>VZTD01003635.1:215958-274840 GCA_013397725.1 Rhagologus leucostigma | reverse complement strand
TATTGAGGACCTGGAGAGCTCGTCTGGGCATTTTCCTCCCTTGGCTTGACATGCTGCCTTTTGGAGATAAGACGAGGTATTTGCTCACTGTTGTCACACACTTCAACAGCGGGACTTCAAGTTGAATTGGAGTAAATTTGGCTATTTTTAGAAGTGGAGTCAGGTTTCCATTTTGAATATTTTCCGATAAACAAACCAGTGGGGATGCAGAGCCCGGGCGATCTGCAGCTCCCACGGTATATCTTAGCGGGAGCTCGGGTTAGTAAGTCCTGCGGTTGGCTCCTCGGACACGCCGTCTCCGCGGGCTCGCTCGCTCCTCTCCGCTGCGCTCCCGCTCCCGAGCCGCTCGCACCATCTGCTCACCGCTGCTGGTTTGCTTCTTCCCCGAGTCACTTAGCAGGGATGGATGCATTCTGAATGAGGTTTTGCTGCTGCTGCTCCTCTCTGCATGGGATGGGGCGGTAAGAAGAGAAATCCCCATTAATAATTGACTCGCCGAGAGCTAGAAAGCTTCAGGGGTCACCTGCTTGCTTGTGACCATCTGTCAGGCAGTCCCCTTTCTTCTTCTGCTGCTTCCTTAGGTTCATTTAACAGAAAAAAAAAATGCCTTTAAAAATGTCTTTTAAATGTTGATTTTTTTTGAAGGCTGTGCATAGGTGCAGGATGCATAGATGGAAGTAGTTAACCTTGATGCTCTCCAGAACACTAGTGCATGGTGTGGCACTGAAGGGCAGCTTGTTTGCCCAGGAAATAGGGTGTTAGCAGCTGTGAGAAGTAGCATTTTCCTAGTTCAGCCTGTCACACTTCCTTTGGAAACTGGATGTAGTATTGAACAAATAGGAATGCTAATTAATGGTAACCACTGTGTCAAATTTGTTTTCCCCACGGGCAGGTTTGGTTAGACTTTTTCTTTCATGCTGAGGCACAGTTCTGTGTTTGTGACGTTGTGAAAGAGGCAGTAGTTCAGAAAATACAATTCAGTCGAGTGTCCGTGATGGCGATGCCTCTGCAGTTAGAGAGGGGTTTGCAGGAAAACTGTTGACTTTTGAGTCCTCGCTTGGCAACAATTCTGTGATGTTTTTGAAATGATGGAAACATTGCAATTGTCTCAAAACTCTCTTCTCTGCTGTCTTGCATGGAATGTTTTTTTTTGTCCTTACTGTATAAATAGAAGACTACATATAATAAGGAATACCTCTTTTGTATGTAAGTTTGTATTTGAAAAGACAAATGACAAATTACTTGACTGTATGTTGGTTTAAGATAACACGTAGAGCTGAGTAGTTCGAAAGAACTGCTGTACTTTGTAAAGAGGTTTAATGTTCCACTTGGTAGTGTTATTTAGAGCTTGAAAAGAGAAAACTGTAACATGTAATACCATGCTTTGTTTTAGCTGAATCTTTGCAGAGCAGCAGACATTGAACAAAGGCTATGCTGTTAATGTTTTGCTACGTAGCATTATATTTACTCTCTCAAGTAAAGCAGTGTTCCTTGAGCTAGTTTCAACTCTTTTCTAATCATAATTTACTGCTTCTCTTTTTTTTGTTGTTTTGTTTCATAATATACCAAATTTCTCACAGGTCCTGAAAGCAATAGACCAAGAAGTTAGTTAATTTGGTAACTTGCGGAGCACAGAGGCATATTCAGCTGCACGTTGTGAGGCACAATTGCTAATGGATAAAGATAGTTTCTGTATCTGTTTCTCAAATATTTCTGCATAGGAATAGGAAAAGATCACCAGCTCCATCATTTATGACTGTATAATACAAGCCGTTTCCACTCATATTAATGAGCTTTGAATTAGAACCTAATTTAACAATTTTATAATGAGTGTTGCATAGTTCATTTATTTTTTTCTGCAATTAATTAATTCCCTCAGTGTTTTATACGGTAGTTCTGTTGGTAATTTCCACACACAAAGAAGTTTTAATTAGGTGTCTAAGTAACACTTATAAGATGTATGCTTTGTGTGGTGTTATGCTTGCAGATTTTTTAAAGTATGGGGTTAGGGTTATCATCTCATACAACTGAATAGTTGCCTCCTGATCCAGTTTGCATAGGGCAGTTTGATTTTAGTATCTGTTGTTGTGGTTTAAATAAAAATTGTATTTTCTGGCAAGGTGGCACTTTAAAAGATGTTTTTTTCTATTCACGATTTGTTCATAAAGTGACAACTGTTGAAGTTGCTGTGCTCCCCAGTCCTTGTCCTGGATTCTTGGAGAGAAGGGCTGCAGGTTGTGTGCTAAACAAGTGTGCACCTGCATTCCTCTCTGCCCTACGATGTGTTGCACAAGATGAGCACATTCCAAGGGCTTACACCTTGTATTTTGATCTGCAATGCCTCGAGGTTGGCAGTGTCTGCAGGAAGGCCACATCCCGGCCTCTTTCCCTGCTGCGCTGGCTTTATGGATATTCTCTGATAAAACTGCGTTGATTGAATTCCACCCGTGCAGTGCGAGGCTACAATTCCACTTTAAATCCTTCCTCCTTTGAGTAGGTGGATAAACTGGGATCCCATGAGTAGGAAGGTATGGAATCAGTTATTTATTACTTTATTTTGTACCAGGGAGACGAGTGCTATGCGGAGGCAATATAAATAGCTTTTATCCATGAGGTGCTGTTCCAGGATGATCAAAGTGCAGCACAACAAAGGGGAAGTGTGTCACCAGCACACTCGGGGACAAGATGAGTTTGGTTCACTCAGTGAGACCGTGCTGGCTGACAAAACTTCTGGC
The DNA here is from genome assembly GCA_013397725.1 of Rhagologus leucostigma. Lineage (NCBI taxonomy): Eukaryota > Metazoa > Chordata > Aves > Passeriformes > Rhagologus > Rhagologus leucostigma. The sequence continues at coordinate 272,105 of VZTD01003635.1, read as the reverse complement.
TGGAGAGTTTGGTACTGCGCACCTAAGGGTCAAGAGTTTCTAAACGCCGAGCTCCGACAAAATTTAAGCTTTTTTTTCCCAGCTCTTCTTGTTGTTTTTCCCCTTCCAAAGTTTTTGAATTGCCTATTGTATTCTGGCTTCCCAGAAGCAGAAACATTTTCAAGTAAGACGATTCTTCTTTGTTTCTCCAACTGTAGTTGTTCTTACTAGATGCTATAAAGGTGTAATCTGTGGGGTTTTTGGGGTTTTTTTGGTCACATTTATGGCTAAGTTCTTTACCCTTTTTGTCTTCCTGAAGTTTTATCTTTTTATATTCCTTTAAAAAAACCAATCCATGCATTGCCATGCTCAAACATCACACTTATTTCAACCCACTGTGGAATATTTCTGTGTTGCTGACTTCCTGTTTGTCCCTACTTTTAAAAATACAGGAGTGATTCTCTCTTAGTGCTCTTTGCGCTCAGAAGCAGCAGACTGCCAAAACAGCCAAAGTAAAATTTCTCCTCTCAATTAGAGGTAACTGCATTGTTACAGGCAGTTTTTGTCTGATTCCCCAAATGTATGGTAAGACAACAACAAATTATTGACCCAAATCTTGTATGTCTTTCAGTGGAAATAAGATTATTTTGTTATAAATACATCTTGGTTTATTAGCAGGTTTGAGAAGTATTTACAAATGAATTAAGGTGGGGTTGTATTTGGAAAAATAAATGTCCTTAACAGCATGGTGCTTCACAGTGCTTCACTGAGGATGCCAGAACTGGTGTTTACTGGGAAACTGTGCTAAAATGCAGATATTGCATTACTTGAATATATCAATTACATTTATTACTTTGGAAAAACTCAAGCACAGTTGTTTGGGGTTTTTTTTCTTCTTGATGGCTGGTGGACAATCAATCTGTAATGTGCTGCCTGCGGTACTACATTACTCAGGACATTTGCCTTCTAGTCTCTGTCTAGAGGGCTTTTAAAAATGTCGTTCAGTTCGAGCCAGCTATCTGAAGTGGCATCTCGTAAATATCATGTGTCACATGCATTCTGTGCATTGGGTGTGCATGTGTGCTTAATTTTTTGTAATTGAATGAAAATTCTGATTTTCAAAGATAGAGCTGTTGGAGGTTTTCTGCATTGAAATGTCCTATGGCCTGTGTTTTTCTTAAAAAGGTCTTGCATACAAAAAAAAGTAATGATCCTAAAAATGCACAGGTATGAGCCATATGCACTCCTAACATGACCTTGGTAGGTAGACAGTGGGCTTTGAACTTCCGTGATTGATTCAATAGCCTTCCACTGGAGGCATAGAATCCTGTGCTGATGGCTGGCATATGCTGCAAGGGTGCTTGCTTTTCTGAGTTACCCAGTGTGAAGCATTTACAAGAGGGCTGCAGACCCACTGATTCTTGGGACCGTGGCTTGAAAACCACAGGAAGTAGTGGTGTTAATGCAGAGGATCAGAATATTTTCTCCCACTTACTTGGTTTTACTGGATGTTTACCAAGCTTTTCTGAGAACTGAGGACAGGAAAAAAAAAATCAATTTCGGTGAAATCTTGGAAAGTTTTCTTGTTGGTGCAATGATGTTCATAGTTATGCCATTTATAAATAATGTATCCATATCCTTTGTTGATAACAGCAAAGTTTTCAGATCATCCCAAAATATTTTTACCTACTGATTCAAAAGCATTCAGGAAGGTAAGGAACGTTACCCATATTCATCAAGTTGTAAATGTGATTGAGTGCTTCTGGCATTTGTTCTTGGAAATAAAGTGAGGTGTGTGCTGGAGTATTGTGGAAACAATCTCTAAAACAGCAGTTACTGTAGACTGAGGAAACTGTCACTTGAGGAGCGATAAGAAACCACTTACTAGCAATTTACATCTTAAATTCCCTCAAAGCTCTAAACTGAACTCCTACACAGAATCTTTGGTGTGGAGATGAACTAGTTAGCAGAAACTGTGAGTAGCTACAAGGAGAATGTGCTTTTACTCGGTTCTGCTTGCCCTAGGTGATAAAGAAACAAATGGGCGTGCACGATACATTAATTAAAATACACTCATAAACCTTAGAGGATGGGTAGAAAGTAAGACAGGGTGAACTGCTCTGACAGTTAACATCCCTTTTTGCCTCCTTCTGTTTCAGGGTAACTATTACCGTATTACAGTACTTTTGATAATGCCAATAGGCATTGAAATCTCGTTTCCATTGTTGGGTGTTTTTTTGGCTGTAGCTGGGGAGACTTCAGAGAACAGGGTCAAATTCCTGGCAGCTGGGGAGAAAAGTGCAGCTGAGGCATACTTTGCCACTGCAGGAGACTCAAGGAAGTTTGACACCCTTCTTTGATTTCTAAATTGTAGAGGTTCATGCAAATTCTGTGTTGGGTATCTGCTGCAGAATCCTCATGTGAGGAGGATTTAGGCAATACGTTCTTGACTTGAACTAATATGCTACCACCTATTACCATTTTCTCCATGAAAGCATTTTGGTTTTGTCGTGGAAAAAATACAATTAATAAAACCACAGTATAGAAGTATTTATCTTTCTTACTGGCAAAGAAACATACCTAAATTTACATGGAATACTTTCGCATTTATATGACTTACTTGAAGAAAACAATATTTTTAAAAGGGCATTAAATACAAAAGGAGCTATTTGCAAAGTGCCGGAAAAGAAGCCCTACTCAAATAGCCCTCGTGGACAACACAATGGTTATAATTTCACATTGGGTCTGGCACTGAAAATATAGCCACAAAATATATTTGCTTAGTAAAAGATCTGTCTTTTCCCACTTATTTGTGCGTTATGGGGAACTCACCCCAGCAGAGAGAGCCGCCCCAGAGCCTCTGCACCACTTAAATCATACTTAACCCCTGGTTTAGGAATTTAAGGGGAACTGAAGTTGTGCCGAAAACTTAGGTGAGGTCTCCAAGCAGGTGTGAATTTAACTCTTAATCCGTCTTTCACTGAAATTACTGGTATTGTCCTGTTGCTTTCCACAACAAAATCATTCCGTACCTAGTTATTTTTAATTTTTTTTTTTTTTTGAGCTTGGAGCAAGAAGCAAACATATGGAGGAAAAATAAAGGTCATGTTTTAAAATTTGAACTTTAATCCCTGAGGATTTATTCTGCCTTTCTTTATAGTGCAAATAGAAGGTCTCTTCTGTGGAGGAAAGCTTTCTTGTAAAAAGTGAAGCTTGCATTGAGGTTATTAAAGAAAGCTTGAAAATAGCCCAGAATAGCCTGTCAGTGTTAGTTTTCCAATTTGAATACTTTTGCTACAAATAATAAAGCAACCTCTGCCTTCTATTTAAAAAAAAGAGCATTCAGACAAGATTAAAATTTCATCATTCTTAAAAGTTATTTCAGTCTCTCATGAGCATGGTTTGAATCAAGAATTAATGTTTTAAATTAAGAACTGCATTCAAACAGAAGTCATTTGTGCCACTTGAAATGTTTAAAGCTAAACGTATGCTAATGTATTTGACCGAGTTGTGCTAAAAAACTGGCACTGCCATACTTCATATTACAGAACTGCTTGCCTACCACTGTGAGAAATGGCATCTCCACTAACTATAATTGGGATGGGTTTAAGAAAAAACAACTACTGTTTTTGTCAATCTACTCTTTTAGTCAGTTTGAAAACACTTCTTTTACAGTCAGTTTACTCCTTCCATCTAATGAGGCCTTATAAAATTTATTTAAATCTTTCCACTGCTAGGAAAGAGACAAAACCACTTAGAATGTGATTGTGAAGTAAGAAGTACTGGAAAGAAAATGGAAAGGGAAGTAAAATATCCAAATGGCTTTGCATTTCAAACTCATTTGCTAAAACCGAATAGTTTTGGAATTTTTGCGAATGCTTTAAATGATTTCTATGTCTAAATTATGTCAAGATGCTGGAGAGAAATTTGAAGACATCTAGTGGTTATTTTATGGAAGGCACTTGAGAAAATAGTTAGGAAGTTCAGCTTGAAATATTGTTGATTTCAACACTGGCAGGATTAGGCTGCAGGAATTCAGACACTTGAAAGCTGGCATTTTCTAGTTGGCAAGTTTGTAATCCCTCTCCTGAAGTGTGTTATCAGTAACTGCTGGTTTGAATGAAAAATTAGCAGCACAGTCCATGCAACTACTAAAACATTACACATTGTATATATGAATGGTTTGTGAGCAACAGAGAAAAAGGGCAATTATTTGCTGTTTTACTGAAAACTACTAATCACTGTGTTCTGTTACAGAACTGTAAGTGTTATGTATTCTTTGTGCAAGATAAGTAACATACAGTTTTTACTGTCATTGTTGCATCTCAGTGTTACCTTTGCATTCTGTTTTTTGCACATTTTCTCCAAAGGTGCCGAGCAGTTGTGCTGAATGGTCACAGTGGTGTGTTCTTACATAGGCATCGTGGTCACATATGCGTAAGCAAGACAATCACAATCTGGCTGTTAATATTTAAACATCTTCACTGGGTTGGGGTTCTTTTTTAGAAGTCTGCTGTGTACTTTGAAGATAATCACAATGAAGCAAAGATGGGTACAATAAATTATTTAATATCCCCTGTGTATGAGCAGAATAGTGATTAGTTGTGTCAGTGTTTGATGCATGCGGCACAGGAAATACAGCAAGGTTTTCTTCAGCTCTACTTGTGCCCTCCTGCATGACCTGGTCCAAGACATGTTGCTTCCTTGTGCCTGTGTTTTCTCAACCATCGATTTTTCTATTTTTATTGCCTATTAATACTGAAAACTTCTTGCTCTAGGGACAGGTCTACCTTCTGTGCAGCATTTAACAAATTGGGGCCAAAGAGTCTTTCTTAATTCCCCTGAAGCTCGCAAGGTCTCATGAACTGCCTATTATGCGTGCTTGTATATAAGCAGTGATAGAAGGGAGGATCACACCATCTTTTTCCTTTTTTTCTTCAATGTTTTGCCTGCCATTGCATTTTTATTCTGCTTCTTGCCACTATTGCTTCAAGATTCCTCTCCAGTTTTGTCATCTGCTGATGAAGTCACCAGCCAAATTCAGCAGTCACTACTGTCATGTTTTATAGAGGAAAAATTGGGTTTGGCTGATAGAAGGTACTAAAAAATGGTTACTTCATATTCTACTATTCCTGTTCATGAACTCTGGGATAAATTACAGCTTTCTTGAGTGATGGTTTAAATTAAAGGATCATAGTGCAGTAGAGGAGGCATGCAGGTCATGAGGAATGGATGCTGTAACTTCTCAACACGCAGTGATTGCCGCGGTGGGATAGAGACACTGCGTGGAGTTTAACTGTCTGCATGGATCACTATGGATCCGTATCTGCTCCTGCAACTTATAAACTACAGCTAGGGTCTTGTCCTTACAATCAGCTCTTGACAATGCCACTGCTTACTGAAGATTGCTCATATGAATAGTCATAAGTGTTTGTTTCTTCCTGCAGTCCTTTCAAAATGACATCTTATTTGTACATGGCACTCATTGCTAGTTTCCAGGAACCTCACTTGTGGCTCAGGACGTGTCTGGTGTCGGATATCTGCTGAGCTAATTCTGTGCTGTGAGAGTACTTGCGTTGGTCATAATACCCTTCTTGTCATGCATTGTTAAATAGGACTGAGTGTCAACAAGCAAATTCATGTCAAGACACTGAGAGATTTTAAATAGAGTTAGAATACGTCAGCTCATGCGAAATGCTGGTTCTTCCACCCATGTGTGTAACTGGGTGAGTACAAGGAGCTAAATAGTTTCCTTGTTAGAAGAGGCATTTGGTAAAGGTCACTGAACACTGTTCTTTTTCCAGTTGAATTTGAATGGCTTTCCTGTTGCCTAAAGTAAAATGCTTAAATGGTTTGAAGCTGAAAACGATGGCTTAACCAGTTTAATTAAGGGGTTGTTGTTGTTGTTAATCTAAAGAGCTTTCTGAGAATCACACATTATGTTGGCAAGTTACTGAACCATCATCCAACAGACATTAAAGGACAGGAGTATGTTACTCATAATTATGTAGCTCCACGTACAGTTCTGTTCACTGTTTAAGTGCTTCATAAAGAGTACAGATACCCAACAAGTAGTCAGTTCTTGTTTAACATAATTCCTTTCATGTAAAAGATTTTACAGCTGTGTTCCACATCCCCCAGTAACCTCCATAAGAAATGTATGCTTATTTTACACAGTAAAAAGGCAAGAGAGTAAAAAATTAATAATCTCATGGCCACAGTTTGAGAACAGGTATTAGAATTCAGAGTACATTGTTCCTACTGATTGCTATTCCTACACCATTAAGGCCTGGGGAAATCATAACACAACACTGCAGAATAAATAAAATGACTGGTTTCAACTGATAAATCAAATTCCTGCTTTAGCTTTTGCTTTATGCATGAAGGGTACCAGATTCTTTCTCTGCCTTGCATCTTGTATCAACACATCCATGTATGTAAACTCAGTGTAAATCAGGAGAAGGGAAAATGATAGCTTTTTATATTCTCCTTTCCTCAGGAGTAAGTTAGCAGTGAATCAGATGGCTCTGCAGATTGCTGCCACCCAACAACAGTACAGGCTCATGCCTGTGCATTTTCAAACATGCCTTCAAACATGTGCATTTTCAATTACATGGCTTCTGGGCCTCATCACTCATTGGAGAACACCCTCCATCTGGTACTCTGTTATTACTGTGACTTTTCCGTCTTACCTTCCATTAATGCCAGTCCTCAGTGCTCAGAAACCAAGTCAGCACGCACATGAATCTGGGTCAAGTCACCAATCTTCTTTAAAACTATAGATTATTCTGTACCTACCTTCTTGTGTCTGAGGCTTAAATGCATCCAGCTGGCATCTGCAAGTTCTTTTCTGCAGCCTTAGTTCTAGATGGTAGTTTTGTTTTGGAGAAGCTAAAATTTCCAGGTAATTTTTTATTTTCTGGAGATCAGAGTGAAACAAAAAGGACCCACATGTAACACATGTGCTGACAAGAGTTACCAGCACTGATTTTAGAAGCTGTACTGTATTTACATAGAGATTTTTGTATCTTTAGCTTTTTAATTTTCTTAAGGATATTTTTGGTCATTTTCATAGAAAATTTTTATTCTTTCTCATGCAGTTAAATAAATGAAAATTCCAAGTGTTACCAAATGCTAGCTTCTTATTTTGACTCTCACTGAAACAGGTTTTGCAAATGTGACACTGTCCTACGCAAATCATATTATGCATTGCACAAATAAATGGTCACAGCCCCCACATTTAACGCTTATCCTGTTTAAGTACTGTAAAGTAATATTGTTAAAGTCAAATTTCTAATAATATATTAATCGTTATTTACTCTGCTTCACTGCAAGAAACACTTGCATGAAGTAACTCCACAAAAAATAGTTATCACTGCTTTAATAAAGGAGGATCATTGGTTTTTAATAATTCAATTTTTTATAGCATGTTTGCCTACAGTTGAGGTCTCCAAATGGTATGTGATTGAAAAAACTCTTTCACACCTCCCTAACAGAAGTCAAATAAGTTTCCTTTTATGGATGGCTTGCTATTAAAAATAATACTGTTGGACTTTAGATTTTAATTGATCATTTTGCTTTGAATTAATGGTTAATTGTGCTTGCTACTAGTATTGCATCCTACAACAAAGATAAAGGTGTGCTGTAAGGAAAATAAGATTATTGTACAGTGCTTTTCATATGTAATGTACACTGATGCGTGTAACTGATCAGTGGCTGACTAACCTGACTCAGTTCCATGGTTTCATTCAGCTTCACTCTCAGAATTCCTGTGGTCTGTTGAGCAAATAAAAAATATCCCAAATTTAAAACATGACCACCATGAAAGGTTTCCAAAAGATCAGACTTGTTAATAGGATTTTTGCTACTCCTAGGCTCGTATGTTATGTAATACAGCAAAAACCCATTTCTTCTGAGAGTAGGGCATGTCCTGTGAGGAGTCCTCAACACTGAATAAATGAAATAAAAAGCCCTGTGTTTAAAAAAACACAACCAAAAAAAAAGACAAAAAGAAACCTGAACAAAACCCCCTCAGATTTTGGACAAGAAAATATTATAGTGATGAAAAAAGTATATTAATGTTATGACGATATGCCATATTTAGTGAGGACATTATTAGGGTTGGCTTTCTAATACTAAGTTAATTTGAGAAACACAGTTAAATACTAGAGATGCATGGCGTTTTTAAATTGGTGATGAACTCTTAAGAATACAGTTTTAGGTTTATTCAGTATTTGGGGTTGAGTTAGACAATGACTGTCATCTGCAAGGAAAGGAAGGCGGAGAGATGCGTGAAAATAGTCTGTTCTTTCACTGTTTTGAAGGGGGTTGAATTGGAAATATTCATCTTTCTTTGATGGTTTTTAAGCAAAACTTTTATGTTTTGAGTCCAACCAGCATTTTTTATTAACTTGGAGGGCAGGGGAAGTTAACTTAAAAACAGTATATTGGCAACAGAAAAATAGGAAGGGCTGCAGGTGATTGACAGAATTAAAGTTCATAATTACCTTTTTAGAGGTTAGAAATAGAAAGTTTTGTCTTCATATGAATATATGTATGTCTTATACAGAAATGGAATGGGAAGGACTGGAACTTTTCAGTCACAAAATGACGGTGTAAACTTCTGATCTGTATTCTGAAAGCCACAGTGTAAGTGATCCTCCTCTGCTCTATTCAGGTATTTCCTCTAAGCAAAAATAGCTTCTTTTTTATGGGGCATAAAATGTTAGTCCTTAATCTGGACTAAGTGCTGCATAAAACTGGAGAATATTGATACAGAGGAGCCTAAAGGTGCATCAGTGTGCTCTGTATGAAAAGGTTTAGTTATCCTCTTCCCAGTGTCAGCTTCCAATATGCGTTAGAGGATTTTCAGTTCACATCATTCACTGTATTCTTGGTTTTGTTTTACAGAGAAATGGTTAATGCATGGTTTGCTGAGAGAGTTCACACCATCCCAGTCTGCAAGGAGGGAACCAAGCCCCAGAGTGAAGCCTGTGCCTGTCACCAGCCTGCCTGTGCTGAGACCACCAACTCTGGGACACCAGCGAGGAAAATCTCCGCTTCTGAATTTGACAGACCCTTAAGGCCTATTTTTGTCAAGGACTCAGTAGGAGCAGTGAGCTTCCTCTCTGGCTCTGACAAGAAGGAACAGATGCCTCTTCAATCTCCAAGGATTGAGACCAGTGCAGGAGATCAGTGCTCAAGACTATTAGAACTTGTCAAAGATATTTCTAGTCACTTAGATGTCACAGCGCTTTGCCATAAGATCTTCCTACACATCCATGAGCTGATCGCAGCTGATCGCTATTCCCTGTTCCTGGTGTGTGAGGACAGCTCGAACGAGAAGTTTCTCGTGAGCAGGCTGTTTGACGTGGCAGAAGGATCCACCCTGGAAGAAGCTTCCAACAACTGCATTCGCCTGGAGTGGAACAAGGGCATTGTGGGTCACGTGGCAGCCATAGGGCAGCCTCTCAACATCAAGAATGCCTATGAGGTAAGCCTAGGAAATTTATTTTCAGCAATTCTTGAAAAAAGAAGAAGCCACCATTATCAGCTGCTGGAATATTGCCATTTTAGTGCCTGTATTTGGTGCTATATTGACTTAAAGTGATCAAGATACAAACCCGACACCATGGGTTTGGTTATAATACGTGTATTACAGACACATGTGCATACCGAAGCGTGAAGCTAGGACTAAAAAAATCAGAGTTCTATTGAAGTGATTATTCAGAGTTCAATACTGAGGCAAATAAATGAAACAAGCAATCTGATAAGAGCAAAACCACTAACTGCATTCATGAAACTGTGTTCCTCTGTGGGCACATCTCTTCCGGTTTATTTCTGTACCTTCTTCTTGATGATAAAAGCTAAACTAGGGATGATTAATCCATGAGCATATTTATTATAAGGATGGTCTAAGCTGAAAAAAAAGGCTTCTCCTAGGGTTTGGGGTTTTTGTTCTTTATAGCAGTTGTCTTCTACTGGCACTCATGCCACTCATGTTCCACACAAATGCTTTTTTGCTGTTAACACACTGATAGTAACAACTTTATATAATTAGGGGCTAGTAATGGAACCTTTGTTATCCTGGGTAACAGGCAAATCAAATGTTAAACTTAATCTATAAACCAAGGAAGAAAAAGAACCGGTCTCTAGGCTAGTAGTCTAATAATTGTATTTTTTCTTGTATCAGGATCCAAGATTCAATGCTGAAGTTGACCAGATCACAGGGTATAAGACTCAGAGCATTCTCTGTATGCCAATAAAGAATCACAGGGAAGAGGTAAGTTGCAATCTTGGGATCGCTTCATGTAATACTATTTCCAGTCATGCTGATGCTTTAAACTTTCATTAGCTGGAAGTCGTCATCTTCCAGTATAAAACCCTCTTTTTTGTTTTTTAAAAAGACTGCTTAGGTTTGTTTAGACTGTAATTTTATCTTATCTAGTTCAGTAATGTAAGCCAAAGGGAACTGTCAGGAAGTGTTTAATCCCAGATGCAGCAGTAGCATATATGTATTTAACTCTAGAAGTGCTGTTTCTGCTTCCTGTACTCAGTATCTGTCAGCATTAAAGTTCTCTGCACACTTACTCATCTATCTCAAATTGTGATTAGGTTAGTGTGCTTCAGCTTAGCTTTTATCTATATTGCTTAATTCAGAGGGCACAAACTGGGTTTTATCATTGTCGAAAACCTGATTATTTTTACACTCTCTTAACTCAACATGATTCCTAATTTATTACTTATGAGCTAAGTGCTTGACATCAGGCTTCGAAAAACACGTGGTGTCGATGTGATTCAGAAAAGTCATCCTCAAGTCATAACTTAAACCACTCCTAATTTGAAACAATGTGAATCTGCTCGCTGAACTTTTGTCCATATTTCGTGTCCATGCTGCTTCTCATGGGACCTCTCTCATCCTGTCTCATGCTATTGCAGTAGGAAGAATTCTTATTATGGGCTAACAACATCTTCTTGCCCTGAGTATTTGAGGAGTGAATTCCGTAAAGTCCATGAAAGCCTGTGAATGGGGGAAAAGATGAGATGCACTCCTGGACTTAGGGAGTAAGGAAAGTATGGCTGGACTTTCTTTGATCCTGACGGCCTTCAGCCACATCACCAATTCTCAGAATACTCACAAAATGTAAGGCTCTCCATGCAGTGTGTCAGAGCTTTGAAATGGAGATTTCGCTCTCCTGGAATTGATTTATTTTTCAGAGCATTTATAGTTTGCTTCCAGAAGGCTCAAACTCCCAAAAAGAAATGTTGCCAAGGTTGATTTGAAGACGTCAGACCTTCTTTTTTCTGCTCTTCCATCTTTCACTCCTCTTGTGGAGTGTCACCTTGACTTCTGCTGCACTGAACCTTTTTTTTAAATTACATGAATTGATCAAACTCCTGCATTAACTTGTTTATTGAATCTTACTCTAGCTGACCCAGATGATCAGCCAGTATTTCCTTTCTTTACGTACTGAAAATTTTAGTTTAAATTATTTTGTTTCATTCTTCCAATGACAGCACTTGATCCTTTCCTACTCCCACTCCTGCTCAAAAGTCTTCCCCTTTCTACCTGGCAGCAGCCACTGCTGGCCCTGGGCCAGTGGATGAGCAAAGCAGATGCTGTGTGAAGAGCTGTCAGGGACCAGTGGTCCATGACAGGCTGATGCAAGGCTTCCAATTTCACCCAAGCCATGCCATTTTCTTTTTGTCAAATGGAAAAAGATGATATGCTCCATGGAACTGGGAACAAAAATGAACTACAAAGCCCTGCTGGCTGGGGAGTGTGGAAGTGCTCACTTCTCACCAGGTCCTGGTGGTGGGTGGGGGAAGGAATAAGAGCTGCAGTCTGTTTGTCCAGTCCAGCATGACTTAAGGGCTGAATAAACCTGCAATGGGCCGTGTCTTCAGCCAGATTCGGCACTCCTCCTGAGCGCATCGGCAAGCGGAAATGAAGCGGGAATTTGTTTATTTTGACAAGTTCAGCCAACCTGAAGTTTGAGGAGTGTTACACTCATAGGCAATAATTTGAAAGTGCTAAACTGTAAGATTTCTTACAGGAAAGGATGGCAGTTCCTAATTTTTTTCACAGTTTTACAGTCTTTACCAGAAGGTATTTCTCATTCTTGCTGTAACAAATGACTGACGTGTTTTTGGAGAGATGCCGGAGTCAGTGAATCAGTCCTTTATTTTCCATTTGCATTCTGCTGCTTTTTCTGTTTAAAAATCCCCCAAACAACAAAACCAGAATACTGGCTCCTCCCTGATAAAATAATAAATAGATAAAATTTTAAAATCCCCAAAGCCCCTCCAGAAATACTGAGGCTTGTGAATGCTGCCTTAGCCCAGGATGTCAGCAATCACAGTCAAAAGATGATTCTGGAAGTCATCCAAAAATAAACACTGAGAAAGAGGAGCAACTGGGGCTTTCTGTTTGTTTGTTTAGTATTAGTGCTATTTTTCAAAAACAAAAGAGTCAGTAATTGAGAGGAGGAAAATCTCATGCTGATTACTAAATCCTCTGGGCCTGCTGAAGTATGGAGATTTTTCCAGTAGATGTTTTTTACATTTGCCTATATTTCCACGAGGCATGTGAGAAACCAAAGTCTCATTTAAAAATAACAGCTAGTAAGAAATTCCATAAATGAAAAGAAAACAATTTGATTCACAGAAGAGCTCACAGGACCCAGGAATTAGTAACAATGAGACACACTGCAGTGCAGTAAGAGGACTTTACCTTGGCACAGATGCACATGAAGAATGGAATTACATCAACTTAATACTAAAACAACTTTTGTTAATCTCCTGCTCAACCTATTCTTGCTGACAGAAATGCCACAGATATTTTGCATTTCAGATGCAGAAAACTCTGCTGATCGTGTCCTGTAAGATCAGATTTTCTCTTCTGGTGATTCTTCTGAAAGAGCAGAGAACTGTATAGAGTTATCTAGACATCAGTAGGTAAGAAGTGCTGCTTGGATTATTGATGTGCATCAGAGAACACAGCAAAACCTTCAAAACACACTGAATTTTTATCCTCAGTAGTATAGAAGTGATGAATTGCCCAGTTACTATTGCCTAGTTTGTGCCACAGAGTTACCCTGGTTATTTCTTGTGCAGGAGGAAACCGGCACTGCTGGCACCCGGCTTTAGCTGTAGCTGTTCACCTGAACCATTCCAGTGCTACGGGGCTTTTCAGAAATCAGGGCCTTACCACTGCTGGCAGAAGACCCAAGTGTGGGGCAGTTCAGCACTGTGTATCTCAAAAAGCAGCCTCTCGTTCCTGGTGTGTCCTCTAATTCTTCAGAAGGTCCAAATGGTACTGATTTGCTCCCTAGAGCTCCTGTAAAGTCAGTAAATGCAGTGGCACATTCCTCTGGTGTTGTTTGGTCTTGGATTCAGAGACCTAGGAAAAGCATTACAGAAGTTGTTGCAAATAATTATCACCTCGAATGTCTCCATATGGTTTTGTAGACACTTGTAAACAAACAGTCATCTTGACAGGACTGGATAGGGAATAGAAGTCCTTACTCCATTCCTTAGCTTAAACCAACTTGTGGCGCTCTCCAGAGCTGATGGAAGAATCTACAGCTCTCCAACAGGTCTGGAATACCTGGAGAATGGACCGTCTCTGAAGCACAGAGCCACCACAGCTACCATACAACATCTCCAGGAATGACACAATTTTCTGTTATTGTTGCATTTTTTCTGTTTGAGCTGTGCATAATAATTTGCATAAAAGGCAATCTCAGTTTAATTTCTACTAAAATCTGTAGGATTTTCTCATATGGAGCTTTTAGCTGAATTAACGGAGACCTCTGTCCCAGGCTATGAGTATGTAAGATTGAATTTCCTAGTAACTGGCTAGGGAAATGCTGGGGGTTTTTTTCCTGGCAATGCTCACTCAGTTTGGTTTGCTGTTTACTGGGCCCCATCTCCTGTCACTGGGAAGCTTTTCCCAACAAATCAGAGGTGCTACTATTTACACCAGCCTTTGAAAATACCCTGTTGAGTTTTATTGTGTAAAATGGGACTGAGCATGTCACAGTTAGCCAGCTAAGTAATTTTCTCCCCCAGTGAACCCTTCAGATATCACACATCCCAATCATTGCAGGATAGAGCAGGTCTAGCCAAGTTGTCTTTGAACAAACTCCCTCAGTTCCAGCAGCAGTCTTGCTGCAGGATTATGGAGGTCAGTAATTTGCTTCTTGGATGGATTTTCAGCTTATGCTGAGACACACATTATAGTAGCTAGACTGCTGCAAAGCGTGGAGGCTACTGCTGGCATCAATGATAGAAGAGGATGTGAAATTTTTGTTGATAAAAAATGAAAGTCTGTAAATACAGTTCTGTCCCTGCAGGATAATTTTATAAGCTTGAATCAAACCTCTACGAGACCAGGAGAGCAAAGTAAGGTTAACACCACTTTGTCTCCAGAAGTGGGTATGCTCTCTTAACAAAAATGTCAAGCTTCCCATTTTCTGTTACCATCCTTTGGCTTTAATGTAATATTTCTTCAGGTGCCAGCAAAGTAAATAAAAAATATATCTCCTTAAGAAGCAAAATTAATTACATTTTTAAGTCAACTAAAGTAAGAACTTGCTAAAAAAAGCACCAGCTGCCTGTACAGCTGGAACAGCTTTCACGGAGTTAGGCCTGTAATTTTAATGTGCAAAAAATTGCAGCATGAAACAATCCACATAAAATCCAGAGCACAGTCATCAGCATTGAAGTCATCAGTCATCACCTACTGGGTACTCAAGGTAGCCTGCTACTTTTAGAGGCAGGGCTCAGCTATTGCAATAAAATAGTAAAAATAAAGTTCTCTGATAATTAGAGGTAATCTCTCCTTGTAATGCGGATCGGGATTTATTAAATTGGAAAAGTAGCACAGACAGAAAAGAAAGGTTAGAGAACGAGCCCTGGAAGATCACCTGTGTTACCAGCAGGAATACAATCAGGAAAGCTGCGTTCAGGTGTGGTAAAACACGTATGGGTATTGACTCAGCAACTGATGGAAGGGTTGTTCTTCTTCGGGACTTTGGGAAAGTAAGGGAACAATTCCATCATCAAAACTGCTTTTCGTCTTTATGGTGTATGTCTGCGTTATGTGATCTGAATGGAAAACGGCAGTGTAGTTGGTTTCTGATCCAAGGGGAATTGCCTTCTGCTCACCCCTTACGCTCTTTCCATACAGCAAACCTGGATGAAGGCTCTTGTTGGGAACTGCAGGACTCCTCTAGATACTCTGTGTTCTGTAATCCCACCTGCCTAGCCCAACTGTGGGAAAGCTCAGGAAAAGGGGCGCGTAGCACTCCACAGTACACTGCTTACTTCAGTGGTTAGGCCATAAACTTACAGGTGTCAAAGCATAAGCAAATCCTAATTACTTCAGTCTTTCCCTTAGCCTCGGTTTTCTTCAGTCCAGAGTAGTATCTTAAGCTTTTTTAGTTCCCTGTGTAGCTGAGCCCAGAGCAGTTGGTCACCTTTCATTCAGGTTTTCTGCTGGTGCAAACATAACTCCCAGCTGGAGATCATAGCTCAGGCCTACTGTTATGTCTGATTTGTTTAAAATAAGTTTTGCAAATGGGGATTTGGGTTTCAAACTGTGCTTAGTATTCTCTAAAATGCAGGCCTATGTTCTCCATGGCCCCAAATGCTACCACATGATTGACTTTTGTCCTAATTACATAATTAGTTCAGTAACAAGAGCAGATCCTCTCGAGTTTCCTACATCTTCTCCTAATTACCTGGTTGCGGGCAAGACTCCAATGGCTAAAAAATGCCCGTCTGAAGTTTTTCTCATTACTGTCTCTGCACCATATTCTATGGAATTCAGAGAAGTGCACTGAAATTTGTACTGATATAAATGAAGCCAGAATTTGGACCAGTTGAATTTTTGAAACCGTTCATTTTGTATGAAAAAGAAATGGGCTCGACACAAAGTTGTCTGGAAGCTTAGAATGCCGCTGAAACAGCAACAAAGAAGAGGATGGCTTGCATATGCGCAGAATTTTTGTCCTAATCAAGTCAACATGAATTTTTAGCAGGTTTATTCTCCTCATTGCTTCCTCCCCCTCCAGTTAAAACCCTTTACTGAAAGACCTTATCAAAGATCTAAAACTTACCATTGCTCTTGGAACACCTGCCTTTGTTAACGTATCTGAAACCTGGAGTGCTGATGAAAAGAGCCTAAATAGTCTTTTTTTTTTTCTGTATTAATATGGTCCTTTTATTATTTTTTTATAGCTTCTTTTTAAGCACTGCAGACTTTGCTTTCATGGAGGGAATGTATTTAAACAACCAACATGAAAGTACTCACCTTTTGGGTGAAAAGCCTCTGGCCTCGTTGAAGTTGTCTGAGCTCATGCTGGATCAAAACTAAAAAAAAAAAAACAACCCAAAATGAAATCAAACACCCAGAGAAGACAGTGGCATGAGAAGAGGTCTAAGCATTAACCTCTGCACATGTAGGTTAACATAAAAGCATAATAACTGGTTAAGGGATTTGCTTTCATTCAAAGTCTGCCAGAGAAGTATACAAGCTAGTGGTACAGTGTTATTACAGAAAGGAAGCTCACTGGATGAGAAATATTCCTCACCGAAGTAAATAAGAGGTTGACTGTGGGAAAAAATGGGTTGTATGGAACGGAGCTGACAGTGAAGCTTTATTTCAGACAGACATTTTTGAGCCCACAGTTGGCAGGGATTCATGTTAAAGAACAATGGCCTTACTTACAGCATCAGTATTTTGGGAATGCTAGGCTGAGAGATAGTAAATTGTCTTCTTTTCCATTACAAAAATAAAACCACATGTCTTCCATCAGTTTAGCAGTTACAGCTTTAACCATTAATAGTTAAATACAACTTTTTTAAACATGCACACCATAGAGTTTTCCTCTGATACTGCTTATCCCAAAAAAACAAGATGAAAAAGATACCATCATTAACACCTCAAACTGGTTTTACACTACTTGGACCTCAAACAAAGGAAGTTCTTTGCAGCTTTTTCTATCACTTGTTGTAATCATGCTAAAAAACGCAAAAAGATCTAAAAGCTTTGCATATACTTTGTAAGATGAAAAATACTTTGTCTCAAAAGGAATGGAAACACAGAATTATATTAGGGAAAGGCTAAGGTCTTGAAATCCTGCAATCTTCGGAATGTTTATGCCTGAGAGAGAAACATTTATTACACTAACAATTTCTTTTAATAGTCAACCAGGCGCATACCTGTAAAGATCATTTATTATCTTACATACATAGGTCTAGAACTGGAATCCAATGACAGACTCCTAAAAGTTAGCTAATTTCTCCATTTTGAATACACTAGGTTGTTGGTGTGGCTCAAGCAATCAACAAGAAATCTGGAATTGGTGGCACTTTCACTGAACAAGATGAAAAGGTATAAAAGCTGGATGTTTATGTCTCTTCTGTTTTCATAGGGGAAGGAGATGGATACATTTTTAATTTTCCTGCTGCTCAGAAATTTTTGTTATTAAAAATTAAACATCTCTGAGAAAGTAAACATTCCTGGCAATACTGCACATTTTTTCTTTATGAGGCCATGAGAAATGTGGATGTGAAATAATTTAATTTCTCCATCACCATGTTGTCTGTCATATATCTCTGAAGCACAGGCTTACTCTACTGAAATGCATTGTAAAACACTTTCATAACTTTTAATGGACAAAATTTTTAATGAATTGGTTCTAACTCTCCTGGCAAGACCACCAAACACAATTTGAATATTAAAATTTGTAGACTGATTCTCTTTTAAATACCACGCCACTTCTCAGTAGAGCATTTGCAGGAAAAGAAAAAGCTTTAGATAAATTATGAACAATATATGAGAGAATGAGGAGAGCAGACAGT
Source organism: Rhagologus leucostigma (assembly GCA_013397725.1). Classification (NCBI taxonomy): domain Eukaryota; kingdom Metazoa; phylum Chordata; class Aves; order Passeriformes; genus Rhagologus; species Rhagologus leucostigma. Next base: position 254,255 of record VZTD01003635.1, on the reverse strand, counting down.
AGAATGGATTCCTAATTCTCCCAGTGCAGTTGCTTTCCAAAAATTTCAAGACTTCACGTTCAGATCGGTGGGGCTAAAACCAGGCTGTGCTCAGGCTGAAGAAGTTGACTTAACAATCAGCAATAAAAGAATTAGAATTCAACCCTTCCCTGTGAAAACTTCCCCTTTAAAACAAAATGAGTATCTTCAGGCTGTCAGAATTAATCCCATCCTGAATGAGGAAAAAACTGTGGGTTTGCTGTGCTAGCAAATTTTTATTTTCACTTCCCAAGAGATTGAATTCCCTCAGAGAGGCTGGTTGTGTGTGTTCAGTTTTTCTAGATAAAATATGCATTGGTGCACAATTATTTATTCCTTTAAGCTGCTTTTTAGATGAACCCTACTTGTACCAAGATAATGATCTTCAGATTTTAGCTTAAAAAAGGAAGAAGGGATTCTTGAGGAAATAAGAAATTATGAGTAGCTGAAAAAAACCCAGACCCTGAATGTGCGGTTGCCAAAAATAACAAAAATATCAATTAATACTTCAGAGTGGAAACAAAATGTTGCAGTAGCTTATCTTTGAATAGAGTTCAGATGCTGTGGGACACTATCTCCGTGAGATGTTGATGTTCATTTGTCTCCAGGATTTTGCCGCGTATTTGGCATTTTGTGGAATTGTTCTTCACAACGCTCAGTTGTACGAGACGTCTCTGCTCGAGAACAGGCGCAATCAGGTACGGCCAACAGGTTTGTCCCAGGGATGCAGAAATTAGGAGGGTCTGCAAGTAATCAGTGCCTCCTCTTCCTGTTTCTGATGTGGTAGTTATTCCTTGGCTGCTTTTAACTCTGTGACTGAAGGCTGTGTGTCTGTGATAAAGCTCTCACGAGCTGCACTGGGAAGAGGCTGGGCACATTCCCCCCTGGGCTGTGAGAAATGGCCTGTCTGGGGGAAGCAGGTAAAGCCATATGTCAGAAAATTCATTCCATATTAATATACTTGATATTGCCTGAAGTTATCCTGTGGTTCACCATAAGTATTAAACAACCAGAGGTGTCACACTCCAGAAATTACAGGCAGGATTATCCCTATGGAATAGCAGAGGTCATACAGGCTGTTCTTTTCAGCTACTGCCACTGCAGTAGTCACTAACTATATTTTCAGTAATGATCAGATGGAAAACTGAATTTCCTTCTGATTGCTATGAGTCTGCTTTGCAGCCAAATTTATAACTGGTGGGTTATTAATGTCATGGCCTTTATGGGTGAATATACCCGCCCTGTATGATGTGATAATGTTTCGGAGAAAAGACTAGACAGCAGCTGTTTTAAATTTTTTTCTGGTAGGTCTGAGTTTCCAAGTGACTATCAGTGTTGGTAAATTGGTACAAATTTAGATAACTTATTAAATTGCCTTCATGTTTCTTGTGAGAAAAAAAAAAAAAGCATATCTGAGCAGCTAAGTCCTTCAGCAGCAGCTTTGAAATACAGCAGACTGTATCTAAATGATGTTTTCACCAAATGAGTTAATTAGATCTGTTAAAATTACAATCGAGAATAATTGTGTTCAGAAGTCTAAAAAAATGTAAATATCACTGGTTTGAGAATGCACACACGAGCCATAGGAAAATAGGTTTCCTAAGGACAAGTAACCACGTTGTCTGGATTTCTAGGTTTCATTTGACCTATTAATTCCTAAATCTATTCTGCCTCTCTGACTGAAAACATCAGACAGCTAACTGCTATTTAATTCTTCCATGAAAAGTGTCAAACTGGCTAGTATTGACTGTTACCTTGCAATCTGTGAGAGCCAAAACTTACTTTTGGTCACAGACACGAACATTGGTGTCCCTGATTCAGGGGACAGGAGAAGACTCAAAGACATTAGTAATGATTATTACTGCATAAATCACAATTAGTCAAACCCTCACAAATGACCTTTCTTCAGGTGCTCCTTGACCTTGCCAGCCTGATTTTTGAAGAGCAGCAGTCTTTGGAAGTAATCCTGAAGAAGATAGCAGCCACTATAATATCCTTCATGCAGGTGCAAAGGTGTACCATCTTCATAGTGGATGAAGATTGCCCTGTGAGTATATTTTTTGTTGTCTGAAGGCAGAAGTGTTGATTCCCTGGGAGTGATGTGGGCTTCCCTCCATTCTCCTATGTTCCGTTGTCTTTTCATCTTCTGTCTTTTCTTTCATGGCATCAACTCAGGTTGAGTGTTGACATGAGAGGTTTTGGCCTTTGTGTAATTAAAGAATTTCTGTGCTGACACATAAATTTGGCACCGCTCGGAAATACCGGCATTTCTTCTCTGGGACATCAGTAGAGATTCAGTGATATTCAGTGATATTTAAAGTTCTATCAAAAGATACCTTTATGGTAGGATCCAGTATGCTTGATGATAGATGTGAAATGAAGCTAAATAATTTTACACTTGTCTTTAGTACAGAATATGTCTTGATAACTGCAACAAGGGTTTAATGAGTAATACTATTCTAAATAATGCCAACCTTATACACCTGTGCATTCAAACATCCTCTTGGTATTCCAGGATACATTTTCTAGTGTCTTTCACATGGAATCTGAGGAATTAGAAGATTCAGCTGAAAATCTGAAGAGGTAAACCAATTAATTCAGACTTTTGTTTATTCTAGGAGAATGCTGAAGAAACTATGCTTTTAATATTCTTTTCATAATGACAGACTTATTTCTACTGGGCCCCATGTATTACTGCTATTTTTATAGAGCAGGTTTTCCCCTGAAGTGGGCATAGAAAAACTCTCTTGCCTTAAAAAGGTCCCAGTGAGCAGAAGAGGAGTAGGGCTTGATCTCTTTGCTTTGCCAGTCTAAGAACATATTTGTATTTCAAGGCTAAGCTATGGAAATGTATAGATGAGCTGCTCTAAAAGTGATCTCAAAGAAATCTGCATGGATGACTATGCTGTAGAGGAAACGTATGCAAATTAGTAGATAATAACCAAAATAATGCTTTTAATTGATTATTTTAATCATTATCCTCATCTCACAGATAAGGAAGATGACTCAAGAAACATGTCTGGCTAAAGCAAGACTAGAGCCCTAAAGTTCTGACTCTCACTCATCTTTGGGAAACCACTAAGGAGTTCAAGTGGGAGGAAGAGACAGAGAGAAACAGCTGAATTAAAATACACAGATAAAATAGTTCCCAAAGTTAGCCTGAACCTCTGTATTGAAGTTTGAAAATTACTGTCTCTGTCGTCAGAAACCGTTGTTTCAAATACTGCCAGAAAGAGACACAGTTATTACATAAAACGCTCTACTATGAATATTTTGTGCAAGGAGGAAACAGACTTTTTGACCCCCTTTGATGTTGTTCTGCAGTAATTATTTATTATATTAAGTTTAATTCCATATATTAGAAAATGATGTCCAAAGTGTGTGACTTGAGCAACTAAAAGCTGTTGAGCCGTGCTACAGTTTTAGATGCTGTTCAACCAGAAAGTACAGCAGTACAACAGCCTGCTAGGATCACAGGATGAAAAACAAAAATTCCTCTTTAGTCCTCTTCTACTCTATAAGAATGGACCCTTCCTCCTCATTATCCCTTTTATGGTTATTAGTTAATGGACTCAAAATGTTATCAACTGCTTGCGTGGGCCACCAGGAACTTATTTGTCATACCTGATAGGGGAGAGGAATCTTGGAGGCTTAGTTGCCTATCAGACTCCTGTTCATAAGACAGCACAATTATATGCCAAGGACTGCACTGTGAGTCAACCACTGGAGTTAAAACTTCTTCTATGCTTGAAGGGCACAATTTCAGGCAAGAGCAGAAACATAATGACATGGATTAGATGGAAGTATTACTTTACATAATATAAAATTTCAGGCTTGTTATGCAATCAAGGACACTGAATCAAACCTCAAATCTGTTTTTCAGAATTGTGGGGCATTGCCTCGTATGTGTGAAATAACAAAAGAATAATTCCTCTCCTCCAGCCCTGGAACATCCGTACACCAGGAGGATAACGAAAGTAAAGTCAAATGTTGGAGGGAAACTGCAGGAGCTTGATGGGAATAAGTTTATAATTAGGACATATGTCCTCCTCCAAGGCAGGCAAAGGGTCTAAGAGAATTAAAATACCTTAAATAAAGTGTGGCTAAAAAAGTGGAGACAATTGATTCTGTAAAGATACTTTATGTCCTGATTTGGAATAGACAGTTCTATTTCAGTAACAGAACCTCCATGTGACTGATTGTCCCTTTACTTTTAGAACAAATTTGAAATTAGAAGCAAAAAATTCACAAGCGATACCTGCTGCACTCTCTTGAACAAATATGTGAATTTCACCCAGTACTGGTTTTTCAAGAGTATCAGATTTGTGAATGCAGTTTGTTTTCAAATAGTTCTGTTTATATTTCAATATAAACCCAGCTGTTCATTCTTTATCCTTCATCTGCGTAAACTGTAGGGAATTGTTTATTTCTTCAGTTTGGTGTTCAGTGTTAATGTTGTTGAACATTAAAGAAATGGTGGAAAGCATAGGCCAATCCATGCTGCAGTTTTGTGACAATGGCTGGATTTGGGTACAGGATTTGAACTCAACTCCATTACATATCTATTGATTGTATCTAGATATCCTTTTCTCATATGGGAAGGTATTACTACTACCTGCTTGGCATGATGAGATGACTCACTTTTATGCTAAGCACATAATAATAATATTGTATCCTTCAGGGACTATGACACAAACAAAATCAATTACATGTATGCTCAGTATGTCAAGAACACGATGCAGCCACTCAACATCCCAGATGTCTGCAAAGACAGAAGATTTCCATGGACAGTAAGTCAAATAAGCTTAGGTTTGAAATTCAGAAATGAAAAATGTTTTTCTGTTTACCTTTCAAACCTTTTTTGCTTTCCCCGTATTATTATTTCCCGTTATTATTTCTGTCAAGGTAGTGACCCCAGTTAAAACCGTGCAAACACACAGTGAGTGTTAGGAGGCTCTCAGAAGTTCCTTCCCTTTTATCCTTTCCTTTCCCTTCTGATTCTGGCAAAGATTAATGTTATAGATGCAAGTTCTTTGCTGGAGTGGAGATGGATCAACTTCACTTTTCTTTGGGAGCTTTTGCCTCACACTTCCTCAAGTGTGAGCTGGTGGTGTGGTGGATGACTGAGCATGGGGATACTGGAGAGTGAGGAGGGCAGGTCACTTGGCAAGGCTCAGGTTCCAGTCAGGTTGCCTTTATGGTCATCATTAACAAAAAGCAAACTTTTAATTCTGTATTTTCCTGTATTTTCAATGCAGAAATTAGAAAGATGTCTGCTCTTACTATTATGTTTAAGCGTGTTGGCGAGAGAGTAATGAGAGAGAGGAGCTGCTATGGTCAGTAGATGGCTTTTTACCAAAATTTGTTCTGTGATGCACAACAAAAGGCTCAGAAAAGACAGTGCTCAGTGTGATTGTTCCAGTAAGTGGAAAGAAGGGGCAGGCTCATGGCGGGGAGCTGTGTTGTTTCCCTTTTTTTTTACCTGTGCAAGGTTTCTTGGATGTGCTGGAGTGGGTTTCTGTGAAGGATTGAGCAACACAGGAATTGAGTTCTCAGACTAACCCTCTCTTAACTGCAGGGCCAGAAGTGCAGACAGAATCCAATGGATATACTGTATAGATTAATAAAGAAAGAGGTGATGATTTTGAAGACATTTAAAAATAATACCTTGAGAATCATCCAAACAACTGTTTGTCTGAAACCGGCTATTCAGTAGGGTTAGAGTTATTTTGATTTTTTTTTCCTGGAATACACTTTATGCATGTAAAAGAAACCCATAAAAAGAAATAATAGTGCTTTTAGAAGGAATTCTGGATAATGTTTTTCAGCAACACAGAGACTGCACTTGCACTACTGCATAGGAGCAGGGCAAGGCAGGGCTGTAGGATAAATGTTTTGAAAGCTGATGCACCCTGACATGAGGGAAATCCCAGGTGTTGCCGGTGCCCTAGAAACCTTGGCTTGCCTCTTTCTTTGGAGGACATTCAACAGCATGCTTATTCACCTCATGAAAATCCTGCCAAGATACTCTCTACAGTCCTTGCACTGCACCAGAGCAAAGAGCAACAATATTAAAAAAAAAAAAGATAACCTTTTGATCAGAAATATTAGTGTGTGCCTATATTTTTTGGTGTCACATACAATTAGAGATTGGATCAAATGTACTTCTCAACAACTGCCACAGTATTCCTGGAGCAGTCAGAGCAGAGCTACAGCCTTTTCTCCCCAGGTGTTTGAAAAGGAGACATTATCTTTTTGTTCTGTCCTTCCACTCCCCAAATAAATTCAGTCTCCTTCTGTTGGAGCACGAGACATGCTGCAAAGTCTTGGGAAGGGTGCAGAATGCTGACCTAGCTGTAGTAGTTTTCCTGCCTGTTGTTTGTGTGCAAACTCATTGATCACGTGGTTGCTTTTTGAAGGAGGATGTAAGCCAAGAGTAGTAGTGGAGCCCGGCTCCGCAGCTTTTCACTTCAGCCACCTGAACAACAGCCTTTAAAATTGGTAACTCTATTTTTCTGTTTGTTTAACAGAATGACAATGCAGAAAACGTAAGTCAGAACATAAAGAGTTTGCTGTGTACACCAATAAAAAATGGGAAAAAGAATAAAGTGATAGGTAGGTATCTTTACAAAAGATTTATACATTTCATAGATAAATTTACGTGCTCCACAGTAAAATCACAGCAACGTGCAATCTCAAGCCAGGAGAGAAGGTCCTTAATTATCATGTTTTCAACTAATAAGTCTACTGCAACCTTGAATATAAATTGCTCACCTAATGAGCTGCCAAAGAGTAGAATGAGTGTCAGCCTTCGTTCCTGGCATCAGTAAGTCCCACAAGCAAACAGAAAATAAAATATACTGATTCTTAGATAGGAGCAGGAATTCAATTTCATCAGCTTTACAAAATTTGGCGAGTAAATATTAAGAGTTCCAAGAATGCCTTTTTAATGGTCTTCAAATCATTTTCTTTGAGAATGATGGCAAAACAGCATGGCCCAATTTATAGAGCAAATATGAGGTCCCTTTTTTGTGAAGACACATTTATTTTTTTTAACATCTGAAGCAGAAAGAGAAACTTCATCTTTATCTAATGGAGTTCTCTGAAATTTCTTTTGCTATTAGCTTCTTCCACAAGTTCCTGTATTACTTTATTTAAATATTCCAACAAACCCTAGAAGACCAAGATGAGGACTGAACAGTGGAGCTTTAATTAGAGATATTTCACCATGCTGTGAGCTATTGATAAAACACTTGCACCTGATTTTTTTTTTTTCTATTGAAGTTCAAACTGAAACTTTCAGTCAGGCCACCCATTTCGTGGGCTTTTCAAATCTGAGTCATTCTCATTGGGAAATGTTTTTTGAAGTCTTTTATGGTTTCACAGCTGCCTCATGTTCAGTTATTTAATAGGGCAAGGTTAAGAAGTTGTCTTTGGGACAGTACCCAGAAGTTCCTTTACAACACTACATAGCATGTATGACTATTATTACGAGTCTGGTTCCTTTTAAAAATTATTTTTAAGATCAGGATACCCCAAACCAGAATTTGGGAAGTGGTATGGGGGTGGGAAAAACTGTCCACATCAAACCCAAGCAAATCTTGCTAGCAAGAAAGATGAAAAGAACTTTATTCTCCTGACTTGTGCATTTCTCAGGTGTGTGGTACAAGCTTTACAGAATCTTGCTGTGATTTTATAACTGTGTCCCAATGAAAGACTTTGGAGTTCCTTTATTTGTAATCAATGGACCTCTCAGTGCTTTGGGGAAGTTTTTGAAAGAGGTTATAGAGTCTTAAGTAATACACAGTATGTTCACTGCAGTCCTCTATTTTTTTAAGAGACATTTATGTGCAAATACCGTGTCTTTTAAGAATTCATTTACTTTTGTGGCATATTCACTGCTGGGTCTTAATCTTGTCTTCATTACATCACAGTTGCTATGGAAATAATTATAATGTCATAAACTCTACTAAACAGAAATCTGAAAATCAGTTTCATGGGATTTTCCTAAAGAGTTTTGAAAGTCAGCTTCTTTTTTCCCACTGGAAGTTAATCTTGTTCCTTATTTGAATGAATCCTTTTTTGATGGGCCTATATTTTTTTACTGTGATTCAACGTTCCATTCCTTTCCATCTCATTCCATAAAGGTTCAGAATCCTGTTTGCAATATTCAGATATCCCAATCCCTTCTACAACACTTTACAGCTACAGCTATAATGGTCTTACTGATCTCTTTAGAGGAGACTCTTGATACTTCAAGTTCCCCAAACAGAATATAATTTGGAAACAGGACAGCGTTACATTGTCTCCAGACATTAAAACTTCTACTTGTGAGGCCAACATTATTCTAAAACCACAGTTGCATATGTGGCTGATGCATTCTTTTCCTCAGTTTTATTATCTACTGTAATAGGAAAGATGCACATGTGGTAATTTTTTTTCAGAATTTTTAATTTGCAGCTGGCTTATCTTGGCACTTGGCCAGGAAAATGCAGCTTTTATGCTCACGGGAGTGAGAAAACATTTGGACTCCCCTAAGACAGTACTCATCCCCAAAGCAGTTTTGGCCAAAGACAACATATTCTTATAATTCAGCTGCTTTAATTAATACTCTGATTTCTTAGCAGGTAAAACTAAGGGGAGGTGTATGTCTGAATTCCCCTCTGCTCACAACGGTGTCAGGGATTTAAGCTGCAGCAAGCTGTGGTAGAAGTTAGCTGTCAGACTTCTTCAGTGACATGCACAGAAAGTCCAGAAATTCTTAACAGAAAATAAACAAATGTAAATATCAGCAAGTTTGAACCTAACAAGCTGAATTCAGTCAGATGCTTTTCAAGGAGTTCAGTAGTGTTTGGAAGAGGCTGTAATTCAACCACGTCCTCATAGAATGGGCGAGTGTACTTCAGCTTTGAACCTCAACTTGGGTATTCCCTGTTTAGTTCATTTACTTGAAAAAAATCCTAGTACTGGCTCAAATAAGGAATCGAAAACTCTGTGTACCACTGTTCTGACTTTCATAAATGTTCTTTTGGCATGGTTGCAAAAATTTAATTAGCCTCCAAAGGACAAATTGTCTTTAGGGATTAAGTCAATCTAGAATACTATTAATAATAAAAGTTATGATGAAAATGACCCTAGAATTTCACAGGATAATCAAGTCTCTAAAGCCCTACATTTTTGGTTTACAAATCCTAATAAATACTTCTGAATTTAGTACGTATACATAATATTTTAACATTTATTTTATAATACATTGAAATTACACTTGGGGGAAAAAAAAGAAAATCCTACAGCATTCCTATGTGTCACTTATGTATGTTGGTGGTTTATACTGTAGGCTAATCTGTGCTAAACTTAATTCCTGATGATACAATTGGTGATATGTTGGCAGTTCTCTGTATTACTTTTCATTTCTGTGTCCTGACGTAGGGGTTTGCCAGCTTGTGAATAAGATGGAAGAAAACTCAGGAAAAATCAAGGCTTTCAACAGAAATGATGAGGAGTTCCTGGAAGCATTCGTCATCTTTTGTGGCCTGGGGATCCAGAACACACAGATGTACGAAGCTGTAGAAAGAGCCATGGCCAAACAGATGGTGACATTAGAGGTGAGCCCACAATCTAGGTGGTCCTTAATTAGCCCCAGAGACCCTAATGTTCCCCAGACCCTGTCTGTTCTGCACATCAATGCAGCTACTCACAGGGACACTGGACAGAGATTGTTCTCCTTCAGGAGAGCAGCATTCGGGCTGTTGAGCTGCTCAGGAATTTTCTGCCTGTTTCTGACTCTGCCAGCAGACTCTTTAATTTGGTATTGTGTCCTAACTTCACTCCTGAGATTTAGTGGGGAGCTGGAAGCATCTTCTCCTCTCCACGAGGCTGCACGCTGGCAGCACAGTGGGTGCCTTCTGTCGCGTAGGAAGAGGAAATGGTTTGGCCGATTAAGGGGCTTCCTCTTCTTGTCTGAGGGGTTTTGTGATGATTTTGGCTCAGTCCTTTAGACAAACCAGTGTGAGGAGTAACAGCAGCATTAATGTAGGATTTCAGCAATTTCCTCAGACTCCATCAAACCATATCAAGATGAACATCATCTGGTCCCAGCCTTTGAATTGGTTACTGTTAAGTTTCACAGCTGAAGAGGGCTTTAGTCTGAGAAGCTGAATTACTCAGAGGTGATAACTTGAAGCTGAAAGTGAAAAATGTGTAGACTTTGGATCTCCTAACATTCATTATGTAAACACAGTGTTTGCAGAGCTCCTAAAATGGGATTATGTGCCCTGTAGCCTCTAAAAGAAACATTACAGTTCTCAAAGAAACCTGTATTAGGTCATGTTAAATAAAAGCTGGTAAAACTGTCGTCAAAATCATTTGCTTATATGGCAAATTACCAATTCTCTCTCCTACTATAACACTTTATAGATAATACAGGAAGTTCCAGCCAGATTATAGGTTAGCATGTAAGATGGGTTCTTTACAAAAAAATAAAACTCCATAGCATTTTCATGTCATATGTTCTCAATAGCTAAAAAATATGAGCTTATTTTTTTAATTTAAAGTGAATATATTGTCTTCCAGACTTTTGTGCCAAGTTCCTGTTGGGGCAAAAATTTCTTTTATGACTGAATAAAGTCCTGAAAGAATTACACCGGCAATAACATCAGGCTCGTAGTAAGAGCTGTTTCGTGTATTATTTATCTTTGAAAGTGGGCCATGAAAACTTTCCAAAGAGAAAAACAGAATTCATTGCTCTTTTATAGAAACTATTTACGTTTTCTTGGCCTAATTATCTCTAGAAGATTCTGTGCTGTGGGAGATTTGTAAAAGATGCAGATATCTCCACATATGCATTCAGAGAGCTCCCCTAAAACTGGCTTGGGCCCTGTATGGACAGAAGATTTCATCAGCAAATGCAGTGGAATGCTGAAAAATCTGCTCTAGGAAAAGCACCTTGTTATCACGTTGCTGTTTTGTTTGTACTAAGGGCTGCTTTTTTTCTTCCCATAGGTTCTCTCATACCATGCTTCTGCTGCTGAGGAGGAAACGAGGGAGCTGCAGGTAACAGTGGTAATTGAATTTTTTACTATTACTTTAGAAATATTGCTTTAATAGAACAACCAAGAGCAGTCCTGTACATAGATGTGATCCCTAAAGGAGCAGAGGCACATGTTCCAGAAATAAAAATGGTAGTGAAGCTTATACTGATGGGTTCCTGAGCTGAATCACATAAAAGGGAACTATTACAATGCCTACAGTAAGAGATACAGGCTGGCCAGAGCACTGTGAGAACCAGACCTGTGCTGACTGATTTTTCTCAGGAGTTTGAGACAGTCGCAGCTGGTGCAATGTCAGTATCAAACTCATAATAATTAAGTATTCCAGAAGCAAAATGTTGAGAACTCTCCATTCTGCAGCTACGTCTGAATGATGTATGTCTTACAGCTTTAGTACCTTTCAAACATCCCAAGGATGGGTGCAGCTTTGTGGCCTTATGTATAAATTCTGTATTGAATTTTTTAATGCAATGATTTTTAAAATGTTTTTTATCGTTGCTTTTCTGTGCAGCGTCCTGTTCTGCTCATGTTTAGTTCTGTGTTTAGAAGCCACTGCCTAAGGAATAACTACAGCTAGGATTTCAAGTGCATTTCAAAGCACAGCATGTGCTTAGTTTCTCCAGGTCATCAGCAGGTATTCCAGAGAAACAGCATCACCCCTGCTGCATGAAAACAAATGGGAGGAGGGAGAGGAAGGAAGGTATAGGGGACCATGAGCTGGGTAGCATGGGACTGGTCTGGCCAAGCAACATACCAAGCTGTAAGACTAAGGGTATTTCTGGAACAGTGCCACACAGATATTTGAACCTCAGTCTTACCACACTGCTGCTCATCAATAAAGAGCCAGTGACAAGACCAGAGCGCAACACCTCTCCTAAGGTTTCTCTTCGGGGCTTGCGATGAAACCTTTGTGGTTACATTGTTACTGCTCAATGAAACAGAACCGCAGCAAACCTAGAACTGAACCAGTGTCCACCTGCTAACTGTCCGCAGCTTCCTAGCACAATCCTGGCCTGTGTCAACCACCGCTCTCTAAGGTGATACCAGAGCACAAGCACAGGCCTTTTCATTTGCACGCATAAAATTTTTTAGTTCTTATTTTTTGCACTCATATTGTTGTATAAAGATGGCCAAAATAGTTTAAAATACCTTTTTGCTCTCTTTTGCTTCTAAATAATCTGAAAATAGGTACTTACCAGGAAGTTGGACTAGAGGATGGTTGTAGGGCTCTTCCAACTGGCACTATTCTGTTCATTATCTGCCTTATGGAATAGCCTGCAGTCAAATTTTTTACTTTAATCATCTTCCAAACACTACAGAACTGTCCTATTGCATAAGACACCTCCTTTGAGCCTGGATACTGTCTGCAACCTGTGTTTTATCATCCAAAGCAGATGAAACTAAGCAAAACTCTTTGTAGCTGCCACACAGTGGTCTCACATTTTCCACAGCCTTCTTTTTGCTGCTAATGTATTTACAGAAACCATAGCTTAATAACTTGAAATTCAAATAGCTGATGAACTTTCATACTGTAAAACAGGAGGCAGAAGGCTCTATTGGCTTCAGTAAGTGAAAAAGGAAATATCTAATCTGGTTGAACTATAAATTGCTATACAGTGCAGGTTTTTCATGTCTCAGCTGAAATGAAACTTACTGTTGTGGCTGTAAAAGGCAGGAGATCAAGGAAGGGAAAGATGAATTATAAATGAAGTGAAGTGTGAGGTGTTCTTTTGAGCTCCTTCTGTGTCCTTCCAGCCCCTTTCCTTGTGAAATATCAGCCTGCAGTTGCACTTTTTCAAAATTATGTCAGTAGCTTTGCTGAACAGTTGCATTACTTACCACTGAACACGAAGGCCTTTCATTTGCTCACAGCTGAAATACCACATGAATCCAAACTGAGGGACTCAAAATTACTGGCACAAGAAATGTGTAAGAATGGTGCATTTTTTTCTTGTGTAAATACTCTTTTTCATAATCTTCCGTGACTTCCTGATTCTGACACACAAGACAGAGGACAGCAAACTCTCATGGAACAGAGGCTGGCAGCCATAGTTCAGCAGATTTGCATGTTACATGCACTAATATTGTAGATTATGACAAATGCTTCCTTTTCAGTTCCTCAGCCTGCTGGGGCACAGCTGCCCACACCGGAGAAATGTTTTCCTCTAGAATTACAAAGAGGAAGATGAAGGTTTATTTCCTTCACCATTTCAGATTTACCTGATTTTCTTCGGATCACACTCATATTGAGGTGAAATAGCTGTAAAGTAGTAGCACTGCAAACCCCACATTTTATTGTACTGCAGAAAATTATACTAAATTTTGTTCTATAGTATAAGATTTAGCATTTATTTTGTTAGTATAAGAGTTAATATAAGACTTAGCATAACGCCAACACCGGTATTTTGAAGGGCAACCAATATAAATACTCTGTATTTTATAACTAGAAAAGGGATGTAATACATGGAGATATTACTGACAGTTAAAAAATCAGATTTAAAAACATATAGAATGGGGGGGTATTGTGTACCTTGTAATTTCAAATTTCACATTGAAGGTTTATGGCTGTACGCAAACTGCACCAAAACCACTGACCACGGCTTTTAAAGATTACTGATCACAGATGAACTCGAATTTTTCAGGTTTCTAGCCCTGAGAAAGCTCTGCCTGTGGACATGTTCTGACTCTCATCGTGCTGAACGTGGATTCGGTCATCAAATCTGTTTTACCGACATCTTTCCTCACCATTTTAGAAAAATGTCAACAGTTACAGATTTTGCTGTCTGCACATCCATAAAAACATAAAAGCCTTGCTTTCTCATTCTCCCAGTATCATCAATACTTTTAGTTACAATTTGCCTCAGATGATTTAGATAACCAGACTGACTAGGTAATTCTATTCTTATTCTCTTGATCTATGGAAAAGTGCTTGTTAAATCTAATGTAATAAGGTAAACAAGAGAGGCTGGGGGAAGTAAACGAGAAGCAATCATCAGTTTCCAGTATCACGTGAAGGTAAAATTTAGTGTCTCTTTTTCAATTTCTCTGTTGAAAAAGCAGGTATTTGTTCTGCTTTCTTTGCCCTAGTGCTAAGTTGTGTTCTCTCATTCTTCTCCAGGCTGCTGTAGTGCCATCTGCACAAACTCTCAACCTGACTGACTTCTACTTCAGCGATTTTGAGCTGTCAGACTATGAAACAACACTGTGCACAATTCGAATGTTCACAGACCTCAACCTGGTGCAAAACTTCCAAATGAAACATGAGGTATGGTTGTTGCCAAATACTGCTCCCCAGAAACAGACAGCTTAATTATTAGGAATTCAGAGTAGTGAAATGATCCCACAGAAAATATAATTGGACATTTGTATTACAGAGTAATTAGCAAACTAGGAAGGTATATGAAGTATTGGGGTCTGTCCCCAGTTTGGTGCTACTGAAGGATTAATAATTTTACGGTCTATGATTAATGAACTGGAAAACAGAATACTGAGGAGGGAGAGGATAGCAACTTCTCAGGAAGTGAAAAACTCTTACAAAGAGGACGACAACATAGTTACTACCTCATATGGACATAGTGAACAATCTTAGTCTTTCTCTACAAAAGAATAGATTAGAGGTTAGGGGGAGCTTTATAGTTACGGAGATAGTAAAGACTGAAACAGATAATTTAGGTGGGCTGTGGGAATTTCCCTAAGGTTTCTACCAATACATCTGTCAGAGGTGATCAAGACAGGTAAAACAGAAAATCTCTTCAGCCTCTTCCACTCAGTGCACACAAGACCTATTTGCAGAAATCTTCATTTTTAAATACTTTATTTTTGCTTTATAACCTTTTCAATAAAACCATCCAAATTCATATCAAAATGCAAGATTAATTTGTAGAGCTTCATAGGCAAACCCATTAGTTAAAGAAAACATTTATTTTCTAGATCAGCAGTTTATAGACCAATTTAGATTAGCAGTGTTCAAGGGCCAAAAGGAGTACTGTAATATCTAGTCTGATCTCTCGAATATTCCAGTATTTAGCTTCACCTCTGTAGTAAGGTCAACAACCTTAAGGAATATGTCCCAACATCAAATTACTACCCGACCTTCATACCTGTCACTTCTGTACAAAAAAAAAGGTAGGAAAAAAGTGTGTATATATATATATATATATATATATATGTAAAAAAATTATAACCCACAATTTCTAATACTGTTGAGTAAAACATCCAGGACATGCTTTCCTCCTGCATAAAAAAAAAAACTACCTAGCAATATAGTAATCTTTCTATCATACTTACTTGTTTTCCAAAGTCCAATTCAGCTTGGGATTTGACGAGCTGATAGGAGGGAAAAGCTGCCTGTTCATTTTCAAAACAGCTCTTAAGAGGGTTCAATAACTAACTAACTAAATTTTCTCTATCAAATATGTCGTTATAAATGAGGATTTTTCTCTCCCAGTTAGCTCAATATACCTCAGTTTCTGAATTAACAGCAGTGCTTCTGACATAGACATTTAGCAATCAGCAATAAAACCCTAAACCCACAAGTATTAAATACTCAATGAGAAGCTACACTAGTGGTTGTAAGCCTCTTCTTATCTACATTCACAGTTACAAGTGTGTTATATTTGAACTTAAAACTGAATTAAATGGAATTCTTTTTTCAGTAGGAAAGTTTCCAAGTGAGATTAAAAAAGCTTGAGTGTATTAGAAATCTGTTCTTCTTATGAAAATACATCTATGTGATGCTGTTTCTTAAAGGTTCTCTGCAGATGGATTTTAAGTGTGAAGAAAAACTATCGGAAGAATGTTGCTTATCACAATTGGAGACACGCCTTTAACACAGCACAATGCATGTTTGCTGCGCTGAAATCTGGGAAAATTCAGGTACATTTTCAGTTCCTCTATTAAGACAAATTCTCTAATGATGCAGCTCTGATTGTCATGTCAGTAAGGTGTTCACGATTCCACGGTATTGCCAGTGGAATCTTCTGCTGAAGAGTTTTGGCTATGAGGGCTTGGTTTGTGAGACTGCTGAGATGTTGTTTTGTACCCAGTTTCAGTTAAATCCTCTGGAAATGGTTATCTGGATGTTCCCAATGGGAATGTCTCAAATAAGGCACGTACATTGTTATGGCCTTTTGCAAAGGTAATGCTTATGCTACAAGCAAGTCAAAAAAGTGGAGAAGAAAAGCCTGACCCATTTTCAGGATGTTTCCTTAAAATATTCAACAGGAATTTTTTAAAGTTCAAATGCAGAGATGAGTACAGCTTTAGATAAACAACAGAACATAAAAATACAGAAATAAATATTTAAATGTTTATTCCAAGGATTTTTAACAAATTTTCAACTTTCCACTTAAAAAGATACCTAATAATTTAAAAAACAACCTAATCATTCTGATTAGGGCTAGATGATGCTCTAAATAAGTAAGATATTGATTCTATATTCTTTCAAAACATGTTTTTAGGTTTTGTTTTTATATTCTTGTAGGAATCAGAATGTTTCTGCTCATTCTGAATAAACGTGTTTGTTCAGTTTGATTACAGACAGTTGTTACTAGTTGGTTTACACTGCTTTAGAGTAAGCACTTCTGAGAGCGTAAATAAATCCCCTTTGTTGGCCAAAACCCAATACCAATGAGGAAGAGGCATTTCTTTCCTCTAAAAACTTCGTCTCACTAAAGAAAATGCCAAAAGGTGCTGAAAGAGACCAAGGCAAGGACATCCATCTTCCTTCTCTGTTGGAATGGACATGGTAGTTTTGCTCAGTGTGCAGTCGAGCAATCTCTGATGATCCTGATAGTTTGCCTGCTATTTTTGGAATCCTGACAGTCTCCACTGCAATTTCCATAAATTGTTTATTCTTAACTACGCTGGATTCGCTCCCTGCTGATTCTCATGTCCTAGATTCTGGAGTCTGAACAGCATTGAACATAACTCAATTTTTTTCTAGTTTGAGGGGAAAGGCAAGTATTGGGAGATGCATCTTCCTGGGAGAAACATAAAATCAATAATTTCCAAACTGAGTTGTCTTTTGACTGTACTAAGAACAGGTTTCATTATTTAGAAAGCAGGTGTAAAACACACTGTACAAAATAATTCTCCAACTCACTTCTGGCATTACTCTTTGCATACAGAGCAAACTGACCGACTTGGAAACGCTGGCTTTGCTGATAGCAACTCTGAGCCATGATCTGGATCACAGAGGAGTGAACAACTCTTACATACAAAGGTAAGTGGGTCTGAAAGAAGGCAAATAAAAATGAGTGAGTGAACAAAAACAAGTATAGACCTAAATTAGATACAACCTAATTGTTTTGATGATGTGGGGCTGTGAAAAGGAGCAGGTTTTTACAAAGCAGAAAGTGCAAGAACAGGCAGAACCATTCACAGGTCCAAAGCAAAGATGCACAGACTCAGTTGCTGACTAACTACGATGGCAGATGAAGTGAACTCTTTGCTGTGCAGGGACAACATTTTCCTGCTCCCGTTCCCAAAGTCTCCTCCTCTATTTCCCATAAAGTGACAGCAAAAGGCTGCAGCTTCCAAGGGACAGTGTGTAGGAATCGTGCAGCTTTTCAGATCACTCCCTGCCCAACCCAGCTGTTCCCTATCTTGTCCAAGCCAACACAGCACCAAGATCTGCAGCCCTCTGATACAGAGGTGTCTCCCCACCACTTTGAACTCAGATTGTTTTAGTTGTGGTTTAGCTGCGTTTTTCCAGAATTCTAAGTTGTTTAGAATAAGTTACATGGTTAAAATCATATTAAAAATGTATGGCGGTTTTGCATTGATTTTGGCTTATCTGTACCCTTGAACTTTGATCCAATCTGGAATTACAGAAAAGCCTTTACAACACAAAAAGACAAAATATATTTAAAACATTGAAAAAATATTTTTACTAAACAAAATATTTTGATTTGAAGTTATCAAAATGAAATATCTGAACAAGTCTAAAATTTTGCCCATATTTTAATTTTTAACTAAAGATACTGGGGGTTTTAGAATTTATTGTTTCAAATCCACCCAACATGTGAGGTTTTTCAGTGGATTTGGTATCACTTCAAATAACAATATATGAGTCTTCAGTTGAAGAAATAGCTTGATTTAAAGCATGGCTTAATGTGATTCCCGTGATATGGCAGTGTGACCTGGTCTGACCAGAGATGGTGGAAAAGATACAAGCACACATTTCTGGGTGGCTTTTTCTGGCAGAGCTGGAGAATGGTTTTGAAGTGACCTGTGGAAGAAGTGGTCTGCTGTTCTCACGATGTGTAAAGTAAGATAGTAGGGAAGGAAAAGCTTGTTTGAGGCACAGAATACTGAAAGGCAGAAGATAAGTAAGGTGAAGCGGAACGCCTGCATTTCAGATTTATATGTTCGGAGTAACACTGACTGATGGGTAAAGGAAAAACAAACTCTGCAAAATTGAAAGAGTAACCTTTTTCTAGCTTGGTAGTAGAGGATTCCAGCAGTAACTGTAGCCTTGCAGTGATTGGAACTAGTTAGCTATGTTTCACTTTATTTATTTAAAAATAAATTTCCTGGAAGACATCTGGAGATGCGTCATCTCCTCTCAAAAATGCCCTGGGAAAGTGTCATAGACAGCAAAATCTAACATTTACACATGCTGTAGAGCTGAGATGGTTATAGCTTAAGAATTCCTTTTTCAATAGAAAGTTCCATGATTTTTTTTTTTTAAAATCTAAATGCAAAAGTTCTTATTTCTAGGAACAGATCCCTTTTGTTTCTTCCTTTGAAGCAGGAGAGTGGATATTCAGTGTATGATTCTTTTCTTAAGCAGCAGAGTTTCAAAAATTGAAATGGTCCTGGCAGTAGAAGTTACAGAAAGGGACCTGCTTGAAGGCCTTTAGGTAGATAGGCAGGGGGGGTTATTTTCTTTTTCCTTCAATCCCACATGTAAAGTAAGAAGCACAGAAAGCTGCGTTAACCAAACCCCTGTGCTCAGAAAGCCATGGTGTCCTTTGGCCTGGCGTGGGGGTTTGACAGAAGTGTCACTACGGAAGTTGGACCTGAATTTATTTTCAGCCCCAGCCAGGGTCTTGTGAGTACTGAGCAAGCTCTGGTTTGGAGCAGTACTTGGGAAGATAACCTAAGAGATTTCTCACATATTTTTCCCTCCAGCCAGGATGAACTGTAGGAGACACAATATGCATCCCACTTAATTCAATGGGAATTTCACCCAGCATGTGTTGGCACCATCCTACAATTTGTTTCCTTGCAGAAACTCAGGAGTACGTTTGCTCTACTCTCCTTTTGTGGTGGTCTCAGAGGAGGTCCTGGGCAGCCAGCCCATGTTCCTCGGGGGCTTGCATCCTTTAATCTCCCTTTATGTGCTTTTATTTGTCTTTCCATCTTTCTCTCCACATTTTTGTGCTTCTTAAATCCCCAGAGTCTCCTCTTACGACTTCTATTTGAGTCTCTGTGCACTCACTCGCACAGACACCAAATCCTGCAGCCACTAAGTCATGTGAATGGTCCTTAACCATACAGAAAATCTCATGGAATTATATGCTAAAAAAGAACTTCTTACATGATTAAATGCTTGTAGGTCAGATTATAAATAGAGTAATAGGTCCAGGATCATCAGCAAAACAGACTTCCAAAAGAACCCAGATTTAGTTGAAGAGATAACATGAGCCATGTGGGACCAGGGGTCGAAAATCAAGACAGAACAGCAAAAACCAAGAACTGTATAATTCAACAAGGGACAGGGAGAAATTGGAAATCCTCAAGAGAGGAGGAGTTTCTGTACCTTGTCTACAGCTACTCAAACAGCAAATTCTATTTTCTAGACAAAGATACTTTTAAGTTCTGCAATAAGGTATTTTTAAGTTCTGCACCTGCACAGTTGGTTTCCTGCTTTTTTTTCACTGCCTGTACTACAGCCAACATCTCTATTGGCCTTTAAGCAGTTTCCCTTTTGGATTTTACCCCGGGCAAAGGGTAGGTGACGATGTTGCGGTAGTTCAGTCATGAAGATAGTGGTGATGAAACACTAGTACAGTTACTAACCCTAGGAAATTACTTGATCAACATTTTGGGCCCAGCACCATATTGCGCCGAGGTCAGCAGGAATTTTTCCATTGGTATCAGTGGGTTTCCTATTAGGTTTGCATTATTACCTACAAGCTCAGCAGATGACTAAATATGCCAGGCAGGTGTTTAAGAACATGTTACAGAAACCAAAACTGTCTCCTAAACTCTGCTTGTGAATGAACTCTTCATGTTGCCTTTGCTTTTTATACAAGAACTTTCACTCTTTGTAAAACCTTGTATTACATTCTCACTCCTTGCATGTAGCTAGTCTCTACAGGTAACAGAAGGCAGAAAACCAGAGCAGTCAGTGCTCTGACAAAGGAACAGCATTATCTTTTTATCCATATTCCTACAAAGAGGATGTTAAAAGGGAAGTTATTTCTGGATCACTAATATGTTTGTCTAATTTGATTTCTCCATCTTTTTCCTCCTCAGAAGCGAACATCCACTGGCTCAGCTGTATTGCCACTCAATCATGGAGCATCATCATTTCGATCAATGCCTTATGATCCTGAACAGTCCAGTGAGTGCCACATCCCTGTGTGTGCTGAAGGAAACTATTTTACTTTCTATTTTTAGCCTCTGGATAGAATCCCACCCTTATATGTTCTTAAGTGCTCTTTCTTCCTTTTTGGGTAAAGAAAGCAAATGCAGCAACATGGAAATCACAGTTCTGTTGCTGAGTCCCACCAAAGCTTTCCAAGTGCTGCCCGATAAGGGAAGCCTTGCTAACATCCTTTTGAGTACCTGCTTCCTTGGACCAAAGGAAACAAAAGGCTTTGCTGCCATTTTCAGGACCTCTTACAAACCACCAAACAAACCCAAGTCCTTCCTCTCCTTTCAAGAAACATTCCAGTCTACACATACACAAACCAGCCCTGATGGGACGAAACCAAACACTGCTCATGTTGACATTCCAAAGTGAAGCCAAACCAAATATGCAAACAAAACTACATTCTTCTTGTTTGATGCTATTATAATTTGATGCTATAATTCCGAAGACCAGTGATTTAGCACGCACAATCCCTTCAAAGGACTGCTCCTTTTGTGCGACAGGTTGTGGTACTTCTGGCATCCTTTGTATTGTAATGATCCTCTGCTATTCAGATAGGCAAATATGGAAAAACAATGGAGGCGAGTTCCATTTCACCATCTCTGTAGTGCTTTGGTTTAACAGGAGGCTGCTGAGCTTATATTTCTATTTCATAGCTTGTTATTTATGCTGCTTCATAAAAGGAAAATACTTTCATTTACTAGAGGTAATGGGCAGGTATGGGAATCTGTTATAGTTCCTCTGCTTCAGGGAGGGGAAGGAAGGGGAAAGAGAAGCTGTGATACAACTAGTGACAAATTTAATTTTAATGAATGAAATGGACTTGAAGGCTTTGATGTTGCTCTGCTTGCAGTTTCATTTTGTAATAGTGATGATGTTGCTGCTGTGCAGCTTTCTGCCATTACTCAAGAGGACTGGAATTTTTATTTTTAAACTCGGGAATCTACAAATCGAAGGAGGGTTAAAGAATGACCTCAGATATCAGCAAACAACTCATAATGATTTGGTAACTTAGAGACACTCTAGCAAACTGGTGTTGTCCATTTCACTGATAGCACTATTTTTGGCTTTTTTTGTAAAGGGAAATCAGATTCTCAGCAGCCTTTCCATTGAAGAATACAAGGCTACACTGAAAATGATAAAACAAGCCATTCTTGCCACAGACCTGGCACTATATATAAAGTAAGTCAGAGGAAAGTTGGGCTGGATAGTCACTGCTGGATATTAGGATCACGTCAGCATGCTGCAAAATCTTTTATTTTAACTTCTTTTAAAGGAGGAGAGGAGAATTTTTCGAACTTCTAAGGAAGAAGCAGTTTAATTGGGAAGACCCCTCACAAAAGGAGCTATTTTTGTAAGTAAAAGCAGAATAATCAAGAAGTCAGTTAATATTATTGGGTACCAAATTTCCCATGCCATGTTGCTGTGAACTTCATTAAACCCAGCAGGTCTGTGTGCTCTGGGCCTGTACAAGCTGTCACTGAATTCCCTGGGTCAGAACTAAGGTGCAACCTGTATAATAACCTTTGTTAAATAGCATGTGGAGTTACATTTATAACTTTGCTTTAGTTTCACTTGTTTTTCTGACTTGGCTGTTCCTTGAAATTCTATGTTCTATTTTACTAATCACTCGACTTGGTGGCTATATACATTTCGCCATACAGTAATTTATCCCTTTCTGTTTGTTCTACAGAGCAATGCTGATGACTGCTTGTGACTTATCGGCCATAACCAAACCATGGCCAGTTCAGCAACGGGTACGTGCTTAATTGTTAAGATTTCCTAAATGCAAACTGCATAAAAGTTTATTTCCTTCACCCAGTCCTTATTGCAAAGGCAGTGGTGGAATGCAGAGCTGGAATCTCACAATGTGTGTGTGGGGGGGCTACTGTGATATATCCTATGGAGATAGGAACCAGTCTTGTTTGTAGGTAGCAAGTAAACTTTCAGAGTTCTCAATGAGTGAAATCTCTTACAGATTGCTGAGCTTGTGGCTGCTGAGTTCTTTGATCAAGGAGATAAAGAGAGGAAGGAACTCAACATAGAACCCACGGTAAGTGGCAGAATCACCTCTTGCAAAATGACCTTTGGAAACAGCACTTAAAATTTCTCCCACTGACCAGAATACAGGACCAGCTCCTTCTCTGTCTTCCTAGTAGTCACTTTTGTTCTGTAGTTCCAAAACACCAGTAGTGTGTCATTATCTCTGAACCAGAAGAACAAGGAGTATTATCTTCTTTAAGTCAGTATTACTGAATTGGCTAGGAAATACATTCCTAAATTGGTACCTATTTGCAGCCATCCAAACCCAGTAAGTTTGCCTGTTTGTGTGGTTATTTGGGCTCTGTCAATCCAAAGCCTGTCTCCTGAGGGAAGTTACGCAGTCCAATTCCCTTCATTGTAAAACCTGTAATGATACCCTGCTGTGCTGAGCTTGCTGTGCTGTTTAAGGTGCTACTTTTTAATTCCGGACTCTCTCTTTGGTTTTGGTTGGGTTCTTTATTTAATGCATTTAAACACAGAACTTGTTTACTTCTTATCTGCAGGATCTAATGAACAGAGAGAAGAAAAACAAAATTCCCAGCATGCAGGTTGGATTTATAGATGCTGTTTGTTTGCAGCTGTATGAGGTATGGTGCCTAAGGAAGAACAGCAAATATCTAAAACCAGAGCTGCTTACTGGTAGACATGGATTTAAAAATAGCATAAAAATCAAATAAAAAACTAGCCCCTTAGTTATAAAATATTTTTTATCTTGTATTACATATGGTTCATTATTCTGTTGAAGAAATTATTATTTTAGTATTTATAATTAGTTTTATATTTTTCTGATTAATGTATTTTGTTACAATTTTTTTAAACCTAGTGGAAATTGCTGTGCTCTGTGCAATTGGTGTTATGTCCCAGGGTTATATTCTGGATTATCAGGGAAAGTCACAAAACTAATGCTTTGACCTCTAGGAAAAGAATGGTATCCAGGTAGTGCACTGACAAAAAAGTGTTGTTTAAAAGTTTTAAAGAATCCAGAATTCTTCATACAAAAAGTGATATGGTATGTATAGGAAATTTGCCCAAGTTTAACACTTCCCATTCCATTTTTTTCCTTTTCTTTCATCACATGCCAAAGCATTTCATGACAGAATTCATTGAAATGCTTTTCTGTCCTAGTCAAAAACTGTATGAGAAGCTGCTTGGTCAAATATAGTGTGAAACACAACATGATTTCTGATATTTTTTTTTTAACCACAACAACATTAGAGTGAAAGTCTGTTTATTTGAACTGTAGCAAGTATTTTACAGAAACTGAGGTGAGAAAAAGAAAGGAAATGAACAGATAACCAAACTCTTAAGAATCTTCCAGTGGGAGGAACAGGATGATTACTTGACTTTTTCCCTCTTACACAATAAAATTTTCTAAAAAGCCTGTACATTCACCAGTTGAACGGAAACAGGGATAGAGAATGAAGCGGGAGCTATTAGCTGCTGTCCCTGAAAATCAAGTGTTTCTGTGCTGTAGAAACTGTCAGGAAAATAAGGCAGCCTTTGCTTTGAAGCCTCAGAAAACCGTCTCCAGTAAGGAGGAAGGCCACTGAAAGAAGGCTGAGTGTCACTGCAAAGACACAGACTGGACAAACAGAAAACTCTTTAACAGAGCACCTGAGCAGGCTTGAATGCCCGCAGTTCCAGAGCCTGTACTTCTTCTGGTCAGGGGAGAGCTTTACCTTTCCATTTATGAAAAGACCAGAAAAACTGGAGTTCTTTACTCTGAAATACGCAGTGCTGCTTCTATCTACAGTTACCAAGTGATCCTAGTCCAAATTGTACCCAGCTCTTGTGTTAGGTAATCAGTGTCTTCCCCTAAGTTCAGAAATCTGAAAAAAATACGAGAGATGTGTTTCATTCTCCGTTTTGAAATTAAAAATTGAATGCAATCTGTTTTCCATGTTCTCAATTTATTTCAGGCCCTAACGCACGTGTCAGAGGCCTGCTCCCCTTTGCTGGATGGCTGCAGGAAAAACAGGCAGAAATGGCAAGCCTTAGCTGAGCAGCAGGAGAAGAACCTGATTAATGGAGAAAGCAATCAAGGCAAACGGAACTGAGATGCTGATTTAACCACCACAAGCTTAAGTTCACGTAGGAGACCCAGTAATAGGGGAGTACTGCATTTTGCTAAACACTGTATGAATTGGGCTTATGTTTTACCACTGCTGTATTATTTTTCCACATTTCAAGATATAGCATGACCATGTAGATGCTGAGATGATCTGAAGACAGTATGTTTCTTTTACCACATCTGACTGAGATGGAAAAAGACCTGCAAGGGTAGTTTTTGCTACCCTACCCCACAAGAAGGTACTGGTGCAGGCACTGACTGCCCGAGAGCCTGTTGCTTTACAGATGTACATAATTGTTCAGTGATCTTGTTGTGGCCAGTATCTGAAAGACTACTGCATTTTGCACCTTTTCTCTCCCTCTTCCCATCTTGCTGTGTTACATTATAAAAGTATTGAGCAGTCTTGCCTGTTCTCTTTCCAGAGGTTCAGAGGAAAAATTGGGACTCACTCTGGGGAGCCTATTCTAGCATAAACTATTGCTGACCTCTTTCAGAAAGCAGAACTGGGCTCTGAGGTGAAAAGCCCAAAAATCTGTGCACTCAGTAGGGTTTGGGTTTTTTCCCTATTAGATGGATGTCTTAGCAAATGAGTTATTCCAACTGAAGAAATTCTAAGACCCCTGTGAACTACTAGGCAATGGGGGTCTTAGGAGTTTTGTGCTAGAAGTGTCATAGTTATCCATGACCAATGGAAACTGCTTGAAGACTGGTGAGATGTCCCAGCGTTACTGACAGGCTGCCAGGGAAGAACAGCTCCCACAGCTGCAAGAAGCATGCAGAGAAATGGAAACAAAACAGGATTGGTTTTGTATGCTGGTTTTAACTTCATTTGGAAGTTGATTTTTAACATCATCTAACCAACAGACTGGATCACAGGCAGAAGAGAATGACAGCAAGAGGTGAGAAGCTGAATCAGAATGATGCAGGAATGGCACTCGGCTGGTGACCGTCAGTGACTGATTCTTCAGGCCAGTGTTACTATGAAATGGCTATGACCACTTAGAAGAGAGTTTTGTGTTAACATCTCTTAAAAGTCATTTTTAGCATTAGTTAAAAATGACTAATCGTAGTGTCTTGAAGAAACAGGAAAAGAATAATACCAAAAGCAAAAATAGCCAAGAGTGCTACAGGGATTTGCCATTTTTATGTGAGGCATTAATGTTCTGAGAAGTAAGAAATCAATTAACTTGCACTAGTAAAAAAAAAAAAAAATTGGTGTATTATTTTAAATGAAGATGATTAATAAAAATGGTTTTGAATTGGGACCCAATTATAGAAAATATACACATTGGACAAATCCCAAAAGAGGAATACAAGTAGAGTACTATTCTTTAGGTAGACAGGATAAGGAGATGAATGTCAGCAGTCTAAAATGTATTAGCAGTACATGTAACTTTGGCTGCACAGAGACACACAAAAAGTTCCAGTTTCTTTAATCTGTAATAATGTATTTTTAGTTAAAATCAGCAATCGTATTTGGCAAAAGTAGCACATTTGGCACTGCACTTTAAAGTGTAGGAATTTAGTTCTATCACAATAATCCAGGTAATTCTAGTTGGAAACTGCAATAAATTCTTCTTCCTAGGAGATTGTAAACCCCAACTCGTAAGAGCTGGTCAAAAAGACAGGGAAGATTCCTCGTTGTTATCAGTTTCTTCATTTAGATAAACTGTACCAGAAGCTAAGAAAATATGAAGCAAAGGTTTCAAAATGTTTGACGATACTGAGTTATGGAGTTGATATTTTTTGAAACGTAGAATAAGGTATTCTGACAGTCAGCAGCATTTCTGCCAAACTAAATTATTTGTCACTGATTAAGTCCTATCTCCAACTTCTCTAGTGAGCACCAATAATAAATTATTGCAGCTGTGAATTTGAAAATATTTTTCTGCAGACATATTTCTCCTTATTCTGTCTCCCAAAATTAAAACAACAAAAAAAAGGATGGATTTCAACACTCATTAAGAATTCCAGGACTACTGTTTTGCAGTGATCCACACTATATTTCTATGCATACACAGTATGCAGATGAGAGCAGCCTGCCCACCCCAACACAAGCCCCCAAAAAAAAGGTTTTAGGTACTTTTTGATAAATAGAAGACTTTGCTTCTGGATTTGCATAGTCCTTGTATAGTCTTTTCCTTGAGTGCTTGAGATACTGAAGTATACTTATTATGCTAACTGATGAGATACATATTTAATATAAATAGGAATAAAATATATGTATATAAAGGTGTATTCTTGCTGTTATGGTTGAGACTAGCAATTCATGGTGACAACACAGCAGCTAACTGATGATATCACAGTGTAGTGATGTAACTTTGACATTAATATTCCAGTATTTCTTTGCTATATTGTGTGTTCAGCAAAGCTTTATTATAACTAGGTTTATAAATGCTACAAAGGAGTGCTGGATTCATACCTTTGACTTAAAAAAAGGCATGATGCTACATTTTTTAAAAGTTCACTTCAAATGAACAGTTATACAGTATGTGCATATATTTAATTACATATCTGTACACATTTATCCCACACAATCTCTTCCACTATAAATGTTGGAACATACATATAAATACAGTTCCTAGTAAATAAACATTTGAATATCATAACACACCTGTATCTGTATATATTTCTACAAAACCAAAGCCTTTAAACTACTGGTTTAAGAACCTTAAAAGCATAGAGTGCTGTATTTTATGAAATTCAAAGCCTTTGCGTAGTGTTTTACTCTGCCTGAAGGCAAAATCAGAGTGCGCTGGTTCTGTGTCATAGCTTTGTGTGAATCACTTGCAGAAACTGCTCCTTCCTTTCATAAAGTAGATAGAGGACAATATGGAAAAAAACCCCAAACCTAGCCTGGCTGCAGGCAGGTTTCTTGCTTTGAAGTTCATTGTCTTCAGAATTCAACATTTTCAAAGCCAGCTGGTGGATTACAGCCACGCAGCTGTCATTAATTTCATCATGAGCTGTGTATCTCATTATTTCAGTCAGCTCTCAAACACATTCTCCCCAGTTTCCATTGTCTAGCTGTAACAATCAGTGTGGCTTACACAAGAAACCAGCTGAAATGGAGTTTATCACTTTGTCAGTTCAGCCTTAAATCCATTGAAACCATTGTCATATTTGAGATTTAAGTCTCTGGGTACAAGAATTTGTCCCACTAATTCTTAATACTCCTCTCAACGAAGACAACTATTTTAGTATCCTACTCGATCTCAGATATGACCATATTTTCTTTCAAACTCACTCCACAGCACAGTTTAATGTGTAAATGCTTACACTTTTATTTCTCTGTTTGTTCTGAAAAAAATTACTTGTATGAACATACACAAAATTACTGATTAACCCTACCTCTTCTAATTCCAAATAACAGTGAGGCTCTTGAGCTGTAGGTACCATTTCTTTTCCAATAAATTAGCCACACATGCAATATTAGCTGTAGAAGATCTAGGTTTTCTAGTATCTCATGCAGTTAAAGAAGGGGGGGGAGGAATAATGCAATGCTCATTTTGGAGATGGTGTTAATTTTTAATTAAAAGCAGTTTATATTTAAGAGCAGATTACTCTTATCTTCACAGAGCACATGTACAAGTGAGCTACTGATAAATGGAAACAATTAATTTCACTGATGATGAACTGATTTCTCCCTAGAAGAAAGAAGCCTGATTAAATGCATCACCTCCTGACAATTGCACGCATGTAAAGATAAAATTTTTAATTCCAATCTAATGCATTTTACCTGGCAGTGGCATGAACTGACAAATTCAGAACACTTACCTAAATCAAACATAAGGTTTCTCAAAGTTACCAGGTAACTGATTTTCCAACCCATTATACAGAAAGATAATGAAGAGTCAGGTCTAGTCCCTTAAAATTAGAGGAGTGATCCAGCTGGTGTCCCCTCCAGTTATGCATAAGAAGATAGCAGAGACTTTTTATGGAAAAGACTTGCTTCACTCATGATAAATTAATATGTTTTTAAAGGTGTTATAAAGACCTCATATTTCAAGCAAATTTATTTAGCAGTATTAGTTCAGAGTCTTATCTCTGTGATGCTGCAGTTCTTTCCTTCATGTCAAATCACATGCAGTTTACATTCCAGAAGGTTTCAGCTTTATTTCCCAGTTCCCTGCCATACATCTTCAGGGGCTTGCACTAATTTGAAACATAAGCTTGAACATTGAAGCTTGAAGTACAGAATGAGTTTGGCCAGAATATGGTAAATAACGCGGGCTGGGTTTTTTCGGTTTGGACTTTGACAGGAAGAAGAAACATCACAGAATCTGGCCTGGTAATTAGTGACACTTGCTAAATGCAGCAAATTGTGACAGCAGGATATTTTATCTTGGTCATGGCGGTGAATGGAAATTGCACAGGAAGATTTCTTTTCCACATAAGGAAGTTTGTTTCCATAAGAAACTCCTATCTAAGTAGCACTGTTTGTAAATGCGTATTTACGTGACAATGCTCTGTAACAGCTGGCTCCCACTAACTTCCACAGCATGAGCTTGGCATGCGGGGGCCTCGCACATGCTCAGATGCCCACCTGAAGTCAATGAGTGACTCAATGATTTACCTCAGTGGGAACTGGGCTGAGCCGTATAGAAAGTGAAAGAATGGGTCAAATCTGCGTTTTTTTTACCTGTAAAGAGGGACCAAACCCTTACCCTTGGTGACAGCTGCCTCACCTGCTCTTTGCTGTGTTCAGCTATTCCCACTGATGCCCAAGGTACCTTACAGATGTAACTGAAGTTAGAATTTGAGTCCTCTTTGTATTCACATGGCAGATACCTGCATGTGTCTCTTAAAGAATGTAGTTTGAAATGCACTGTAAATAGTTTTAACATACATTCTATTCTAGTTTAATAAAAACCTTAATCACAGTCATTAGTCACTGAGTTTGTCCATTTGTATTCTTCTATCTTTTAAAAAATACCTGAACAAATACCTAGTTTCTGGGCACAGTATTTTTGTACTAGGTTAAGGGGTTTCTCTGTATATTATGTTTTGCCTTTAAGCAGTATTAAAATCTTCTGAATGTTATGTGTTCTCTCCTGCTTCTGTCCTATGACTTCTTAGAATAACGCTTACATTAGTTAAGAGAATCATTAGCCCTACTTATTGTCAGCTGCTAGAGAACGTAAGAGTCAGCTTATTTTCTGTGGTCAGACTGCTGCTCATTACTTATTTCCTCATTCTTCTCTTTGTACTGTTTTCATGCTTTTTAAAATAAAAAGGACAATGTCAAATTTTACTGTTTGTTACAATTAATACTATTGAGGTGGAATTTTCAATGCCTGATTCAAATCATTGCTTCTGTAAATTTATATTTCATAGTAACTTCTCTACGTCCTAGAAATCTTGAAGAGAAAAACATCTCTGTTAATATCAAGATACTACTGAGATCAGATAGCAGTAAAGTAGTTCTTGTTTAAAAACAGCAAAAAATAACTCAGTGCTACTGACCGCTAGAGAGCACTGGTGCTGCACCTCCTGAGAGCTGTCAGAAACCAGTTTATTTCTGACAGAAAGCAGAACCAGCAAATACAAGAGTTACACAGATGTATCCTCTGCCCCCATATATCAATTCCTGGGGTAGCACGCAAGAGAGATAGAAATAGCCCAGTGACTTCAACCAAAACTGTGGAAAAAATTATTTTTGACAACCAAAGCCTCATCATGCATAAACTGCTGATCCTAGAAGTAATTCTGGACCAGTGGGCTTCTTGGCAAGGGCTGTTCTTTGCCTATTAGGTCCTTCACAGCAACACTTCTGGCTTGACTTTTTTTAGCTCTAGGCAAAACCAAAAAGTATGTACATCCCTGACAAACAGCAGGCTCATTCAAGACGTTATGAAGGGCCAGATTTAGCTCAGCACAAAACACAATCACTGTTTGCTCAAACCAGCTGCAATTTATGAGTGCAACTGCACAACGGCCTGTGCCTATCTACAAACATCAGGTCACCATTTGCTGCTGGGACTACAACCTTTCCACCCCCTCACCAGCCCAGTCATGCTTCTGCTCAGGCTTTCTGGCCTGCTGAAGGTTTGAACTCCCTCCTGAGAAGCGGCAGGGTTTTCAGCTGGAGCGCCGGGATACATTTCTTACCCAGGCCTGGAAAGAGCACGACCTCGAGCGAGGGCATTTTTATTGAAGAGGTGAACGAACATTACATGAGGTCTTTCTCTTCTTGTACAGCTCTGATGCCTCATTAACAAATGGAAAAGACAAAAGCTCTTTCCTCCAGCCAGATTTTTAGTAACAGTGGTGACAGCTATTGCATTTCACATTCCCATGAAACCTCACCCTTTGAGATTTTTAGGAAAAAACACACGAGTGAGTTTGTTCTGATAGTAAGCTTCAGGGACAGACTTATGGAATCTGACAGTCACTGAGTTTTTCAACCCTTCAGAGAAGAGTAGCATTTCGTAGCACACACAGAACTTTAGAACCATTTCAGTTGAAAAATACCCCAAGTTCATAATGGCTGCAAAATGGCTAAAAAAACTACAGTTTACACAGGTTTCTCTTGTTTAACACCATCAAATTCTAGGAGTAAAATCCATGGTTAAATCATACCACTAGTTTACACATGATACATTTGCATATAGGCATTCAGAATCCTTTCATTGCAGTAGTTAATGAAGCCACTGGCAATTTATTTTATGATATATAGACCTTCTTAATGAAAGGAAAGTTCATTTTACAGATAAGTAGAGGGGTTAATTTGATCAAGGTCACATGAAAAGTCCATTTGTGAGCTGGAAAGAGAAGCCAAACACGGGTGTCTGTTCTGCTTTTACATGAGACAAGAAGAAAAGAATTTTAATCTGAAACCATCTTTTCCTTTTGCATATACAAATATTTAAATATCTTAGCCATACAGGGTGCTCTCTCACTATAATGCTGCAGTCAGAAGAACTCTGAAGCTCACTATTTTACAGGTGAAATTAGATTCAAGCCACTAATGCAGATAATCCCAATAATTCAGGCCACTAATCCAGATAATCACAATAACTTTTCATGGAGTTTGGAGCTATATTATAACCAAGAGAAAAATTTTACAATAAGCGAAAAAGTTATGTTGAAATGAGCTAAAAGTTCAGTTCAGATTTTGGAGAAACCGAAATGACTGATGCAGACTTTCAATACTGTACATTCTCCACTGGACTATAGCTTGACCCCACCCTGGGATCACATTTCATTTTCTAAGCAAAAAGAAATTGGGGAATACAGGAATATTCAGATATAAAATTTAAATACCCTTAGAAAAGCCTGACAAAAAGCCCCATGGGGCAACCGGCATATCAGTCTCTATGTGGCAAGTATCAAATGGCACTAATACTCAGAGATTCTTATAACCTTTTCTGGAAAAGAACACTTATTATTATTGGCAATTGTTCACTGTCACCCTTTTTTCATTGAAACAAGGCCAGATTCTATTATTCTACATAATCCTAGGATTCACTTTAGCATACAGAAACTGATAAAGTAAATACTAGGGTTGTTACTGTTTTAATCCTAAATTTTGCTTCTAGATTTTTTCAGCCTGAACCTTATTAACTCATGCACATCAGTTCTTTTCAATAAAAACTCTCAAAACTGCAGCACTTTACGGCTCAGAGCCATTACACAGGATTAAAAAGCAGTGTATATAGACAGTTAAGAGTAAGTTTTAAGACCCACAGCCCACTACTAACTAGTCAGACAAATGGATCTATACTCACTGGAAATTTCTAGGTAATCCTCAGATGTTGAATTCTCTTTCTGAACAGATTTCACATTAACAGCATCCAGAGGATTGTCCTTGAACCAAAATAAAACCAGAAATTCAGCAAACAGGCAGCAGGAGTAGGACAACATCTAGCTCAAGTAGGATCTAATCCTGCTGCAGTGCAACACCCAACTGCAATATGTACTTTAAAATGATTTATCCAAGAAGTGGCATTAGTTAGGCTCCATCAAGCTCCTGGTTGCTAGGCCACCCACTGTTATGCTTAAGTTGGCTTTACTGGCGTAGAATTGTCTATTTACCACAATGATATAAAATTGAGTATTATGGTTCAAATGTTCAGCGAAACTCCCCAGTAAGAGATCCATTTTGCAACCCATCCCAAGGCATAACGAAGAATCAGTTAGTAGAAAACACTCAAATACTGCGCAATCAATCTATATGGTTTTATCAGGAACTAATCTCTTGTTATATAATATTATATAAATCAATATTTTCATTAGTATATTATGTTTATGCTGGCACCAAGCTTTAACCAACCCAAGAATTCTACTGCCCTAGCTAATTTTAGTCAGGAAAACTCAAATACAAGCCACAAAACAATAAACAAGAGGGATGAATACAACCCACTGCAAAAGCCTTTTTGTCACTCTGATCTTCGGAACTTCTTTGTCAATTGCCATTACAATACAGCTTGCTATGATGGTCACAGATTGGCAGGATGAGGTTGGCATGACCATATAAGTTAATAATTTATTCCCATCCACCTTATCTAAGATCAAACTTCAAAGTTAATAAGTTTGTCCATTTTCAGTGTTCTGAGGCTGGCACGTTGAAGAAAGCCACAAAGCCAAGAACACACCCTCAGCTTTCAAAACTGTCATGAAACCAGCAATACTGGAAAACAAGATTTCAATGCACCATCGAAGAAAATGTTGTAGTTCTGAAAACCACACAAGGAAGAGGGAGACTGAAGAAGGAAAAGGGTTGTGGAATATTCCAACTGAAAAAAGAAAAATCTATAAAACCAATTTTAATTATGATTTTAGAAGGAAAACCAGCTACCACAGGAAGACAAAGGAACTCTAAACGAAGTGTATATTGTATGATTCTAGCACATGTGAAAAACCAAAGTTATGTTTTTTCATATTGGGCAGCTCCCATTATTTTAGGCCTCAAATTTCTACTAAACACAGCAGAAGCTGCACTACAACCACTGCTGAAAGAACCTTTCTGCAAAGCCTGTAAAGAGAGTTACCAGTTTTGTTATGTAACAATACCTTGGATGAACTATAACTCCACACTGGGTGTTTTTGTTTATGCATATATACTACACAGATAACATAAAACTGACAGTGATAACTGCAAAGGTAAAGATACGCACCTGTGCACTAAAAACACATAATCTGACTCTTAGAATAAAGTTTGCCCATTTTGTGAGCTGGCTGAAGGGTAAGATGGGCATGCATGATTGGCACAGCGCAAGGCAAGGGCTAAAACATTTTTTGAGTTATTCAGGTGATCAAAAACAGAATGAAATTGTGGAAAAAAAACCTGCATGTGGAAACTACACATAGAGACCTAACTATTACTGTGAAATGCACATTGTGAGGTACTTCTCTCATCACCATGAGGAGTAAACAGCCTGAATACCTTCCAGCTGGCTGGTTTCCCCACTGAATGTGTTATAATGAAGAAAATTTGTAGAAGCTGCTGAGAATTTAAACTATATATATTAAAAAGTGATCACAAGAATAGAGACTACCATCCCAATTTTCAGAGCTCAGTGTTAGACAGGCAGCAAGAGGAGAGTTTTCTGAAACAACCTGCAGACATTCAGTAAATCCTGTGCGCCATGCTCGTTATGTTGAGCAGAACAGACCCCAACCAAATTATAATGGACAAAGTAGAGATTTGTGTTTGTTTTGTTGGGTAAATAATATCACCTCCAGTTGCATAAAGACTCTCCCACAAGCTCGAAGATGCAACCGAGATACAAATGTCAACAAATGCTGTTAGTTTAACTATTACTTTCACTAGGCACCTGATTTTTACTGCACATGGTGGATAGAATGAATGGATTAGCAATTCTTAATTGAGATGAGCAATAAAAATACTATCATGATCTGGGGGCAATGAGTGAGATTCAGCAAGCAGTGTGGTCAGGACCGGGAATTTGATTAAACGGCAGGAAACTTCTCCTTGAAGAGGTCAGTGCATCAACTGAGCTTTACTCAGCCACATCACCCTGTAAATTGCTCTCAAGATAAGGCAGTACATAAATTCCCTTTGCAAAGCCTCGTCCCTGCAGAGCAGCCGTCCTGCAGGCACAGCCATGGCATTCGACGGGACTTGGAAAATTGAAAGAAATGAGAACTATGAGAAGTTCATGGAGGCAATGGGTAAGGCTTACATTTCCAATCTCTTCTGCAGGAAAAATACCACTCCAGCTGAATACAAACTCAAACTGTCTGAGAACTACCTTCGGGCCAGCCTGTCCTTTCACTCTTGGCGGCTCTGCCCCTGCACTCATTTTCAAAATATTCTGGGGCAGGAGGGGAAGATGCTGAGAAATGTTCTGATTTTAATTTCAACATGTTAATCTTAAGAATTTAAACTAATTCCAGATTTATTTCAGCAGAAAAAAGTCTAGATTTGAGGAAAAAGCTCAGAACAACTTGAGTGGATAAACTTTAAACAGAATTCTATAGCTGGAATATTATTTTGACAACATTAAACCAGTTTAAAAATTACACAGGGAGGAGATCATTCTTCAATTTCAGAGAAACACTTCATTCAAGTAATTGTAACATCCTGATACTTACTTTAAGTTTGTAGAAAATGTGCATTTAAACGTGGATTTAAACCTAACCACTCCAGTTAGACAGTGATTTGTATTATATGTGTACCAGTGAATATGCCCTCAATGAAAACTGAAGGACAAAAATTTGGGTCGGAATGCTGGAATAAACTCACATGGCCACATACAATTCACTAAAAAGGGACAAATACGATGCTCTAGAGATTTGGGGGTTTTTTCTGAGTTATGTTAACTGATTTTTCTAGGTGTTGGCATGATGAAAAGAAAGCTGGGAGCCCATGACAATCTGAAGATCACCATCCGCCAAGAAGGGAACAAATTTATTGTCAAAGAAGCCAGCAACTTCCGAAACATAGAGATTGAATTCACTCTGGGAGTCAACTTTGAGTACAGCCTGGCCGATGGGACTGAACTTTCTGTAAGAGTCTTCCTACATAGTTCAATACTTACTATATGATAACAACTTCATAAAGTGCAGTTTCGAGATGAATAACTTGTCTTCCTAGCTTTTAATTTGAATTTTACTTTTAAATTACTTTAAATTTTACTGAACCTGACAGTTCAGGAATGCTTGCAGCTTATACACCAAAGCACAAGGCAGTCTTTACTGTTAATGGTTCAACAGTGTACCGTGGATCTTAGGATTCCAGAGAGAGCCCAAAAAGCAGAGCAAGTAGCAATTTTCACAAGATGAAATCCAGGTGATTTGCAATTTTAGCTCTTCTATTACTCAAGTCCACCACCTAGAGCTCAGAGTGGGTATTTGTAAGAAATGACATTTTCTCTGTTGATACCATTAATTAAAATAAGGTGTATTAATCAGTAAAACCCACCTAGCTTGGCTATTATGAATTTAAATAAACCAATGGTTTTATTAAAATTTCATTTTTACCGCCTTTCTAAAAAGCATTATTACACTGTTTTACTCTTTTTTTCACTTTTAAGCATTCTACAGCCTTTAAATCAAATCAGTGTCATAACTGTTGCGAAATATTTGTGGTTTTACCCCATCACAGGGTGCTTGGACCCTGGAAGGAAATAAACTTGTGGGCACATTCACCAGAAAAGACAACGGAAAAGTACTTAAAGCATACAGAGAAATCGTGGGTGACGAACTCATTCAGGTGAGTTAAGAAGTCATTTACACACAAGTTTGTAACAGAACGAACAGAAAAAGTTTTAAGAGCTGTTCTAGAAGTAGAAAATATTTTCTTCAAGCCAAATAACCTCATTTATCTTTAGCTAAAATTCTCGAGTCACCTATCAAAACTTTAAACTCTCTGAACCATATCTGCGAAATGAAACTGTGCAATTCCAGCCACTGATTTTCCTTCCTAATTTCTTAACAGACCTACATATATGAAGGAGTTGAGTCCAAGAGAGTCTTCAAAAGAGGCTAAGCACTTCACACAGAACTGCACCAGAATGAAGAAACAATAAAAGACCATTTTCTACACATCCTCTGTGTGGTTTTTTTTCCCCTTCCATCCCCTCACAGCACCTCCCGAGCTGCAGTTACTTAGCCCCACTGAAAATACGGGCTAGTTTTTTATGTTACTCTTTTGCCTTGAATAAACAAACTCCAATTACCAAATGCTAAAATATCTGTTGTATCAAGTCCTGCCAAAGTGTCATAACGTAAAAGGCTGCAGAAATTATTTTGCACAGGCAGAACTTCAATATTTTTGCACAAGCTCTCAAATGGAAACCTAAGTTTCCTTACAAAGGTATTTATACTGAGAAATGGTTTCTCTGTACATTTAATATTGTGGAAAAGGATGGGAAAACCAAAAATAAACGAGATAATACAGATGGGGACAAGGCTTAAAAGGGAAATACTACCATTGTTTTGCCCCAAATCTCTAATATACTTTATCTACAACACATGTTTAACCAATACTTGCTACATGAAGACAAATCCATCTTTATTTCTATTGACAGAACTTATTAAGGAAAACTGCTACACCCAAGTGCTTGTTTAAGAGAAATAAGCTCTGTGCAGAAGTACCTGTTTGCATTCTGCCTTATCTCTTAATATGAGGCTAAGAAGGGGTAATAGCTACCAAGAGAAAGGATTTGTTTCACGTGCTCGTGAGTTTCTGGTCATTCTTCTGGACATGAAAATAACAGCCCTGATTTCAATATGGAGTGAACTGGAAGGACTGAGGGTGGCACATCCCAGCTGTGAGTGTGGCATCAGGCTGTGCCGCTTCATTTATTTTTATTTACTTCTTCAGCTGTGTGTTACGCACATGAAGCACACACAATACACTATCTACATGAACTTTTCCATGTTTGTTCAGTGCACAAGCTCCGGCTAACCTTCAAGGAGAGGAGCGTATCTTAAAAAACTTCAACTTTCCTAAACTTCTGCACAACACGATATCCTTCACAACAAGACCTAAAGGTCTTCTAGTTTTTGTCAGGGTATCATTTGCTCTCCAAGAAACGGCATCGGGACGAACTCGTGAATGTTTATTTCCACACGAGCCAAAGCACAGGTGGCAGGACAAGACCAACACGGTCTGATAGGACTGACCGCCGGCTCTTCCCCAGTGTCCATATCTCACCTGACAGGGAGCAGCAGCCAGCAGCGCCCAGGCAGGAATGCCAGTCACTCAGCCCGGAGGAGCCACCAGAAGCACCGCTTCGGCCAACGACAGAGGCACAAGCAGGAATCCTCTCCATGTCCAGCGTCCTTTCTGCAAGAGCCCGCCCTACAAGGCGGTGCCTGAGGCGGGAATGGGGGGCCTTTGGCTGAGGAGGGAATAGCGAGGCGGTGCCTGAGGCGGGAATGGAGGTGCTTTGGCTGAGGCGGAAATGGCGGGGCGGTGCCTTAGGCGGCAATAGCGAGGCGGTGGTTGAGGCGGGAATGGGGGGGCCTTTGGCTGAGGCGGGAATAGCGGAGCGGTGCCTGAGGCCGGAATGGGGGGGCTTTGGCTGAGGCGGGAATGGCG
>VZTD01003635.1:0-215631 GCA_013397725.1 Rhagologus leucostigma | reverse complement strand
GAAGAGTCACTGGCTCCTGCGCGGTGGGGCCGCCGCGCGACCGCGTCCCACCGCGCCGAAGAGATGGAGGCGGCGGCGCGGCAGCGGCAGCAGGAACGGCAGCAGCGGGAGCAGGAGGATGGTGGGCAGGTGCTGTCACGATCCCTGTCGGGACAGTCTTACTGGCTGGACCTGTGGCTCTTCATCCTCTTCGACCTGGCGCTTTTCCTGCTTATCTACCTGCTGCCCTGAGGGCGCGGCCCAGGTGAGGGGCGGCCTTCGGGGTTGGTCGGTCTGTCGGTCTGTCGGTCGTTCGGGAAGCCCCGACAGGCTGTGCCCCATGGAGGGAAGGCTTCGGTCCAGGAGCGGGCCCTGGGAACAGCCTTGGCATGCTCACAGCCCCGCCTCAGAAGGCCTCGGAAGCACAAATGCCTCTCAGGAAACTGGAAACTAATTCCAAGCCACCCCCAGCTTTATTTATTTGTTTGCGAGATTTATTATCCGCTCTCTGTTCGGGAGGTGTGATTGATGCTCCTTACATGTCAGTATCTTCCCAAGGGCTGTGCAGCACTACGAACATAACCAGACCTTTTCTGTTCCTTGTAGGGCCATTCCCACCAAGGGAATTCTTACCTATTTCGCACCTTATGAACACAGGCGGTGGAAGAGGAGGGCCGTTTGTGCGCGATAAACAACTGCGAACACGACTCCGCTTGAGCCTCGATGGAAGAGGCACATTTTTATACACTCTATCTTAAGAGATCTCTGTGTGTCACAAATGTTACTGTTCAGGTTTTATCTGTGTCCTGTTCGTGTGTCCTAAACTGTGCCTTAAAGGTGACATAAGACAGATGTGCTTTTGTGATTAGTACCTAAAGATTTGTTGTGCAGAAATGGAAGTATGCACTGTTTGAATAAAATCCACTAAAGGACACCCTGCAGAGTGGCTAAAGAATAAAACCCAGCTCTTGTGTACACTGAAGTTATAACATCATCTGCTCCTGCAACAAATGAAGCTTAGCCAGCTGGTTTGTTTCCAAAAAGTTAATCCTGATGGGTTGATGCTGGTTGGTTTTGTATTATACCTTCCTTTCTATTTTCTTTCTTTACCTTCAGCAGTTACTGAGCCCTCGCAGGCTTGGTATTTATACGCATAAATATATACATATATAAACATGCCAGTGTTTAACCCAGCAGCAGTGTCCTGTCCTCACTCACTGATTAGGATAAATCAGGTTCTGATTTCCTTGCTAGAAACTGCTTAGGAGGAGCTTACAAGAGCAGCCTTGAGTCACTGGCAGATGACACATAAAGAACCCACCTCCTCCCCTTCCATGGATGGCTATAAGTAGACAATAATAGGTAATTAAAAGGTTTCAACATCAATTTTTCAAGGAAGTTCTTGCAGTCTTTGGAGAAAGGAGCAGAAGCTGAGCACATGGAGTGAGCTTTTTGCCAGGACAGGTTTGGGGGTAATACAGTCTTCCAGCTATGGATGAAGGGGGTTCAGGTTTCTTTGGTATTTTTCCCTTGGGAATACTAATTTCTAGTCCTGAGAAGTACAATCCATGCTTAGTTGGTTTTTTCCCCAGGAATACATATGACAAAATAATTAGATTGGAGAGACTTGAAAGTGCAGAGCGGTTCAGTGTCTTCCTACACATTAAAGGAAAATGGGCCATTATGAGGTTAAATAGGATTTGGGGTGCAAAAGTGGACATATGCTCTTTCCTTTTATTTTTCTGTGATTGTTGAGACAACTTTGCTAGTGGCAGTGGTTTGTTTCATGTGTCAGACCTGCGCCGTAAGAACAGAGATGTTGTGGCCTGCTGGCATTTATGATGTTGGCTGCTGGTACCTGTGAGATCAGTGGTTTCAGAGATCTTGACTCGAGGTGCACAGGAGCCCTGAACTTCCATTGCATTCTCACAAACAGAAGAACGGGGGTTCTCAGTTTTTCAAATGAGGCCATTAAAGAAACATGTTCACTACATTCACTACCTTCTATTTCCTCCCCCTCTGGCATGATAGCACAAGTGAAATCTGCAGGGAAGAACCTATCAGGAAAGGACTGTAATGTTTTTCTCCATTTCTCTTTTGCTAAGGAAGACAGGTGAGATTTAATGGCTATTAAGGCTTAGAAAGTTGAATTTCAAGGTATCTTCCACTAATTTAGTTTCCTCCTCTGTGAGATTAAAGGTTTTGCTATCTCAAAAACTTAAGAGCTAACAAAGTGCAGGCTTGTGCTGCACTGGGCTCAAGCTATTCCACAGGCACATGGATCTCCTAAGTACACAGAGCCAGGCAAATTTTGCTTATCCCTAGTAAAGATAGTAAGGTAGCTCCTGGATCTGTCAATCACTTGTCACCCAGTCTGTGGGACATTGGTATAAAAATTGCTTCATGCATTTCATAGCTACTTTAAAAGTAATCTATTTAACAGCTTTATAAAATAGTTCAAAAGATTAATTTTACTGTTCAAAAGGGGTAACCAAACCACCATCTCCACAAAAACCTCCAACCATCACTAGCAGCATTATCTGTCACTTTAAAAATGTAGGTCTGGAAAGCCAACCTTTTTTTTTAAATGTGGAACACAAAAAAGAACAGACGACAAAGATTTTAAATTTTTATCTTGGTATTTTGAACAAGCAGAACTTTGCAAGAAAATAATTCTAAAGACTGAAAAATATATTAATTACAAGACTTGTTAATATCTTTACTGTTACAAAAATTGTCTAGGCTCTTATACAAATCTATAGCTGGAGGGGGACATTTATAAAAAAATAAATAGGCACCCTAGGTAAGTTAAAACGAGTTATCACATATTTGTTAGCAAATATTACGTACATACATACATGAAGTGCAGAGTCAAATATAAAAATGAAGGTGCCTTGATTAGCTGTCTATTTAATCATTAAATACCTGGTAAACACAGAGACAGTTGTCTGGTAAGATTGTTTCAAGCTAAGCGAGGAGACTGAAGTACACCTAAGTTACTGCAGCTACTTTAGAGAGGAGTTTACCAGTTGTGCTTACTGGGAGCAGAGTTCATTGGTATCAGTAAGAGGCATTCATATTGCTCGTGGTACAGAAGTATCAACATTGCTATGCGTGTTTAAAAATAAGTGTTCTAACATCATTCACAGTTGTTGCTGTGCTATCCATACATAAAAATACTGTCATTTCAAAGACAAGATTTTTTTTTTTTTTGCAAAAC
This sequence comes from Rhagologus leucostigma, assembly GCA_013397725.1. Taxonomy (NCBI): domain Eukaryota; kingdom Metazoa; phylum Chordata; class Aves; order Passeriformes; genus Rhagologus; species Rhagologus leucostigma. The sequence goes on along the minus strand of VZTD01003635.1, from coordinate 212,432 downwards.
ATTTTACAAATTTTACATTATTTACAAATTCCAATAATCTTTGTTTTTACACAGGTATTAGAGGACAGTTGTACTTAACTGGCTATGTATATTATGTAACATGGCTAGATGAACTAGAAAAGTTTAATTTACAGGTTCTGAAATCTCTCTTAAAAATATTACAATAGGAATCACCCAAGTTCTTTTTTAGTGTTCTTCTGTATTCAACTGATTTTCTTACAAAAGGAGCATTGTTTAAGTTGGTGTTTACTAGCAGCCGTACATAAACATGCATAGTATTTTCACTATAAATTCTAGAATTCATTTTTTTCCCAAGTGCTACAACGAATTTTGATCAAGAAGGTAGACGGAAGGTTCATCTGAGATACCTGGTTTGTTGCATATATATAATGTTCCAGTTCTGCTGTAAGGTACATGTCATTTAAAAGAAAAAAAAACCTGACCTTGCCACAGAATAACCAAAACTACTGTTTAAATGTTTACCTTGGGTAATTGTGCTAAGCAATTGCCATCATTTGGTTGAAGCACTAAAACACATGTACGTAAGGTTTTAAACACAAAAAACCGCTTCCTGACTAACAGTGCAAGAAAGAGTGCTTATTATGCATATTTTACCTTCTTGCATTTTTTTCATAAATAAAAGGCATTGATCTTTAGGTGTAATCAGCAGCACCCCAACTTAACACTCTAATGTGAATAATGGAAAAACTTTGCCTTTTTGGGTTGTGTCAGGCTTTGCTGATGCTGCCTCAGCACTCACTAGATGGTTCTGTGCAGTGATTTAACTAATCAAATAAAAGCCAAATAAATCTTCCTCCTTGTTACTGAGATTAAGTCAGGTTAACAAAAGACAAGGTAAATTCCAGAGCTGCCAGAACTGGAGGCTGAGGGACAGAGGAAAGAGGAACCTCTTCTTTCCATGCCCCCTTAGCCACCAGTCTGAATAGCTGCACATTCAGCCTGATCTGCTAATGCAGACCATATCCGTGTGTAGGACTGTTCCAAATGGGAAAACATGTTAGTAAAAAAAAAAATTTAAAAAAATCAAATGTGTGATCCCCATGAACCAAAATGTCAAACTGAATAAAAAAGGGGAGTTTAATAAATAGCAGCATTGACTTTGCACGCAACTGTAGAATAAGTCAGAACTGAACATGAGCAGTTATTACTTCTAAAATGTTAAAAAATTGATCTTTCATAGTTGCGTGATAACTCTGTACTTAAAATTAGCATCCTATTCTGTTATACTGGTTTGTAACTTAGGAAGTTAAATTTAATAAGTTAAAGTATATAGCTTAAAGGGTGAACAAATCTGATAAATGTGCTTAAAAATGTACCCTAACAAGCATGGGTATTAATAGGACAGCATTACTGCAGTTTACTTCAATTCCCTTTGAAAGTCTCATTTAACATTTGCAAACCGGAACGGTTTTTAATGAATTATTATTATTAAGGCTTTTCAAATAAAAAATAAATCCTCTGGGTAAACTTGCATTAAAGACACTTGAAGGTTTGTGAAAGCACAGACTCTGAGAGACATCAGTTGAAAAAACCATGTCACCTCCTGCTACCTCTGAGGACAAATACTACTCTATTATGACTACATGTACTGCATGAGTTGCGGTAGCATGTTTATCCCTTTTGTTAGTCTAAGACCGTAGTGACCACAGTCTGGAAGAACACTTCTTACACCGCAGCTAACTAGATCTTCTTACTGAGAGAATTAGTAACATCCAGCTGATCCCGCTGCTGCAAGGTGTGCACGCCCCAAGGGACCACACTGAATACAAACTGTAGAAGACAAGCTGAGTAACAGAGGTAAGCATTAAGGCAACTAGAGTAACAAATCAAAGAACCACAAGTTTAGCACCTCTTCCCCTCTGTTCACCTCTATTTGCATATTCATTTGAACAGTCACAACTCCCAAGCACAGCACAGTCAGCTGGGTACCTGGTTATCACACACAAACACACACACACACACAGACTCGAGGTTGTGCCCCTTTATAGACTACGTGAAATGCCCAAGTCAGATCCAGGTGTGGCTTTCTTGAAGAACCTATCGACTGCAGTGTATTCCTTCTGCATTTGCCTTGTACCTCTGTTCGGGGGTGGGATGCCTGGGCTCAAGAGTGGCAGGGTATGTGGCATTCAGATCTACTCCGGCTGCTGGAGGATGCTTCTCCTTGTGGAAGCTTCCACTCTCTGTAAAATACAGCTTGGGTCTCTGGTGGTACTTCAGCCTGTAGGTGTCAGTCATGCAGCTGTCTACTGAGAAGTAAGTGGTTAGGGACACGCTGTCATTCCCATCTGCGTAGCCAGGGCTTGGTCCCGTGTGACGGGATCCTTTCTTTAGCATGTTCTCAGACACGGTCCAGAACTCATTAACTGATATGCGAGGTGGAGAATCTGGTTTATGGACAAACACTTCGTTCCCTGGAAAGGGCTCTTTAAGCCGTTGTTCAGCTGGGACTACGCTTGCTTCTGATGCAGATTTTGAAGGTGCACCCGTTTGCCTTAATGGACTATTTTGCAACGTTTCCATTGATTTTACATCCACTGCCGAGTTATTCTCTGATCCTGACAAAGTGCTCAGAGCATATTTCTTCGGAGGTAAGGGGGGAGGAATGTTCTGGTACACGGCTTCAGGCACCCACAGAGGATCCGCCCTTCGAAGCGGATGGCCAGCGTGCTCGCTGGGAGGGGCGGGCAGCGCCGCCGGCCTCTCCGGCAGGTTCTGAGGCGCACAGGGCACCAGCCCCACCTTGGGACCCAGTGTTCTTGTGTGGTGAGACTGCGGCTGGGCAGCGGGGGGAAAGTCGCTGTGGATCGGCTTCCTGCCACAGGCATTGTCTGGGAAGGGGTGGGACACACTGTCCACGCAATACACCGGCACGCTCACCTTCTCAAACCTGTCTGCGTGAAGCCACTCGGAAGAGTTTGGCTCGTTTGCCTTGTTCCTGCTGTCTGACTTCACAATCTCTTTGAGAACTGGCTGGAGAGCTGATGATGGGAAAAATTTCCTGTTGATCTCAGGCATTTCAGCTCTAAAATACAAAATCACACAGGATGTAAGTATCCCTAAAAATATATGAAAAGGCTCAAATAACAGGTATTTTTTCAAATATAGCCTTGGTAAAACTGCTGAGATACTCACACTGACAAGAGAATTAGGATCTGTTCAACTTACAGCCTTTGGAGTACAAGTTGTATCACATTACTCCAAAGTTTCTTTCATTAGAAATGTAAATGTGCCCCAAGAAGGTAAGATAAATTCCTTCAGCATTCAGGACTTTGTCGAATATGACCTCTGCTCTCTTCTAAAGATCTTCGTGACTCTGATACATCCATTTTTCAAATACTGGATGTTACTTTCAGTTGATAAATTTGTATTTAGATTCTTGATTTTTAGGAGATACTGAGCACTTAAGAGTTCATGCTAGAAGCAACAAGGTACAGCAGCAGCTTCTAAACACAAATGAACTTTTCCCCCCTTCCAGACAAACTTTTCAAAGCTTTATGGGGTGATTGCACTAACCACAAATGGGTTAATCACTGCATGTTGTATCTAATTCCAAACAGAAAAATGTTAAATCTCTCTTTCTGGTAAGATGGTTTAAAATCATCTAAGCTATCTGGTGATATTGACAGCAACAAAATTAAAGACAGAGAGAATTTAGACCCATCAATTATGCAAAATTCAAAAGGAATTGCCTGTCAAAAATATTGAATACCTTAACCCTTCAAGGCTTAATATTGATCACGATAACATTACAAAATTCAGTATTTTTTAAACTTTTACTGAGGAACATGCTAGTACTGGTTACCTCTTCACTGGAGGACTGGGCACCTGCAAATGTAATTCTGTTGGGAAACCAGCATGAGGATGAGGTCTGTAGTAAACTTCGGAACTGATTTGCTCTTTCCTCAAATCTGGGGCTAGAAAAGAAAATACTTCAAAATTAACAGATATACAGTCCAATTCCTTCTTTACAATTCCTCAGAGGTTACAGAATACAACAGGACAATCTCTTTCAAGGTTCGAGATTAATCAAAATAACCAGTTTGAAGATAATCTGTCACAGAAAGTCAGATCTTAGAAGCCGGAGGAAATTTTCTGAGTTTTCTTGTTAACAGAAAATAGGTAATTATGAAAACTTTGAAGTCCTGTAGATATGTTTTCAAGATCACCTTAATATTTAATCTGAGTAAAAGCACATTTTCAAAAGAAGCTTTTATTAAAAGCATGTTTATTGCTTATTATGACATCCAAAGTCATTTAAATTACAAAATAAGAACTATGTATGACTTCTAAAGATTCCTATTGTATTATAATAATTAAATAGAATGAATACTGTAGAGACTGGGGGTGGTCTAGGTTGTTCTGTTGTTTGTGAGTTTTACAGAAATACATTCTTTGAAACAATTCAAACCCTAGAGCAGACTGTAAGGCTCACAGAGACACTGGGCAGACAAAGAGCACTGTCACCCCCATGTGCCCCAAACACATGGCACTGAGTGCCTGGGCCAGCACTGCTGCACTCCCACTCCAGAAGCTCCTTCTATTCCCAGGCGAAGAATCATTCCCTGAAAATACACAAGTTCTGAACAAGGCAGCTCCTAGTGAGCAGGAAATAAAGGAAGCATTGAAGTATTCGTGTCAACACCACACAGAATAAAACACTCTCTTCGTAAGTGACAAGCAGCAGTCTATTTGTTTAGAGATAGATACTCCAAGTCTTCCTAATGCCATGATTAGCCCATTAATATCAGGCACCTGCACAAAAGCCACTCAAAGGAATGGTTTATTATCATTATTATTATTATTATTACAATGGCTTATTTTGTCTGTGTACAGACTAGACTCACAACTGCTACACCTATTTCACTTGTTATTTCCCTAAGTTTAAATATTTAAAGTCTTGGAACTTTAGACTCATGAACATATGAGTTAAAACCCCACCAACAGAGCCAAACTAAACTGAAAACTTTGGGTGTTGCTGTTTGGTGATACTCATTTTGAGGGTCAGTATCTGCCCTATCTTTAGGTGACACGAGACTAAAGACATGAAATCTTTGACCAAGAACACAGGTAGTAGAGGCTGAAGCAGCACACAGCACAGGAGACAAAGCCCCCATATGGCTTTCCTTCAAGTCTTGAGATTAAAAAAAAATTAGTAAAAAATGTCACAATAAACAATACCACAGCCTTAGAAATAATATTTATGGGAAAATATTCTTACTGAACGAGCCCATGTGCCACTGGCAATGGACAAGTAATTAACCTGGGAGTTTGAAACCACTCGTGTGCCACAGAGCTACCTAACAGTGAGATAAGCGACACTGAGGTTATATTTCACACAGAAACATTCCATTCTGCTGCAGACTCTGATGATTTTCACTCCAAGCCCAGCTCCCGGAGGACTCCGCAGGCTCCCAGGGCAGTGCCGCAGGCGGCCGGGAGGCGGCAGCAGAGGCCAGCGAGCGGCTCCCTCCGGCACATCCAGCCGCACCAGGTGCTTTGTGCCTGCGGAATTCCAGCGAACTTAAAAATAGATGTGTTATTTTCCCTTCTGCTGACAGCACAGCCATGCACGGTTAAAACCAGACGCCGGCTCGATCGGGAATTTTGGCTCTACGTTCTCTGCAAACCTAAATATGGGACACACAAGCCCCGCTCAGCTGGAACCCGGCATCCTCATCAATGGCTCGTAAAGAGCTGAGCAATAAATGACAGGTAATTGCTGTCTGACATAGAAACCGGTCTGCTTTTAACATTTACGAGTATTAATTTTCACATCTGGTAGTCAATCCAGATTTTCAAGAGATTAACATCCATTCTACAGCCCACAGGTAGGACAGACAAGGTCTTGTCTAGTATCTCCATTTACACATACAGAACATGTGCAAAAATCTGCCAAGTCCAGTTTCTGGGCGGGGGGAAAACCCCAATTGAAAATACATACAAAACCCCTAAAAAAACCTGCAACAAAAACTCAACTCCACATTAAATTCAACTTCCTCTTTATGTGTTTTAGCTGCACATTTCCTGGATTTTTTTTTTTATATTTCCCAAGTTGTCAATAAAAAACCCAACAACAAAGTGTAATACTTTTTGTCACAAATATTGTGGCAAATTCCTCCCTCTTAGCCCAGTTATTTTCTGCATTCAGTTGAAATGACAGCCAAACTTACTGGAAGCTTTGGAAAAGTGGAACAACAACAATTTCTCAGTCAAGGAAGTAAGCATGTTATAACTTACCCAAAATGGAATATTATTTCTAAAAAACAGTGACCAATCTTCTTAAAAAAAAAAAAAGTCTTATATTCTAGAAACTTTACTTTTGGAGCAACACTCAGTTGCAAAACCTTTTATATATATTTTTATTCTATCATTTAAAGACACTCCAGAAAAGCATTTATTTGTTTCTGTTTCATGGTAAGTAAACTAAGTTGCTACAAGCTTTAATTGTCCACTCATTTCTTTAAATTTGGCGTTAATGTACACTGACTGCACCATAAGGGTAAGAGCTGGATTTCCTTAAGTGCAGTTGCATGTTTTAAATTACTATGATAAAGGTACGGTTTTCCTAAGCACATGAGCTGTCTTCTTCAGAGTTATGGTTGGTTTGTGGGGTTTTCTGAAGTGACACAACAAGCAAAGGCAATTTGGATTCTTCTTCACACATTAACGAGATCTTCAGAATGATTCTAGATTTCAGTTTGAGTTGTCTCATGCTATTGAACTGAACAGTGGGAAGACCACTAAAAACAATGGGAAAACCATCAAAATTAGTAATCTTCCTTTAACTTGCAGAACATGAGGTTGGAAATTTTGCCCTCACACTGCTCATGTCTCAACTCCTTTATACATAAAAAAACTTTGCCTCCTCAGTTCATCAAGCTCAAACTTCATAAACACAAAGTGATTAATATAAATGATGGATACTACATCTGCTTACTCAATATTTACATTTTCCTGCCAAAATCTGACCACACAATTTAGGGATTGGCCTTGTGGGACCTTTGCTTCAGTACTGCAGTTATCTACTGCTTACTGCCCGTGTAAGGAGCAGCCATTTGATCTCCCAGTCACCGTGTGATCCAGTGTTTCTATCTTTATAATGTTCTGACAATAAGTTTATTTTTGTAAGTCAGGGACAGAATTCCTCAAGTGCTGAACAGTAGCCTCATTCAGCCCCAGTAAAAAACAAGGAGCTGGTAAAGCAGAGTTATACAAACCGTGGGCATAATTACAAGTCCAACATTATTTCCATAAGAAGTTTTGCACACAAAAAAAACCGCTCAGACGTATTTTTTTGGAGTTGCCATGAGAGCCTAACAAAGATTTCTTAACATTCAATTCCTCTCTCAGAAAGGACTGAGCATTTCTTTTTTTAAAGTCCTGTTTTCTGGGAGTCTGGTATTTACCTACCAATCCATGCCTCGTTAATAATATTCAGAGATGGAACAAAAGGTAATACAATTGATCCCTGTAAATGGCTACTGTTGTCCTTGCTTAAGGTGTCCTGACACACTTTTTAGACAACCCAAAACCAGAGTCCAAATAAATCTTTAACTCCACTTACCTGTGAAATTATCAAATTCTTCAGATCTCTTTTTGGGTCCACTGATCACTCCCATTAAAAGTATTATTTTCCAAAACGGAGTTAAATACATGCATTTTTTAAAAGAAGCTATTTAATAATTTGTTACTGAATTAGAATAACTGAATAGGTTGGACCCCATCATCAATTTTTTTATGATAACTCTGAGGATCACCTGGAATCACTACACTTTTTTAAAGAAAATGTAGGATGCATGTTGAAAGCTTTAAGTATTCTTAAGCACTCTCTCCAGAGAACAGTCCATTGTTTTAACCCACCCATTTTTCATGCCTGTTTAAGTATTTTAAGTATTTTTCACTGGTGTTTTTTTCCTTTTTTCCTATCCAACTGTGTTTGATAAGAACAGTATAGCACTGAACTAAAGCACAATAATCTCATGCAAAACCAGATCTTTGCATTCCATTAATGGAGTTTGCTACTCATTTTTGGTTGGGTTTTGTTTGTTTTGTTTGTTTTGGCTTGTAAAAATAAGCAAACACCAAATTAGTTCTCTTTCTGCACCAAAAAAGAGATTAGAATAAGGACAGAAAAGGCAGAAGTGGTATGGCAACATCCCCACCCCCCACTTTAAGTCCTAGGAGAAACTATACTATACATTATTTGAAAAGAAGTATGATATCTATAAAAATCAAATGTTTCCTGAGGAAGTGGCCTAATATTTATTGCCCCTCTTTGTACAAGCACCCTCCCATTGTTTCAGCAACAGCAGATAATGATTTTGGCTGGCCTCAGGCTGACCTATAATATTTATATGCCAAGGCATTTATCAACTTTATAAAACCCCAGCAGACATATTAGTATGTAAAAGGAAGTAGATTTCCTTATTACAAGTGTTTCTTCCTGATATTGCTTCGTATCTAGGAGGAAAACAAATGGTGCCACAGTCCACCCAGACATTTAAAAAAAAAAAGTCTTGCTTGTTTATATCCACCAAGAAAGCTCCTAGAAATGCTTTTGGGGGAACCGCAGGGAGTGAACCAAATTACCATGTCATTTGTGTCAGGTTTTTTTGGGTTTTGGGGCTGGGGGGGAAGAGAAATTCTGGTACATCTACAATCGTTTTTGAAAACTTAATTTTTATATGGGTTCTTACCATGGAAGTTTCTGTTCTGCTGGGGTGCTGAATGTAACACACTATCAGGTTTTTTGGTTGGCAAGTTCTGTTCACTGCAAAAGAAGCACATATATGATTACAACACTGAAACTGTTGAACAGACACCGCTGGTCATCTAATCCAATTTATTTGTAGGTATCAGCATCTTCAGTAAGTGTAGCCTGTTAACCAACATTCCATCTTGTCCATTTTCCTAGTTCGATAATTTGCTATTCACTAATACTTCGTTTTGATAACAAATATCATTCGAACTTGGGACTGCCACTTGGGATCTCATTCCTAGGGATTTTCATTTAATTATTCTTCCCCTCAAACTGAATAAAACAGGAAGATCACAGCTGTCAACCCAAAAGGAGAGAAAAAAAAATTGTCAAAGGATTTACTAAATCTTGCTGGTTTAGATAAGCAGAAAACATGCATTACTAATCCAGATACGGAGCCAACAAACACCCTGCCAATTTCTACCTTCTACAAGAGTAACGCAGGGAAAAGATAGACAGTGGTCAAAGTTCAATTAAAATAACTCCTCTTATTGAAAGGACAGGAAAACAAGAAAAACACTGAAAGAAACACGAAGAATGGAGTTAAAAACAAAACAGTAAATTTTTTCCACTTTCTAAAAGAACTTTCAAATAATTTGTTCGTATTTTCTCGGGTTTATGAGACAGAGTCTAAAAGGTTAGCAGGGAACTAGTAAGTATTGCCAGCCAGTTGAAATTACCAGTCACATAAAGCACTTCTGGAAGTCCCAGGAAGTCAGCTGTATTTTGATAAAGTATGTTTTCTTTCTTTATTTGACAAATGTTTAAACAACAGTGGAAGCAGCTTCTTAATGAACGACGCTGTTTTAAATTTATCATATTCTCTCTCACAAAATGACACATTTGGGTGTCCCACTGCCTCTTGGGCATGCTTAAAAATGAGTTTAAACTGCCAAAATCACTGTTTGAGGCACCTATCAAACACAAAATATAACCATGAGTTAGAGTAGCTTTATACATAATTATGTCATTAACCAACAAAAGCCCATCAGGTTTTTGCATAGTGGGATTTTGTACAGTTTGGTGGGAGGGAAAGAGTGGGAGAAAGGGGAGGGAGGTCAAGGCCTTTTCGTATCCTGGTATTTGCCATTCTCTTTTCCGGTGAAATAAGCTGCCATGAAAAAACATGTCTGAAAATTTGCTCAGATCCATCAGATTAGATCCATCAAAGTACTAGGCTTGGGTTCCCAGCTGTGCTCTTCCATTTTAGAGATCTAAACAAGATTTGAAACAAGAACGAATGGGTTTTAGAAGGATCTACAGTCCACATACAGTTTGAGATACACAAAACTGAAAACTTCATGTGGAAGGATTATAACTTCATTTCACAGCATCACAAATTTAAGTTGGAATGGACCTCTTCAGATCATCAACTCCAGACAGTTTTAGTAATTTTACACTTTTCAAAGCAAAGATTTATTTTAAACAGGTTAATCAATTACCAAGTGATCAATATGTGTCCGAGGTGATCTAGAAAACTGAATTTCTGCACTATGACTGGTAACAGCACCCAAGATTCACCTACTGCCATTCCCATCCCCTTGTTGGGGCCTGTCTGTACCAATGTTACAGGTGTGATTTACATGGACACCGTATTACTCCATTAGGGATGGAAAGTTACACGCAGTCTAAAAATCTCGTACGTAAAGAGTGTAACAATGATTGCAAATGAACACACCCTGCCCCTCAGCAGGGCTTAGCAGTTCTGGCTCAGTGCCGCAGTAACTGGCTCAGTGCCTCGCAAACAGAAGCACAGTGAAGGTAAATTGAACACTTAATTGCCCACACCCTTATTTCTAGATACACTTTAGCTTTCCACATACCCGACTTCAAGCAAGTTTCAAAGTATGTTTTCCTGGGTGGTTTTCATTTTAAACAACACATGAACATTAGAACAGGTTATTTCTCCATAAATGCAACCTATGCAAGCTCTAGGAGCACTAGCATTACCTGCAGGAAGCACTTTCCTTCACATTCTTGGCATCTGCCGTATTGATTCCTTCAATAATAGGGGAGTCCGGATTTGCAGATCCGTTGCTGATATGGTCACTGCTTTCATACCCAGATTCTGTCCTCTGAATTTGCCAGTTATCACCGTGGAGTTTCCTCTCTGTAAACCCTTTGCTTTTTTCAGCATTCCCTTTTCCCTCAGAATCCAGTGAACTTCGACTTCCTGTATCCTGTTTAGTCTCATCTTCATATATAGTCATTAAACCCTTCTGCATTTGGTTCTCCTTTGGCCAGTGGTTAAAGCTCCGCTCCTTTTCGTGCTTAGATTTACTGCTCAGGTTTGCCTTGTGCTTTGGGCTGTGCTGTTTTTTCTCAGTCTCACTGAAAATGCTGTCTACATTCAGTGTCTCTCGCATTGGTTTCCAGCCTTTACTCCTGCTCCTGCTGCTGATACTTCCTTTGTCCCTGGAGTCTTGACTGGTGTCCGTATCATAGCCAGTGACGCCATTGGTCCGTGTCCTTGTCACTGGTTTCTCCCCAGCAGGAAAAGGTTCTGTTTTGTTTGATCCAAGCACATGTGCAGAAAGCTTTGCTTGGTGAGGTGCTTGGTTGTCGTGCTTGTAGGGGCCCCTTCCCTGGCTGCTGTAGATCCGCTGATCCGGGCAGTGCCTCAGTCCATTCCCAACCGGAGGAGACCCTGACTTAGCACTGGAACGGTCTTCCCCGATCAAGTCTTACAAGAACAAAAAAGAAAAAAAGCTCCATTAAAGTTCTCATTAATATTTCATAGAATGATTTGTGTTGAAATGGACTTTACTGATCATCAAAGTTCCCACTGCCCTGCCACGGGCAGGGACACCTTCCACCAGACCAGGTTGCTCAGAGCCCCATCCAACCTGGCCTTGAACATTTCCAGGATGGAAGCAGTCATTTAACAGATATTGTTACAGTCCTAATGTCTCTTACAGTACCTCTACAAATCCAGTATGTATTTCAGAATACTGAAAACTGGGAAACTTTGATCTTACAGTGTGGTCTCTTAAAGGGAGAAAAAAATCTGCACAAGCAGCATTGACGCTAAAAGTTTTTTAATTCACTGATTCTCTGGGTATATTTTTAAAATGTACCTCTTTGTCTCCCAGACTCTTTCCTTGGTCCTCTGTCTGCATCTTTTCGTAAAGATGTGAAGTTTTTCATGTCAGCAGCTTTCTGGGCACACTCTCTGGATAAGTCCTTTAGCCTGTCCTTTTGATCGCTGTATCCTAACTTGGCTGCAAAAAATACTTCTTGTCAAACACTATTACTTAAAAGTCATTCATCACCAAAACACACAAACATATTTTGGACAGTACGATTTAGTTTTTAGTGGTAGGACTACTTAAACAGACTAATGAATTACTTAACACAGATTAAGAACGTGAGATTTCTTTCCAACCATAAGCTCAAGTCCATTAACATACAAGACTACAGATAATGCTGATATCACAGCACTGCTGGGGAAAAGCTTTCCTCAAGTAGCCAGTGATCCACAGAGCCACACCTCGGCCTCAAGTCACTAATGTGCCTTTTAATCAACACTACTGGAAAGCTTGATAATGTTTGAGAAATGGAACAAGGCCTCAAGCGCCACTTTAGTTAAAGAATAACAAGGGTAATAAATATTCTGCATTTACAGTTCTCTGGAAAAGTTAACATTTCATGGCAGATATTCAGATATTACTTAAACATCAAATGAATCTTTGAATAACAACTAAGTCAAGGATGGAATTCTTCCCTCAGAAATAGTTCTAGTCCTGAGGTTAGAACCCACCTGAAATGCTATCAATTGAAATATTTTTTAATAAGACATACCTGGTTTGGATTTTTCAGAGTGGGAGCATGGAATACGTACCTGGACCTCTACCACCACTTGCTTGAATATGGCTTCTACTGAATGCTGGATTATCTGGCTGAAGTTTTTTATTACTCCTTTGATTAGTGGAGTTTCCAGTTCCATTCTCTTTCACGTGTTCTGATTTAGCAGCAGAATGCTTTTCAAACCCTGTCAAACAACATTTATCTTTAGAAATAAAAGGCTTCCTAATTTAAATTTCCAATATCTAAATTAAATAAAAAAAAAAGAAAGCTTTTTAATTGTGGATTAAATAGCCAGAAGAGAAACATCACCAAAAACCACACTACATTTCAATATACTAGGCAATAAAGTTCTGTAATATTTTATATACTGCCATATTTATAGTGGTAGCCTGCAGTGAGACAGGGTTCTCAATTCTTTGCTCCCTGAAGTAATCTATGTTCTATTGCTACACATGATGTGAAGAGTACCATGTCAAATTCAATTTGCCTTTTATTTAAGTTACTTGTAAGTTATACTTAGCATTAAATTTAAAAAGCCAACCCAAGACAGCAGCACAAACTACAGAACCACAAGACTGGATTCTTACATACTGAGGCCTGTTATATATGAGTGTGGGAGAAAAAAGGTTTCCTGAAGCTCCTTCTGATTTTTCCCAAAGTTCAGAACTGTGCTCTGTGTATATATATATATATATATATATATATACAAACATATACAAACACACATGCTCCAAATCTCAGTATGTGCATGAAGCTTAAGTAAAGTTTCTTTCAATGTCATTTATAAAAGGTATTTTAAATGTTCCAATACACACGTAAGAACACCCGCTTACACAAGTACTCTACAATTTTCTTCTGAAATTAATGAAGTTCTGAGTGGTTACAAACAACCTACAATAGAAAATCTTTTTTTCCCATTATCCATTAGTCTTAATTTGTATCCACTTATTAACAGGTCTAATACTGAGTATACACACTAATCTCTTTTCTTTTGAGACTCTTTAGGTAATGATTGATAAAAGTGTTTCAGAACAGAGCAGCCAATCTCCTCTCCTTTATAATCCTCATTTCAAAAATATAGCTGATACAGTGATTAAAAAAAATAAGATACATCTAATTACCCAGGTCTTCCCCATTTCCTCCTGCTGCCTTGCACTGAGACCAGTGAATAATCTGCTTTGGTGCATCTTCTGGAGACACAGCTGTGCCATCTGGGTTAGCATAAAATAGCAGCAATGGCTGGAAGTGACACCGAATGCACCTGGACACCACGTCTTTCCATTTTGTTCCAATCTAAGAAAAATACCAGCAAAACAAAACCCCAAAACTTTATCAACAGTGCTGAACCCAAATATGGAAAGAGTAACTTACGGAGCAAGAGACACCAAATGCCTAATTCCAAATGTACATGAAGATAGAACATTTTAGCACTGCGGTTTACGTAAATTGCAAAAAAAAGACAAAACTAGTTTTACACGGGCTAACCATCAGATTATCATCCCTATGGATACAGCTGGCAGTATCTTTTCTTCAGAAGAAGTACAAATTCAACAATAGACAAAGTGCATGAACATTCTGAAACATTCAGCATTTGTAAGACACAGCCATAAAGCAGTGAAATCACTTCTAAAGGTCATTTAGAAAACTGATTTACAAAACTGAAGGTTTGTTAAAATAAAAAGGTTGGCTTGACTGACTTCAACATTGGTGTCAGAAGAACGCTCTCCAGAAAAGAAAAGACCCCAAAATTTAGTAGGAGTGAAGCCAATACTTACCTCTTTTACATTAGCATCATCAAACAGCACCCATTTGCAGCTCTTGGTGTGAAAGGCGAAGGCACAGTAATGTCGGCTCGTGTAGCAAATCATTCCCACAAGGAAAAGCTCACTGTTTTTGGCATTTTCATCTGTAACCCTATAAAACAGCTGTAAAAATGATTACATAGTTTAAAACACGTGTAAAACACAGCCTCGATTTCCTGACCTACTGCTGGCATTTCACCAAGGCAACTGCTGTTCAATGCCCTGTTGTATTATACAATTTTTCCTGAGTATAAATACTGATTTTTACACTTACCACATCTATTTTAACTCTTTTTGGTTTTTTATATTTGAAAGAGTAAAGTATAAATGCTCTGGAAGAATTCCACAAATTTCAAACTGAAAACGATACTCCTAGATTTTCAACTAGGAATTCTCCTACAGCAATCATCGTACTTAGGGACAAAACACTTCCAACAGGACTTTTCCCTCTCACAGAAACTACGTCAAGCAGCACATTATAAAGAACGGTAAAAGTAGACATAAACATTATACAAATATGTCAACTTTATATAAGGTTAAGTTGTGCTGATAAAAAATACAGATGAATATTTCTATTTTGTATAGATTCGCATATACATAAAACAAAAAGTAAAATTAAATTCTAGAAAAAGCAAAGAGTAAGTTTTAGGTCAGATACCCCTGGAAGATAAAGTTGTGTTGCCAGATTCCGCATAACCTCTTCTGTCAGATCAGAGTGCTCTGAATCCCACACTAAACCAATGGTGACAATCTCAGGACAATTCATAAGAACACGACGAATTTTTATTTTTTGACCACAATTACTCTAGAAAAAAGGAAACAAAAACTGTGATGGGAGGGAAAACAAAGGTATTTAAAAGACAGAAGTCCAAAAAGGAGTTACTACACAAGAATTAGTCCAACAAAACAACTCTGCAATGTCTTTAATTCCAAAATTTAGTTCTGGTGTTTGTTTCTAACAATTTAAGGATAACATTCTTCATCATAAAAACACTTTGATGAAGATTACAGCTTAACTTCTATATCAAATCACCACCTTAAAACAGAAACCTTGATAACTGGAGCAATAGAATATAAGTGTAAGAGCGTTGTTTGCCCGAAGGTGACTGCTCTGAAGCAGCAACACATAACCCTGCTTTTAGAGGAATACTTCTAGCCTGATTTAATATCCTAAAAAGTTCTCCTTTGTATCCTAAAGTAAAGTAACATTTTTGTTTACTTACAGGACACTTTCTGTAGTCATCAGCAGTATTTGCTGCCTGCAGCAATTCTGCGAACATTTCTGGCTTGAGACGTTCATGCCTTTCCATCATTTTTTCTACTTCATTACTGCAAAAAGTAAATTACATAACTATGGATCTCCCTTCTAAAGAGTTAATAGACTTTAGTCAACTCTCAATTAACTATGCTGTATAACTAAAAAGAAAACACAAAGAGGTAAAACAGTAGCGATACAAGCGTTTTTGTCAAGCTCTCTCTGTATCTTGCTTTTGAAATCTAAATGCTATTTTTGGACAGTATCTCAAAAACACATTGCAACAAAAAAATACACATTAATTTTTAACACTTAAAAGCCTTTCTTTGCATAATACTAGAAGGGTGTATATAGAAAAATGAGTAAGAATAAAAGCTCTTACCACAGGGCTGTGGTGGAAATGTAACGCACAAATTCCGTAAAAGGCAACGGATCTGATGATGCTCCGCAACTGCGACACACACACTACAAAAATAAAAATACTTTTGTTTTCATGTACTCAGGACAGAGAAAACAAGGTATTTGTGAAAGCAATCAAATGAAGGTCTGACCTGCTCATACAGCGTCATAGCAAACTTCTGGTGAGAAATACAGGATTTTGAAGTGCACATATCTGTTTCACTGTTTGGCACTAAGTGGAAATGAATCCTCTCAAGGATATTTTCCTAAAAAGGAATAATAAAAATGTAAACCAAACTGACAAAGTCAAAACACACAAGCAACACTACAATTTAATACTCCAACTACGCCCCTTGGCTCCCTATGACTGCAATAAGTTTGTCCCCAGAATCAGCAAGGCCATTTTTCCCTTTTGCTAAAAATAACAGAGGTAATGGGAAGAAGTGAATCTATTCAGGTAGATCAGACAGATGATTAGTTCAGGAGTCCAAATGCATTTTGAATAGATGGAGCAGTAATCAGAGGCTCTCTTCCATGACTGTGAGATCTCAAACAGCCTCTTTCAGGAGTTCTCCACTGGATTTTCCTATGTACGTGTAAAGAACATCTAGCAGGTAGCAATTAATTTGTGGATGGTCCCAAAGGATGTCCAAAGCCAAAAGCAACTGAAGCAGCAACCATATTTTTTGCCCCTCAAATCTGTATCTGAAAGATAATACTGGAGGTGTTCTAGGGTGAACATTTTCATTGTCTAACACAAGACCTCTTAGGGAGGTTTCTTTAGCAGAGTTCCGTGCCATCTGGAGTCACCTTTAAAGGCCACAAGCAGTGGCTTGTATTTTTCATTACGAAAACTTGTGTTTGAAGCAGAAAGTACCTACAGGAAGATCTTCAAGTATTCATTCACTCTTGGGTAAGAAAATGGAAATCTCTTCTGCAGAAGAATTTGGCAACAAGCTGGCCAGTTGTAACACGTTGTATTTCAACAGCTGAGGATTGAATACTTGGAGGAACAGACTATAAATTCAAATCCGTAGGTGCTTCTCCTGATAGAGATAACCTTTCTCTCCATCAAAAAACTTCTAGTAGTGATTCAGAGTTCACCATCCTCACCAACCTCCTGCTACGCCTGAGCTACAGAGTTAAGGGAGAAAAACATGGAACAAACGCAAAGGTACTCCATCCCCCTTACCTGACCCTTACTCCACGTGTCTGTCGCCCTAAACTAGCATAAGAAACTCAGCAGGATTATGTTATTTGAATCCTATCCATGAGGCTGGAGCTACCAAACCCACTAAACTAACACAATTCTACTCAACTCTCACAGAGAACACTTACAAAGCATTCTGCTGCATCATCCATGAATCCCAGCTGGAAACGCTGCTCATCCTTGAAGCTTTCTGCGAGGGCATGTCTCATGTTATCCGACGGGAGGGCTTTTTCTCGACTGTGTTGGAACTGTGAAAAGATTGCCTAGGAAGAAATGCAGTGATTACTCAGCTTCATTAGCCACTTGGCTAGACATCATGGTTCTACACAAATACATAATTTCTTGCATAAATATGTACTATATTTATATTTATAACGTTTATAGACCCGTGTAACTTTGAAAATTACTGTTTTTTCTTCAGGTTACTACGTTTCTGTGCTCTGCTACTAATTCCTCTATAAGAAGTTATGGTACCAAACTGAACACTGAACCTGTAGAACAACAACATACACGATGTAAAACTACAAGTGATTGACTTAAGCTCCCAGAAGCAACACAAGCCCTGTTCTGTATATAATTATATAGCTTTTTTAATTTGGCCACTGAAATAGCAGTTCATCCATATGTATCTCATGTTTACAGATGGTGTGTATTTCTTAGGGCATAATGTAATACCGTTCACGATTCACTAAATAATGTAATATTTACTACTTAGGAGGGGAGTATATCTTTATTAAAATTATGGATATGTGTGCCGGTTTGGCCAAAATCTAGTAATATAGCCCCTGAGAGAAAACCAAGTTGCAACCACCCTTCCCCCCACAGGGTTCGGGAAAAAAGGAAAACCTCCCATAAATTAGATAGAATGCTGATAATCCTTGCTATGAAATGAGCTCAGTGCTGAACCAGCGCACACAATACAAGAGAAAAGGTCAGTATCTGCAGTTCTGGAACATGATAATAAATTGCACTTGGTTTTTAATTCATTTCCCAGAAGAGAGAGTTGGCTGCTACTTTCCCTTTTGGCAGAAATACCCATCCAAGTGAGCTCATGATTTAGCAAGTAAGGGAGGTTGATTCTGAAAGAACTGAAAGTTAAAAGCTATTAAATGAATTACAGATTTGCAGATATTTAAAGGTGTATTCCCAAGTCAAGAACTCTAAGTCGAATTTTAAGGAGACTTGAAGAGACAAAGCAAGACAGGAGAAGCCACGCAAAAGATAAATAGGAATATGCATTCTTCACATAGACTTCCTATGGTTAAAATCCATTGGATAGAAGGCAAAGATACAACAGATAAGCAAAGTTTCAGTGCTAACAAAAAGTAGTGTTTTAACCATGATGCATTCCAGGGGGTCTCTCAAATATTTGATCTTCCCTCTCAAAACAAAAAGCACAGACTATGGACAAAAATTCAGCCACCATCCCCATGTAAACATTCAAAATGAAGTTTTTAACAGATCTGCTTTGAAAACACTTATCACTTCTCATTTTGGCTGCTAGGTCAGTTTTTGGTATGCAACATAGCTTTATATGTCCAGCTAAAAAAAAACCCAAAACAGTACAGATAAGCAATTGTGCAGACAGATAGGTACACTCAGTTTAGCGGCCTGCATAGTCAAAGTCCCAGAATTTATTGGCTGTGCTTTTAGTTTATAGGAGAGGCTGACACAGATAAAAATATCCTTCATTGTTGAACAGGTAAGAAGGGTTAAAATAGCCCAAGACGACAAAAAAACCCCAATCCAACCAAAAAAACCCACCCAAGTCACAAACAAGTCACTGTTTATCCTCATCCAGTGTATGTATTGCATGGAAATGAAAACATCCAAGATTCTCAACACAGAATAAATAGAATTACTCAACCAGCAACCAGCCAAGAAAGCAAAAGCAGTAGAGTACAGAACAGCTGGGGACAGATACTTCCACATGAATTAACTACTCTTTTTTGAGGTGAGTACATGGAATTAAAGATCACAACTACACGGTTAAAAAAAAAAATCCAATTCTAACCAACTCCAGGACAGGCAGAAAAATCACTTCTTAGCAGTATTCTTGGGAGTGTACCAAAATGGGAAGATGTCAGTCCAGGCAATGAAAGACATCCAGGCACAGTGAGCCATTGAGATAAATCACACAAGATGCATCAGGGGACTAACGAATCCCTCAAAAACAGATACTTGAACAAATAAGAAAATCCCAAAATTTTAAGTTACAGCAGCCTCGTGAAGCAGCTGAAGGTAGTGTATGGCTTTGGAAGGTGACTTAAAGTGATGCAAACCCTAAAGTAAAGCCATCAGCCTAAGACAGAAACAAGATTTAATCTGAAAACACTCGGTATTGCCCGAGCTATGGGTCAGCACTTTACATACTGAGAAAATCAAGTGCTTGGCACACAAAACCACCTTTATGCATTTTTTCATTAGGCATTTTATCACTTATCAGACAGTAATATAATTATTGTAAAGAAAAAAACCACCTATATTCAAACGCTATGGGAAAGAACAAAAGCAGACATATGCAAATAAAAGAGAAATATCCCCAAGAGGCAGCTGGAAATTTTAAAAGACAATATAACTTATTTGAACTGACAGAAATTTTATGCTTAAGCGGACTAGAATTAGGGTACTGTAAAATTTCTTCTTTAAATACAAGAACACATTTCCGTTAATAACACCTGCTAAAAACTGCCTTAAATCCAAATTGCTTCTTTGCACAAGAATTCCTTAGTCACCCAGGGATAGGTATGATACAGACACAAATTAAAAAAAAAAAAATTAATCACTTTTCCCTCATTTTGAAATACGATTCTTCCAGAATTATTTACCTTTAAAGCACAAAATATGCAGGCATCTCCTTGACACACGTGTCCAGTTAAACCTCTTAAACTTCGTCGAAATATGTCAAGTTGCCATAATACCTATAAAAACAAAGAGAAAATAAGTAATCAGTTCTAAAGGTTCTTTGTTTAACACAACGTACAGTAGATTTTAATTGTTTTCTAATTCCATGTAACATACAACTTAAGTACCAATATTTCTGCAAGAATTGTGGTTTTTTTCTGTTAGTTTGGTAAATCGTGGAGGTGGAAATGAAAATTTTACATCCACCATTTAAAATTTAGATCTGTCTTTTAAACTTTTGGAAACAATGTATTTTGGAGAAAGAGCTGAAGAACTCTCAAGGAAACAAGCAGCAAGCTAAACTCTGTAGAGGGATTGTAGCAGTTTTTTTAAAGCTCTACAGAAGAGTTAAATCTATACTACATTCTTATGGTCTCTTATTAAAATGATTGCTGAACTAATTTGTTTTTCCACAGATCAAAATAATCCTGGTGCTTAAACAGGTATGTTTCTACCTCTCATTTGTGTAAATACCCTGCAAAAAGGTAATAACAGCTTGGCTACACCACACTGCTTTCAATATCTAATATCTTGGGTACATATGAAGTAGTTCAGAAAGTTGTCCATTAAAAAATAAAAATAAAACCCCTAAAAATGAGTTGTCAAGAGGCACAGTAAGACAACAGCTGCAAATCCAGGGCGGAGAAGATATCCTATCTATAAATATAAAAGCTAAAATGAATTAGGATGTGTTGGAAAATGAAAGTCCAAAGCTCAGTTCTGAAGGTTGAGCAGAGGTTAAAAGAAAAGAAAGGAACACATTCCTCCTTTTAAAAGGGCAGTCACCAACCATCTGCCACTGTTTGATAAACAGCACTGGGTGGTGAAGCTGTAGGATTGTCTGAAACTAGAACTAAAAATTACTTAGGGCTTCATTTTAGGACACCTAAGTGAAAATAGCAGAACTGCAAGAGAATATTAGGTCATGCTGCTCCCATGGGATGCAAAACAGCAAACGCTCTACTAAAATTACAGTACATTTTTATTTTAAATACATATAGATACCATACACACCACATAGCTATACCTCTCATATCTCCTAGGTTTAAATCCCTGCCATTTTAAAGTCTCTCAATTTTCAGGAAGCCTACGCCTTTATTAAGCCCTCTGCCAGTTTGAGAAATAATTTTGTACAATTTTAAAACATTCAGGTCCAAAATCTGAGCATTACAAAAAGTACCTTGCTGTAAAGACAATTCCGAGTCATATTTCTTTGGTACCAAGTGTACCTCTTACTCTAATTCCACAAATCTTTCCTAAGGTTAGAATCAAAGCTCTCACTATATGAGCATGTTCTGATATACCCCAGTATCACAGGCTCAGGTGCTAATTCTGAGAAAACGGTATTTTAATAAAAATAGTGTCCTATTCAATACAAGTAGTAATGGTTGCCCCACAAAGATGTCATGTAAATTTTGGAAGTAGTTTTCCTATGTTTGACAGAAACATCACTTCTAAAATTCAAGCAGAAAGTTTTAAAATTTTGACTCCTAACTTCCCAAAGACAAAAAGAAAGTTTTTCAGATATTCTTGATGCACGCAAATAAAATTCAGTGCAAAATTAAGTATTAATGCTCTCAGTCCCTTAAAATGAAATGCTGAATAAAATCACCTTCACACAGTGTCTTTTTCCTACAATTGCCATTTTTGTTTCCCCCACACACTTAGGAAAGTCTACTTAAAAAATGTTTAATAGATGAAGTTTTTTCTTACCTGAACAGCACTATTAAGAAAGCAGCTGTTTTGTCCAGGTTCATTTAATAAGCCTTTTGTAGGGGCCAGGGACAGGATACTTCCAGGCTGATAAACTTTTCCAAGGTTACCCCCAGGTTTTCTTAGGAATTTCACCCATGCCATTATTTTTTAGAGTTTATAATCGCAATGTTCACACTTAAATATTTAAGGATATGATGGGTGCAAGGCAAAGAAGGTGGTTCTAAATTATATTTCTAAAGTCATGGCATTCCATTCAACTCTGTGCAGTAGTAACCATCCATGGACTTAAGTCTGTTCTCCACGAGCAGCTGTCAGCCATCCATCAGGATCAGTGTCCCAGTAAAAATACAGCTGAACAAAGTTTTTAACCCTCAGTCTTAAAAAAAAAATAAATAAAGGTGTCCAGTTTAAGGTTAAAACATGTTAAGAGTCATTAGAATAAAAGCTCTTATTAAGCAAGTTGCACAGTAACTGACTTCTTCCAGGGATATCAATAAAGTATTACTGTAAGTCATTAGTCGTATTATGTTGAAAGTTTATATATATACGTATATATACATATATATATATATATCATAGAACTGGAAAGTTCTTGTCAGGTGTTATACTCCTGTTCTCTCATTTTGTTCCATCTTCTTTTTACTTCTAACTGTAAGCCATGAAATATATTCCAGTTTAGAAGACTCCATGTTTATTTCATTCTCTTTCCAGTGAACCTGAAATAAGAAAAAAAACAGAAAGTATAAAAAAAATCCAAAATGTTAAAGACCTAAATTAGAAAAGCGATCACAGCTAAAACAACCTCTAAATCTAAAGGCAGATGAAATAGCCAGGAAAGATGAGAAGAAAAAATCACCACCTAAAAATTGTTTTTAAGGCAGAAAAATTAAGTTATTTTATCTATCATAATTTATTATCTTCTAAGTTTTTATACATCTCTAAAGACCAAAATAAAATTGCTGTAAAGGTTCTCCTAATAACCTGCAACAGCTTATAAAAAGATCATATAAAATGCAAGTTATTCAATCTTTGAATCTCCAAGTCTAACAAAAACATTACCAAGAAATAAATATTTTTATTCAACACTCGGAAACCTAAGCCGGTTTTGATTTCAGATTTTTCAGATTTTTTTGAGTTTTAGAGATGGATTGTCAGCTAGTACTCAGCTTTCAGAAGTTTGTACTACCTACTAAACACTACATAAATACGTCATTAACCTGGCTGCATTCTCAAAGCAACCAGAAAAACAGTGTTAACAGCAAAGCAAGAACATTCTGGTCGCTGCCCTAATGACCAATTCCAAGATTTTCAAATTCCAGCAGAAAGGGTTATTTCTGCAGTTCTTGAAGGAGCATGTTTAAGGTTAAATGCCTCCAGTTCCAGAATATCCCCACAACCACATGTAAAGCCCAAGCAGCGATCCTCTCAGAACAATGGATTATTCTGTCACTTTGGCATCACTACATCACCCACACAAACATTTGAAGGAATGGCACAGAACAGAATGAATTTCAATAAACCAAAGTAATAAGGGCTGCATTTGTGGGAAAGAAAGAAGAAAAAAAAAGGGTGAAATTTGGGGCTCACATTTCAACTGAGATATTCATGTTAGATGTCACAAGCATGTGAGATACTAAAGACATATCAGTATACTTCAAAACCAGCAGCTTCTCACTACATTTTTTTCCACTGTGTAAACCTTCTAAGATTGATGAGGAGCATTAAAAACCAAAAAATTAATTGTGTAGTTGGAATACTGTATAAACTGGAAGAGAACTTTGCTCAGCTCAGAACAAGAAACACCACATCGACAGAAAACCATTCTACAGCTGGGATATGTGGCTTCCAAAAATACCCACAGGAAGTCTTGAACCCCTAAAACCAGTCACCTTTATTTAAGAGAAATACTGGTACTTGCTCGTATTTAAAAATAAAATCAATAACTGGAACCTAACCAAAACTCTCTTTTGCCCCATGAATAATCAGATGAGTTCTGTTTGTTTACTGATGTTACTCTATCTCACCCGTAAGTAATTTGATTTAATAATACTGGAGATAGTAAGTGTGATTCGTGGCAGCACTGAGCAAGGAGTCTGAAATCTAACTGGAAACTGACCTTGACAGAACATCGTGTAACAATTTTTTTTTCTTTATGTTCACTTCAATAAGCCCAGAAAAAGGAAAGGAAAATGTAGCTGGAAACATGTATCAGTTTCAGATATTATTAGAAACACACACGTTGTTTTGGAAACAAGAGTTCATCCAGAACAATTTAAGATAATGACAAAGAGCATTCATTCACTAAGAACTTACAGGAAGTAATTTTCTCTTGCATTTCAGGGATGCCCCAGAACTAACACTCCATGCACCAAGCATTTAGCTGTTGGGCTGGGTCTCAGGAAAATTAATAATGATTTGCTGCAAGAATTTAATTAAAAAATGTTTCTGGATTAGCTTTGTGTTACTGTCCCATTGCATTAAAATGCTTCCTGTTTAATTTCACATCCACAAAGTGGTGAGTACAAATAATTCCATCTATCACACAATCTTATTCTAATAAGTTGCAGAACACATTCATTGCACAGTTTTCATACGTAGAAGTTCCACTGCACCTTTTTTCTGCACTGCATCAAATACTAAGGCTTCTCATTCATTAGTAAGAGGAGCACTGTAGATGAGCCTTCCAATGGTGCCATAAGCAATGGGATTAATTTGTCATCACAGCCTCTCCCTAAGGTGAGAAAGTCTACAGCAGCATCTTGTTTTGAAATTCACATTGTACAAATATCTCAGTTTCGATCAGAAAAAAATAACCAACAAGAATATTGTTCCTCTGCTGACAAGCCTACCCCCATCACAGACGGCTCTTTATGATCACTCCATAAACCAGAGAAGTGATGCTGCTGATCAGTTTTGGTTGCTTCACCTCCCGTGAGTTTGGTTGAACTTTTAGGTGACTGGGACTTGGACCAGATGCCCACAACCTAAATTCAACAGTCAATGGCATTATAATTAGGACCTGAAGACTTCTTCCTTGTCTGTGGTAAGCCAGTGTTGCTAAGGGCATTGAAACATTTATTCACCACCAGGGTTTACCAGTTCTTTTTTAGGTTCTTGGCTTGACAAAGGCGTGAGCGACAGAGTATAGAGCATCAGTCAGTTGTGGATGCCCCATCCCTGGAAGGGTTCAAGGCCGGGTTGGATGGGGCTCTGAGCAACCTGGTCTAGCGGAAGGTGTCCCTGCCCATGGCACAGGGCACAAGAACACGATGATCTTTAAGGTCCCTTCCAACCCAAACCATTCTGTGACTGAACTATACTGAATCTTTAGTAAGTGCAATCTTTCAGGAAAAAAGTTATTTCACACAGCGTTACTGACATGCTACAGAAGATTTTTAGCAGCTGAGAGTTAAAGGAATACTCTTGCCCTTCGGACTACAGGAATTGATTTTGGACAACTGTTCTCATCCAAAGACACTAAACAAGGGATATAAGCTCTCAAACCAATGACTATTTACCAGCCTAACTCCTTCTACCTTGCCCGATTTCAGTCACTGTCCTTCAGTCATGAGTGATCTCATCAAGCTCCTGGCTACCCTTAGTGGTGCAGCCTTACAGGACAAAATACACGCCTGTCAAAAATTTCTGGCGCTTGCCTTTACAGCTTCCAGAACAACAAACCCACTTGTCAGCAGAACTGCACGTTATCACCTGCTTGCTTGGTACACCCCAGCACATAACTGCGGCTGGCACAGGCTCCTCAGTGCAAGAAGCAGTGCCACTGAAGGAGCTTAGGAACCAGTGCAGCTGACATTTTGCCTAAACAATCACTTTCTACAAGCACATTTGGGTTTAAGCATCTTTGATATCCATTTAGATAAAACCGATGAGATGAACAGTTGGCTCTGCGAACACTGGAACTACCAATGCCTGGGCTCCTGATAATTTTCTGTCTCAGGGCTGAGTTCTTGCAGTTTTCTCCCTAGCTGGGGCATAAGCCAACTCCGCTTGTCTCATCATCTCACAAGGTCTCTCTCTTCCACCCAGCTGCCTCTTTTCATGCACTTTCTAAGTACATAATCATCTTTGAGGCTTCTATCCCTTCTGTCAAATTGAGTGGAAACCTGCCAATAAGTTCAAAAGTTGTTGACTGCTTCTATCCCTGAAATTTGGCTGAAGAATAGTTATTTACATCTTCTCGGCTTCACTTTGCAACTATTCTCAGAGTGTTGCACAAATTACTAATGGTAAACCTTTCTCATGCCCAGTGCTGGGGTTACTTTTAAGCCACACAGCTTTTTGCTTCTGCTTGCAGTTCATGCCTCTGTGCTGAGCCTGGCAACCCCACCCAACAGTCTGACAGCTCTGGAAAATCAATTCCTAAACTGATGTAACTTAAGAATTTAGGCACATGACAACAAAAATTGTGAAGGAAGAATGATGAAATATATTGTGAGGCACTAAAGCTATGATGGGAAACCACTAAAGATCTCTGCAATTAGCCAGTATTATTAGGACTGGTGTTACTGTCTCTCCCTTAACAGAATGAAATTCATCAAAAATTCAACAACTTGCAACTGCAAGAATTTGAGTGCTTCCCTCAGCTCAAAAAGTTGTCATTTAAAATTGCCAATTTTTGTCAATAGAACAAAAATCTGATTTGCATTGTGACAGTGGTGGAGGTTGTAATGATTTTTCCCTACATTTGAAAAAAGAAATAAACAAACACTGAAGCTGCTTTAAAAATGTAGAAAACGACCAAAATTTGAAGGAATAACCTCTTACACCCACCTCAGCGAGGCTGAACCATAATTTTTTTGGTCCCTGCACAGATCCTGTGCCCTTCCACCTTTAGCCCCCCTGTTAAATACATTTGTGGACAGATTTCATGCACCATAAGATACATGTAATGCTTTTAGTAGCCACCAGTCTCTGTCTTTGGAAATTGTACTATTCACTTCAAAAGTTGTCACAGAAATATGTTTACAGGAATGCAAATTCTCACTATTTTAAACATCAGAGAGGGAGAAAAACTTCATTAATAGCACCTACTTGCACCGCACATAAGATGAAACAAGAACAACACTACAAGAAAAGGCCAATACCAGTGTATTACCCCTGGCTGGTATTGGTCTGACACATTCTTTCTCCTTTGGTCACTGACTCAACAAGTCCCCAAGACACCAGAGGAGTATTTGATGGTATCTCCTCTAGAAATTCTTCCAAACAATCCCTGAAGATTTTCAACCCAGACTTTTTCTATTTTCAAGATTCTATTGTCTCTTCTCGAGCCCTTGCCTATTTAGCTGCCCCTCCTATGCCAAGCCACTGCTCCCGCACGTCACACTTCTCTGCATCCTTCCAGGACGGAGAACCAGAAGCGTAGATGCTATCCCAGATGGCTTTTGTGTAAGTGTACAATTTTTTGCTTTAAGCTGTTCCAATAAAAACTTTCCTGTTTGCATCAAAACCAAAACAACAGGTTCACAGCTCAGCCTCCCTCATCTGTTACAATGAGAAACCGACTTTAGAAATAGCTATAATGGGAACTCTGAGTAAAGATCTTGGAGAATACAAATTCCCAGCCCATGACATGGGCCAGCATTTACAGTGAATCATCGCACAGACACTACCAAGAAGATTTTTGTTTCTCTGTCTTCCTACTGCTTTACACGTGATTTATTCAAAGACTACAAGGTACTCTTCCCTGAGCCTCAGAAAGATAGAACGTATCTTTACGGTGCTAATTTTCACACTTGCCTTTTTATCTCAGATTAATTGCCTTTGCCTTTCAGTTGTTCCATCTGCGCAGATGCTTGATCACTAACAGAAGTGCAAAATACCAAGATCTGCTCTTTCTGGAAAAGCTTTCTGGTTTCTTAAGTCACCAGGAAAAAATGACTTAACTGAGTAACAAGGAATGGTAATGGGAGCATCATCTTTAAACCCACACATATGTTATAGGCTTGACAAAAAAAAGAGAATTAACATCTGAATCACTACACTTCATATATTTCTTCATGGACAAATCCTGTACAAACCTTCCTACAAACATTTCACTCAGTCTACACATCTAAAATCCTGATCCAGCCTCAACCCATCATCATTTAACCTGGCCCCAATAAACTCCAACTTATTTCTGCTTAAACCATAAAGTTTCTGAAGAATTCTGTGAATGGGTTCCCATCACTCTGTCCCTCAAGTGACTAAACTGTTTTACTCTATCAAGAGGCATTAACCAAGGAAAAACAACAAAGTGCTGCTACCAATACCTTGGAAAGCAGAGTAACCAAAACATGCGATAGTGCCAATACCCTGCTGCACATCCAAAAAATCTGGTCAGTAGCACATCATGCATACTGTATGGCCAAAAAAGAGTATGCACTAATAAGGCTGGATATGAAAGTCAAGTGCATATTTTTGGTGTTTTTACTGTCAACATCCCACTGGTCAAGAATAATAACTTTTTATACAAGTAATTTGACGCTTAAGAAAAATAACCAGTAAATACCTCTTACTTTGCAACAATTTGTTAGGGGAAGAAGGGATTATTTACCACTTGACAAGGCTAATTTACAGTCAGATTATAACATGAAGTCTCACTATTTTGACACCAAAAACCACCCTTTCATTCTATAAGAAAAGAGCAGGTAATCATAAAATCAGTCAAGGGATTTTCCATTGCCTTGGGGTGGAAGGGGATACTGCATCATCAATCAGGCACAGTACTGTTTCCACGATTAAGTTGTTGTTCTTAAAATAATCCTAGTAGCTTCAAAGTTAAGAAAGCTTAAGTGGTTTGGTGTTTTTGGTGGGAGGTTGCAGTGCAAAATAAAGCACTAAGTACAGATATGTAAAACTCACACTTATTCTGGGAAGGGAAAAATCCACGTTGAGAGAACAAGTCATGGTTCCTCAGAAAAGCTGTTTTTAAAATATTTGCATTGAAAATCAAAGTAAGGGATATAGGTAAACTTAGACCAGATGCTAAGCAGGGATTTGCATACATTTGCATACATCTACCCACATGCCTCTGAAACTCCATCTGTACGAACACACAGCAAACAACTCTGCCTCCAAAACACTGCAAACTGATTAAATTTCAAACAAACCTGTACAAACTACCTGTACTGGCATTTCCTGTTCCAGACAGCCTCTGGAAACACTCCTGGAGAACTCGCTGGTGGGCATGTGACGGCCGCGTTGAACATTAACCGCGCACCGCGGCTCGCACAGAGCCCGCACCGCCGCTCGCAGGGTCCCCGCTCCAATTCCGCGCCGCAGCCCCTCCGCTTACACAACGCGCGGGGCTAGCGTCGGCCGCGGCCCCGGAGCTGCCGCTGACCCCCACCCACGCAGCCCCGGCAGGGATTTAACCCCGGCCGGGAGGAGGCGGCGATCTCGTCCCCCGGCACTCCGCGCTCCGTCCTCACCTCGGCACCGCGGCCGCCTCCTCTGCCGGGACCGCGGCCACAACCGTGCCCGACCCCCAGCCCGAGCCGACCCCTGCCCACTTCAATTTACCCCCTGCCCGACCCGCGGCTCAGCCACTATCCCCCCCCCGGCTCAGTCCCCGCAGACCCCCGGCTCACCCGGCGGCTCCTCACGCAGCTCCTCTCCCGCCCCCTCCCGGCGGCGACTCCGGGCGCGGCCCCGCCCTCACGGCAACTTTTGCTTCCCCCGCTTCCCGCTCCTCCTTCGCGCTCCCCTCTCCGGCCCGGAGCCGTCGCGCCTGCGCAGTGTGGCGGCAGCGGGGACGCTTTCCCAGAGCGGTATCCCGGATATTCCCGAGCCAGACGAGGGAGGGAGGGAGGGAGAGGAGGGAGAAGCGATTGGAGCGTTGGCCGCGCCCTCCGCTGGCGCGCGTGCGCGGTGGGCGCGCGGGAAGGGGCGCGAGGCCGAGGGGCGCCTGAGGGGCTGCGATGGCGCCTGAGGCGATCGGGCGGGAGCGGGGCTCGGGTCCCCGCGTCCTGCCGAAGGTGCAGGGGGAGCCGCGGCGAGGTAAGGGGCTGTCACAACCCCGCGCTTCCCTCCCCGCCTGGTCACTGTTCGAGGGCACAGCCGTGCTCGGTTTAAAGGGCGCAGTCGGTGCCCCTCAGGTACTCAAGTCTGGAGTTAACAACCCGTTAAAATGAGCGCGGCGGTGCTTGTTTTTTCCAGCAATTGTTTTCCAGTTCTTATTCCAGGATATCTGGCTGCGCACATTGGCTTTCCTTGAGATGCCCACGGAATAGCACTGGCAGAGAGCGCCTTGTGAGCCAAACCCCCCACAAGTGTACATCCACCTCAGAGTTGTGTTTGACTTCCATGTGGCCCAGAAAGATCCTATATTATTATTTTATCTGTCACCTGCCCCAGAGTCCCTGCCTCAAAGTCGTGTTCCCCTGATTTTTATCTGATCTATTATTTTGGCCAGGGAGGGGTGTTTCCTTTTGTTATTTGAGATAGGAATTCCGTATCCACAAATGCTCATATTTCTAGTTGCTCAAGTACCTTTTGTAGTCCATTATTATGATTTTTTTTCCTGGATAAACATGTAGATTTCACGAACACATTTCAGATTAGCAATGATATTTTAGGTGCTACCACACCCAACATCAATCCTTGGCACATGCTGTTAGATACAACATGTATTTTTTCTCTTTCAGTTGCCTGTTTGATGGTCTTCTAGGAATGGAAAAGTGCTTCTGGGCCTAAGAGCACGTTCAGTTTTCCAACAGCATTTTCTGGAACAGTAAATTAAATAATTTCCCTGTAAAGTTCTCTTTCTGCATCTACTTAAGGTCATCCAGATTGCAAAATGACTGTGTGGAGTACAAGGCGCTGCATCAAATTAACTCACTGCCTTATACTACATTTTTGTTGTTCTTGTATCCATTTTTGTTAAAAGTGGGTACATTTGCCTCAGGTTATTTTTTGCTACTGTTTCTTCCATTATATTGCTAGTGTGAAAAACCCACTGGCAAAGCAATTTTAGCAGGTTCACTCTCCGATGTGTTTCACCAGCTTTTTGATTTGGTGATTCTTTGGCAAGATTTTCAGTAAATTTTCCAGACTTGGGTCTTACATATATGGAAATAGATAGATACATAGACAGATAGATAGATAGATAAATAGCCATGTTTTTCAGTGGCCATTTGTGTGCTCATGTTCATAAGTTGGAGTTAATACAGGATTTGTATAAAATGTTTTTTCTTGAGGCATGAAGATGTCATAGCCAGTATCTGACCTATATATATACTTTTTTATTTTTAACGGAGAACCGTATTTGCTTGTCTCTTGTTTTCTTAAGATTTTCCTAGAATTTGTGATTTTTTTTAAAGGCATTGAGTATCTGATCCATTCTTCTAAGATTCATACAGTATCTTGGCACTACTTTTTTGTGTAGTTCTTTCTTAGCTGTTTACTGACAGGTTCTCACCAGAAATTTAAGGGTAAAAACATGCTGAAAGTCAGTGTGTTAACACGGTAATTAAAAATCTAATTTTGCATTCATGCATCTTGTTATTGTACACTTATGAAAAGCGTTCTGCTTATTGTTTTGGGTAGTGTCAGTTCAGTCCTTGATCCCTGCATTACTTCTTTG
Organism: Rhagologus leucostigma; assembly: GCA_013397725.1. Taxonomy (NCBI): domain Eukaryota; kingdom Metazoa; phylum Chordata; class Aves; order Passeriformes; genus Rhagologus; species Rhagologus leucostigma. Next base: position 180,971 of record VZTD01003635.1, on the reverse strand, counting down.
CAAAGCGAGTCAAGCAAAGGCATCTGTGTGTCCCAAAGTGGGATTATGACCTCATTCTGATTATGACCTCATTTTGATATTTTTGTTTTCCCTGAACTCTGCTTTTCGTGTTTGCCTCTGCCCCTTCTTCAGCACGGATTTGTTTTTTACCACTAATCTTTAGAAGTCCCTCAGGATTTATATTGGTTTCTTCTGTTCCTTTTTTTCTCCTGGAGTAAGTGTGGTCTGTGAGCTTTAATTATAGTATATTTTAAGATTCTCTAGCAGTGAATCTTAGCAGAGCCTTCCACACACAGTTCAGGCAGAGAATGACACAGGTGCGGCACAGGAAGCCCTAAAAGAGGTAGAAGAAGAACGTTAAAATTAGAATAAATGGTGCATGTACAAAACAATGCTACCAGGGCACATGATTTCCTGCTGCCGTTTGTGGCAGTACAGGATACGTGCTAGGCATGATGCAGAAGAATGTTTATGTGGGTTTATAAGTACACTTTGGTAACGTTAGTAACATAGGTTGTTACACTGGAGAGTTGATAGAGAGCTGAAAAGGTGCTAAACTTGGAGGACAAGGGTTGAAGGAGGTGGAGTCAAGGTGTTACACAAACACCAAGCTGGAAGGGAAAGGAGGCAAGACATATCCAGATCCTTAAGCACATCCAGGGCGTTTTGGGTTTGCACATGTGCCTTCCAGGGTAAAACACATTTATGGATAGTTAAGTGCCAAAAGAAAAGTCTTAACCTAGTAAGGAGACATCAAAATCTTGAAAAGTAATTGCATTTAGTATTTTTTCTCAATGCTGCAGGCATCACACGTCATTTTCATCAATGAATGAGCTGCAAATCTGTGTTTTACAGATACACACAAGGGTTTATTTTTGTGTTACAATTTTCCTGTTCTAGGGTCATCTCTAATCTTGTTGCCAATGGCTGATCTGTAATTATATTCTGACTTCTTCTTCTGAAATAATTATATTGTGGGGTTTTTTGGTTGTTTTTTTTTCAAACATGCATGTTTTTATGAGCATTTTCATACCTGTAGCTGCACTGGAACACTTGTTCTCTAGTTTCTTTCGTATTTCTTCTTAATGCTTGGAACATGTTTACAACAACCTTTTCAATTGATTGCTATCCTCTTCGTGTTCAAATGTTTCATAAAGAATTATGTCTGCTCTAATTCTTCTTGGAGGGGTAGAATACTAAAGTTTGTGGGTTTTTTTGAAAAACAGTTAAGCAATGTTTTATTGAGTCATTGCATTGTTACTCTTGTCTTCTGCATGGATCTTTCTGCTTCCTCGTGAGCTGTTTATCATGTGAAATCAACTTCGTGTACTTAACAGGGACTGTGTCTGTACTTACTGGAGTGTTTTGCAAAAAGTAAATTAGCAAATTACACGTAAGGTCTGAGGCAGAAAATTCCACAAGCCAATGCAGAACTTAAGGAGTGGTTTATTAGTTACATCTCTTTTTAAAAGTATTTTTGCTGCATTTAATTCGTCACTACACGTTACACTGTCTGTTATAGTCCATTCTGTTTTACTGACCTGTCATAAACAATTTTTATCTGATCAAGTACCGTTTAGCATTGCCTTTAAGACACCTATGAGACAATGCCATTTTAATTGAAAAATATGTTTAATTCCAGTGGATGGGAACTGCCATGGTGTTTTTGTGAAGTAATTACTGAGCTCTGAAGAGAGTTTTTGAGGCTGTGCTACTCTTCTCAGGAGAAAAAAGGATAAGGAAAATCATTCTTCTAGAAGAAAATGTAATTTGAAAAATACCAGGGAGACTGTGCCCTATTCTGCATAGACTGTAGCAGGATAAAGTTTCATTAAGTAAGGTAAGGGTTACTTCAGAATATGTGATTTTTCCGTGTTCTCTAAGCCTTTGGGGTATTGTCAGATCATATGTTTATCATGTTTAAAGAGTTCTGCCTGGAGAGGAGAAAAGAATCTTTCAAATTCCAAGGTGTTCTTGCAGTTGCTTGTCTTCAGGAGCAGTGCTTTTTTACTGAATGATTCTCTCAGTGCTCTGCATAATTCTGCAAGAGTTAAGGAAAACACCCTGGTAGGAAGGAGAGCCATAGAGGTGGAGAAGAACCAGAGAAAAGGTTAATAGTATTTTTGTTATTTGTGACATGAAATAGCAATCATATGCATTTGCTATGGGTTCTGAAGGGGGCCCCTAACAACACTTTAGCCCAAGTTCTCTAGGCTGTATGCTCAGCTGTATTGCCACAAAAACATCCAAAACAAGAGCAGAACAAGTGAAAAATGTCTTCAGCTTGCAGTAAGCTGCATGAGGATGTGTTATCTTATGGGGAGCTTTGCCTAATTCTATTCCAGTGCTCAAATCTTCCCTACCACAAAGACCTATTCCCACAACCTTTCTTTTAAACACACTCTAGCAGTGTTTTCCTCGTGTAGTCTGTAGCAAGCAGTCACATGAAGCTTACTCATCCGATTGATCTCATTCCCACATCCTGCATAAAGCCTAAAATTTATACATGTAAATTGAGGACATAAGAAGACATGAATGAAAGAAGGAGAAAATGGATCCTGTCTGAAAAAAGAGCATCACTGGCTCTTTTCATCTTAAGAGCTCAAAATGAAGCTTCAGAAGCAATGGGAGTGTTAAGTGGTGGTTTATTTTAGCTAAATTTAAAAAAAACTTCCTAGCGTTTCTGTTCAAGTTTGTCCTTTTTCCTCCTCCTCTCAATTAGCTGTAGACACTTTAATAGAGCACAGCCATCTTTTTTAAAGCTTTCTTCCTGTAGGTGCAGGAATAAACACGAGATATTTTGCTCTTATTCATTGTACGTTAGCCTGACTATACAATTTTTCCTGGTAGCTTTCAAGGGCTACAGTGTTCAGTGGGGTGGCAAAAGCAATTTCATTGAAGTCATCTAGAATTTCACCCTGAGAAAAAGAAACATTGGTTTGCATTCTTCTCCAGACTTTTTGATGATAATGGGCCTGGAACAAGGTCTCTGTGTTCTTGATTTTTTTCATTCTTTAGGAACAAGGAAAAGGGTGGGGGTTGCGTAAGTCTTGCAAATGAATATTTTTCCTCTTGGATAATCCAATTTCCAGTCCAATAATCTACTTCTGTGGAACAACAATGCAGTTGAAATCCTTTCCTATTTTAGGACACTGTTTTTAAAGTTAGTTGCTGAAACAGTTGAAGTGTAAGAAAATTCTCTGCATGCTGTATATATCTGACAGTTGTTTGAAGTTGTGTCCTCATCTGGGGGCTCTTGAAAAAGTAAAGTTTTTATGATGATCTTTGTTTGTGTTGCATCAGTCTTCAACAACCCTTTCAAGTTTCCAGGTCTCATTTATTGCTTCCTCCTGTGATGTAAACCAATAAGAATGGATGTCTGCAACAGAAAAAGAGAAGAAAGAGAGGTCTGATTCATACGGACAACTTCTGTGGTTGAATTGAACTTTCAGGGTGAAACTCAATGTGAAGTAAAATGAAAACAAAAGAGAAGAATTTAGTGAGTATAACATTAGAAGTAATACAGTGGCTAACATTACATAATATATATCCTGTCTCATTAAAAGTGAAAAAATAGGTTAAATACTTCAGGTAATAGAATGCAAAAAATGTTTTATATTTTGTTCTGGGTGAGAAACTGAGCATTATTTGATTTAAAATGCATAAGTTGAGCCCCTTCCTCATGCATCTCAATCTGTACCCAAGCAAAATATAACAGGGTTAAAATACAGTATTTAAAGAATGTGGTGACTTCTTAGGAAAAAACAAGTGGAAGTGAGTAAGATAAAACTTTTTTTTTGCCATAGACAGACCATGCCAGACTTGCCGAATTTCCTTCTGTGATAAAGTAACTGCTTTTCTAGATAAACAAATTTGTTACACTGAAGAAAAGGGGAAATTTTAAGGTAAGAGTCAGATGGGCAAAGAAATAGCCCACAGGAAAAGGTGGCAATATGTTACACATAATGGCACGGGGAGGTTGTTAGAGCTCTGTCCAAAAATGGATATTGAAACTCATAGTGTTTAATTTTTTCATTAGTGATCCTGGCACAAAAACTAGAACTTGCTAATGAGCTCTCTTGACATCACAGAGTTGGGAAACAGTCCCTGTAGGGTGATGTCGTACCGAACTAATTGGATGACCTTGAGGAGTAGAGAAATAAAATGGGATCCGACATAAAGTACAAGGTCGTGTGTTAGAGCCTGATGGGAAAGGCTCCCTGATAAAAGCTCAGAGCTTGTCGGATGGAAGATGAGAGAATTTGAAAGAAGTGGGTGTGTAAGCCAAAGACAGAGTGGCTGTGAGTCACTGATTTGATGCTACTGTGGAAAATGTGAATCCAGTCACAAGTAAATTCAGCCCTGTACTTCTTGTACAGATAAAACAGTACCAATGCCATGTGTTGTACATGTGGCTGGTGAGACCTTAAAACAGAACAGATCTGGAAATACGTGTGCAAGAAATTGAACTTAGAAAAGTTGTAAAAATATGTTTTAAATCCCTACTAAAAGAGAGCAGGGGACAAGAGATTAAAAGGACTTGAACTGTTTAGTCTGGACAACTGAAGCATAAAAGACCTTACAGTCTTTGAATATACCAGTTGAAGCAAATGTGACAGGAAAGGAAGTGTGTTTTAATTTTTAAAAAAAAATTGTATTAAGAAATTACTCTAAGATGGGTATGACCAAATTTAGACTGAAAATTAGAGGAAAATGTCGAAGCCTCTAAACATTGCTAAGACAAAATGTCCTGTGTGAGGAACACATTCTGGGATAGAACTGTCTTCATCTCATGGAACCCTAGAGCTGCAGGTCTGCTTTACTGCTTCCTTCCTGCTGATGCTTCCCATTTCCACATTTCCCTTTCTTTCTGCCTCCTTTATAAGCCGTATCTGAATGAATGATAAAGTGACATCGTTAAATATGAGGACACTTTTCATTTTGAACTGTGTGTAGTATCGCTTCCTTTTCAGCAACGAGACATTAATGAAATGTGTTTGCATCACTGCAAAACCTGGATAGGAAATAGGCACTTCCATTTTAGTCCAGCTTGCTCTTTTCCTTCCTTTTTGTACAGCATGTTCTTATTTTTACTCTTGCCAGCAAATAGTCAAAATGTTCTCATTAAGAACTTGAGGAATGACATAGTGCTGGAATTCGCTGCCGGAATTGAGCCTTACTTGGCTCCTTGACGTACAGTAGGCCAGCCTAGGAAGAGCCTGTCATGCCTCAAATGTTTGTTTACAATCATTTGTAGTTATCTTGCATAGTCATCTTTCAGTAATCTGAATGGTAATGACCACAGTAACTACTGTTTCAAGTTAGTGTTTGCCTAGATTAACTTGGCTCTGCAGACAATCTTCTCAAAGGAAAAGGAAGTGGAATGATACGCTCTGGGCTTCTGCATGGCTGCCAGCCTTCCCACTATGGGGACTGGGTATGGTCAGCCTCCTGGCACCCAGAATCTCCTCAAGATTTGAAACTTTTTACTTTTTTTTTTTTTTTGGGAGATGACTATCCATATGTCCTTCAGAACTGCAGTGAAATCCAGTTCTAAGTTATACCTTCCATGCAAAGCAGCCTGAGGGCATTCCTGTGCTAATGAGTACAGCCAGCTCTGAACTGGCAAAGTTCAAGCTGTTCTTTGTACAAACACCATCGAATATTTTAATCTCCATTTGCTTTTGAAAGAATAGTTGGCTCACAATACCAGGGCTTATTTTCACTCTTACAGTGATTTATAAATCCTCTGCCTCTTGCAAGTGTTATTTAACTTTGTCTCACAGTGTCTTTGTGCAGTAGGGAAGTATTGCAAATTCTGGGCCAGGTAGTTTGGATGAATAGTCTGTTCTCAGGAAATTCAATTTCCATCTGAAAACAAAAGGGTTGTGAATTCATCCTGAATTTAGTTTATAGTTTTGTCCAAAAATAACAGTAAGAGAAGTTATTTGGACTTTGTAATAGCTAAAGTTACATCTTTATTTAAAAAACATCAAATACTAATTTGTTGATACTTTTATTGGTTAGTCTGCCCACTGTAGAATGAAATCCAGTATTTCAAGTAAAATGAAAGTAGAATTTTATTCTACATTTAATGCTTCTGGCATTCATTATATACCATAGCCTGTAAAATTATGTATATACTCCTGTAGCCTATTTTTCACTTTCTTTATTTTTACCATGAAATTCATTCTTTAACATGAAAAAAAAAAAACCAAAAAACCAAAACCCCAAACCCCAAACATACGATAATAAAAAGAAAGGTTTATACAGCCTGCATTAGTATTTCTATTTCATTAATGGGAAAACTGAGGAACAAGTTTTATATGTTGTGTCCTAACCTGAGCTCTCTGTATAGGATCAGGAGTCTTTCCAAAGGCGTAGCTGAGGTCAGGCTTTTGTGTTCCCTGCAGTGCCCATATGCTGTGTGGGAGGTTTAAGTTAACCCTGGCTCTCTCTGGTTCCAGCTTACATTTAAATGTGCCCATTCCCATGTGGGAATTGACTTTGCTCTCACTACTCCCCTAATGGATATTTTGATGTAAATTAATGGACATCGGTACTAACAGCACGTGCTAGAATTGACATGGTACTTTATTACATGGGTTTGGAGAGACAGAAAGTATTCCACAGGACTGACAAATCCTTCTTTCTCGGATCTTTGACAGTGTCCAGTAGAAGATATTTATAGAAAGAAATGGGGTAAAAGGGGGGTGATCTTTCTCACACACTTCCTATGTTCCAGATGCAGATCACATAGTAGCCATTATCCATAATAGGCATAGTTACCTCTATGAAGTTGTTTTTCCTGTTTTGGAGTTATTAATAATTTTTGACCCATAGTATCTTATAGCACCAGGTTCCACAACAAGGCATTTCTTGAAAAAATATTTATTCCGTTAATTTTAAAGTTGGTTCCTTACCATTTTATTAAGAGTGCGTTTGTTCCTGTGTTATTGTTCCCTCCTCATCTTTTCCATACCATTTGTGGAGACCTCTGTCATAACTTCCTTTATTTGTGTTGAGATAGCTTAATTACTATGTCCTTGCAGTAAAGTTTCATTTGTCTTTTTTTTTTCTGAGTGTCCTCTATTGTACTCTTAAACCATGCTAACTTTTTATTTTGGCGAGAAGGGTTAGAGCTCTGTAGTAGTTTTTCCTTACTCTGAATACTTACTCTGCAGGCTGTTTAAAATATTGTATTATTTCCTTGAAAGGATTTCACCCTTTCAGTTGCTTTTTAATTTACTTTTAGTAAGAGTATTTTATGTGCAATTTTTTGTTTCTTAAACTGTATCAGCATGCTGACTGCATTTTGTAACTATTTTTTATCGTCTATATTCTAACACTCAGTTACGTAAGAGCTCTGTGGCAAACACACTATTTATAAATCATTTAGATCACTTTTTATTTGGTTTTGAACAGTGTGTAGCCCCTGGGAATAATGAAGGAGCCAGTGTTACATGACTTGTCAGCCTTACAGGGATCTTCTGGTGTTTCTGTCTAGTCTGCTTATAATTTACAGGCCTCACAATGAGAAATTCTAATCTAACATATGTGGGGGTTTATGCTCCACAGTCTCAACATATTTCAGGAAGTCTGTTTCATCCTGTTGGTTTAGGTGCTGCCCAGAATATTTTGTGCTGGTTAGTAAGGCCACCTAAGAGCTGAGGTAGAGTGCAGATTATTCATGTCTGGTCTGAAAAGAATTTTGAAGAGATCTTATTTGATATAGGCTCGTTTTTCACTGCATTTCCATGCAGTTTCTGAGAGTATTTCTAAGGCGTTATTAGGGTTGTTAGCACTTCACCATATGTAAAACACAAAACAGACTACATACATAGCTAGGCCCAGCTCTATAATCCAAAATATCCATTCTGATGCTGACCATGTAGTATAAAGTCTGATTACAAATACGTGTTTAAGATGAAATAAATACCATGTCGAAGTTCTGTCTGCACAGAGGGCAATGCCAAAACCTTTGTTTGATTTCACTGGGAGTAGAATTCTGTCTCCACTGTGTTTTTCTTGCTTCTGATTGAGACAATGTGTATTAAATTAATTTAAACACAGGGATACTTTGAGACAATAGAATAATAATTTATTTCCACAATTGTCAGTTGTATGGATCATGCAGGTGGGAAAGCAGCCAAGACATGCTGACATATTTAAGATTTCTAAGAAGGGAGCATGCAGTTAATTTTTATTTTTCTCCAGAGCAGACAGTACAGGCCGTGAACCTTGACTTTTCATGTCAAAAAAGGTTCAAGGTGCACATGTTTTAAAAATCCCTTATAGTCATGGAGCTATTCAGTAGTGTACATCTCTTATTTATTTTTTACGTACTGTGATCATAGAGTATTTTGTGTAGATTGGGAAAGAGCAAATCTATTTTCTCAATTCAACACGTTTTTAGTGAAAACTTTTAAATGAATTTTTGAGTTCCCTTTATACTGCTGCGATGGGTGCCTTAATGTAAATGAAAGCGAGGCAAAAAAGCCTTTGGGAACTAAGACTTTTATACATTTTTAACTGTATATTTATTCTTACCCTACTTCTGCCTTTTCACCATAACCTTCAGTGCCTTTCTCTTTTTGAAGAAAATACGAGTATCTTGTGATGAAATGTACATGATGTTATATGCACATTTCCTGAAATATTTATAAAGTCGTGCTTGTTTCTGTTTGTATGAATCTGTTACTTGTGTGTTTCCCCGCTCAATCTGTCCTTGCAGCTATATGTGTTACAGCTAAAAGAAGCCTTTAGGAGCCCCACTGCAGCTTTCCTTTAGTTACAGGATACATTTCAAGTGCAATATAACAGTCTGAAAAAATAAATGCAGGTGCTAAAACCCACTGAAGTTAACAGTGGGTTTCTGAAGTCCCAGTCTTACCAAGAGATGTTCTTTTGTGACAAAGGAGTTGGTTTTTGGCAGAGGGATTTGTTTATTGCAGTGGGACTTGCACAATGAGGCTCCATCCAGGCTGATGCAGCCAGGGAACATTCCTGGACACTGGCACTGGCTGCTCCGTGCTGTTGAATGCTTAGCACATTGCACAGCCCCCCCTCTGCAATTAGCACTCTCCCAAACCCTTCCCAGGCACAGTTCAGGAATTTAGCATGGTCTCTTCCCAGCAGGTGGTTTGGCAAGAGCCCCTCAGTACGGGAAGGTTGAATGATGTGGCTGCAGGCTCTTCCCTGCCAGCTGGGCGCCCACGGAGTGATGCGGGCCCATGCCATGGGCTGGTGTGCTTGTAGCTCTCTGGTGGCAGAGCTGGGAGACAGGAGGCGCAGAGCTCTTGTTCTGCAGCTGATAACTGAAGCTGAGAGGTGAATCAGAGCTACCAGGTTTGCTGTGACAGAGCTCCTTCGAGAAGTCTGACAGAACTTAAGGACTGTTGGTGATTTCTGTTGTTTGGACCATCAGCTGAACACGTGCGTAGCAGGCTCAGTGCCTCTCAAGCATCTGAAGCCTCCTCAGCCCGTTCTGCTCCAGTGGATCCATGCATGAATAGGAAACTAAAGTTGCCATTATGTGTGCTGTGTAAGAAGCAAGGTGGCATGCTCTGCGTGTATAGGTTGTTTTTACAGAAAATACAGTGAAAATGATGTATTCCCTCTTCACAGCCCTCACTGTGTATGTGCTATGCACCAATTTTCTCATATTTCTCTTCAAACAGGCTTATGAAAGCTCATAAGATACTAATTCCTCCAGAACTTTTTTGCATTACACCTCACCATAGATTTTTTCTTTAGTCTTGCATTTTTACCTTTGAAAAATTCATACTTTTGTCATTGTCCATATCATTGTTGTACAATGTGCACAGTTAGGATCCCCAAAATAATCCCTTGCTGGGAAATTGTTCTCAGTCAATGAGGTTGGTTTTCTTAAAATTTTATTTCTTTATTTTATGTATTTGTTCAGGGCCTCTACATTTATTTGTGCTATTTGTGTGAAAAAGTAAACTAAAGAAAATGGATGGCAGAATTTCCTTTGCCAACTACCTGCCTTGAAATGATATTTGAAAAACACGTATGCTTATACTTACAAAATATCAGAGCTTGTCAGTATATCAAGAGCAAGAAAATTCTCTTGCTTTTAAGTCTCAATGTACACTATGGCTGTAGGGGAAAAGGGCTATAAAATTTCTTTCTAGTAGTAGAAGCATTTGTGGTAACAGAGCTCGGTGATACTATTTTTGTGTGTTTGACCAGTCATTGCTGGGCTTTTTAGTTGTGAATAATACAAACATTCTAGACATCCAGGAAATACCTCTGTACTTTTTCATGCTACTACGTAATCCTCGTCACTGCTAAATTTACTGAGTTTTCTGTAAACAAATCCAGGTGACACAGGCACTGATGTGCATCATAAACGTTGAGGAAGAGTCAGAAAGGAGGAAAATGGCCTGAACTTGCTGTCACTGAAGTAATGACACAGTTCTTAACTTGGGCCAAAGGCAGGGTTTGGGAAGAAGGTTGATTTGTCAGAGCTTATCTTGAGCAGGCAGGACTTGGGGTGCATTGAGTGCGGAGTTTGCTTGGTTGTTTTCCCTAGATCACCGTGCCTGTCAAGTCAAGTCCCTTGAGAGTAGTGTCACTTCTTTTTCCTTGGTACACTTGTTCTTGAACGACAAACAAAGATTTCAGAAAGTAAAAGAACGTGTAAACACAAATAGAAAATATCACTGTCATATTTTTCCAAGTTACTTTATTTAGCTCATGTTTACAGGTGAAACTGGGTGCCAGAAAAGAGACACTGCATCCGACATTATTACTTATACTCCAGCTTCCAAGGAAAAATTTTGTCAGTAGCTTTTAGTAATATTTGGACCAAAAATACACGGATGTGCAGCTTTCAGCATTTCGTATCATGTAGAATGCAGCCTCTCTCACAGGTCCTCTGTTTCTGGAACAGTGTTGGATTCCGCAGGCTGAATGAACACTACAGGGATATTCTCTGATGTCCACCCTTTGGGAGTCCTGTTGAAGGATCTTCTGGCAGCAAGAGGGTTTGCAAGGATCATGAATCTGGGATCGTTTAGCATCAGCATATTATAATCTGGTACCTTGAATTTAACCAGCTTTGATGCTCTCTCAAAACCACCAAAGGGAGTGGCAACTCTGTAGATATCAGAGAAATAAAAGTTAGATATGATTTTAAAAATACTTGTTTTCTTTTCCTCCCAGAAGCTGAAAAGAACAGATTTTTGTTCCAATTTCTTGTTTGCGTTTTCAAGCTTTGGGGAAAAGTATTCTGTTCGTTTTTCTGGGAAATTCTCTTTAAGGTCTGATTTATTTCCCCTTAGATAAAGCTCGCAGCCTTTTTGAAAATTCAAATGGATGGAAAAGCCGAGAGAAAAAGATGTTGCAAGAAAACCCTGTAACTGGTGAGTCACAGTTACTAAACTTATTTTGTTGGTGATAAGTTGATAAGTCTGAAACTGTAGCTCAACACATTCTCTCTAGCAAGTAATTAGTTCAGAAACTTCTCACCCCATTTTCGCCTCTCCTCAGCTGCTTGTTCCTCCCACTACACTGTTTCAGCACCATATTGTTGTACCAGTTAGAATGTATGTGGGTTGTGCTATAAACTTGGATCACTTATGTGATCTGGTTTAAAGAAAGACCCTTCAAAACAAAGGAGCTCTTCAAAATCCAGATTATTTCAGCAATCTGGTTTATATCAGTAGGCTCGAACAATTGTAGCAGTACAAGTGAAGAGGAGTGGAGCTTAATGAGAGAAGCAGAAAGGAACAGCCAAAGACAACAGGCTCTGGAAGGGAGGGAATGGGTGAGGACTTGATACACCAGCTTTGTTTCTGAAGAAAATGTTTATGTAGCTAAACCTTGGAACACTGTTCAGCCAGCATTTTTCGTGTTATTTAAATGTAAATTTTCCCTCGGGCAGTAAGCCTGAGAAACTGAAAGATAAGGAATACTAAGATAGAGCTGTTACATCCATTTGCAGGTACTTTAAAACAACAGTATTTCCAAATACCTCCCATGATCTTCTGTATAAACAGGTTTCAGACTGAAAAAAACCCCTTGAGTTTTCCTGTCACTTCTTCCAGCCTCCTTTGTACAAACAAAACAGACTATGGTATGTGCTCTGCATTTCGGTCAGCTGCATAACTTTGGTGGGATGTATTCTAGCCAGTGAAGAGTGTCAGATTTTCAAATTGCACGAGAGCACCTGATTTCTGGAAAGCCAGATATGTAATGGCATAGGAAAATGAATTTTTGTTGAAATGGAATTTCACCAGCCTTGGTATATTTTGTGTGTGGTACAGAACAACAGATCTGATGGAATATATTTCCAGTGGCTCCAGGTATTATAGCAGAAGCCCAGAGATTAATTACCTGATTAATCAGAGATTAATTATTAATTAATTATTACCAACAGAAACTAAAAGAGATCATTTGAAGATCTGTCTAGGATTTTCAGCAGGATAAAAACCCTAAGTTTCGTGCTAATAATTAAGTACACATACACGAAGAGATTAGTTCAGAAAAATGAATCCGTGACATAAAAGAAACAGTGCTGCTCTGTCATAACATGATTCACTGCATTTTGTTATGAGCAGCATTTGTTCAAGGGGATGGTGTTAACTCCAAAGCATCAATCCTGGAAGGTATAAAAAATCATGCAAGCTCTGGGCATGCACCCTCAGTGAGAGAAGAACACTGCTTTGGATTAAGCTCTAAAAATGTTTCTCAAATGATGATAAGATGTTGAAGCAGCAGCAGCAAGTCCAGGCATTAAACTCTCTTGAGGTCAAAGGAAATTGTTTATCCAAAGTTGGTATCAAGCCTGTGGTATCAAGCTTTTCTTGTGGAGCTCTCTTCTAGGTCACAATGTCAACATGGATACTATATGATACTGATTAACAGTAATTGCTTGGTAATTGGCACGGAGTGAATGTAGTGATCTACATCTCACCGGATAATAAATATTGTTTTAATTGCTGCCCTAATTATGATACACAGTCTCACATTGTTGTGATGTTTAATTATCATTGATATGTATATTAAAGGGATAATCCAAATAAACAGAATTATAATAGTTGTATAAATTGCAAAACAATTCTGTTGTCTAAAACATACTCTTGGTAGTGTTTATGGGTTTTAAATAGAGCATATTTCTGTTTGTAACAGAAACAGGAGGGCTTTCATTGGAAATTCAAGTATCTTTTGTGGCAAAATACTACCCTGTGGTTGCTATACAAAGTCTGGCCTCAGAGACCTCTGCATTCCTGCTTTATAGGCAGGGGCACATGATGATTGACAGAAAGGAGAGTACAGTAATTGGCTAATAGATGTTGATTTTCCTTTACAGCACCAGTAAATATATTCTTGTGAGCAATAACTTGTCTGACGACATGGTGTTGTAATGACCTCTGTTGTGTGCACATCAGCTGTGCTGCTTGAGCTCTGATTCATTGTATGGAAGCCTAAATCTCATGCCTAAAAAATTCCGGTAGTCATTGCTCATAATAAGGGCGGAAATGCTGGTTCAGAGCCATAGGAAATAGCACCGGGAAGTGTAACAGATTGTTTAATATTCACTTTGCATATTCCTAAAAAGTAGGTGCTTGATTTAACAATAGCGGGCACAATCATGTTTATTTTTAGCTCTCGTTTTAGCAGGATTTCTTTTTAATCTTTTACCCTTAGTCTTTCTTATTGAACATTATATTATCTCAACGTCGGAGACGGCTTGTAGCTGATGACTGGGGAAAGTCTGAAGAAATGTTTTAACTGCATTAGATTAGCACCTTCAGTTACATAATTACAAAAAATGTGAGTTTCACATTTTAAAATGGGAATGTCATTCATAGAACACTTTGCTTATTGTTAATTCTGAAAAAAAATGGAACATAGGAGCAAAGAATTTTACCCTGAAAAATGCTCAGAGCTTCACGGAAGCTTAGTGCAAGAGCTAATGCTAATTTCACAGAGGTATTTGGGCGCTAGGGAACTGGCTAAGCACCCAGCTCCCACTGATCTCACATCGCTTCAAGTTAGCACCCAAAATTCCTGTGAGACTCTGGATCTTAGCATTTTATAATAGACTTCAGAATCCATGAATCAATGAAAACAGAGCCCAGTCCAGATGGACTGGATTCCTGTAGTGCTTTTGAAGGAGTAGTCTTTGGGAATTGAGAAAGCTGAGTGAGAATTTATCTGGTAGGAGAGGCAGAACTAGTCTGACTTGCTTGTCCTATGTGAGTAAGATGTAGTGCTTTGTATGTTACTCATAATCCTACCTTTGACATTTTATCCAGCTCCAAGAAAGCAGATGGAATAAAGGTACTAATTTAAGTAATATTATAAACTCCTTAGCAAATGCAGATTCATGCTGCTTTCCCACTGGTTGATTACTTGGTGCTTCCACACTGGTAAAAGAGACAAGAAATTTTTTCACTAGTAAATGCTTCTTCAATCCTAATAGGGATGAATCTCCGAGAGAAACCAGATGGCATAGTCTGTTCTGCAGCATTTCTCTGCTTGCACAGATTCGTTTTCATCCCTGAAGAGAAGGAGTAGCCTGGTGTGTAGTGTGTGTTCAGAGCCCCTCTGAGCCCCATTTCTCTCTGCCCAGTGCTGTCAGAGCACTCCTGGCTGGCTCACAGACAGCCCTGCCTCACAGGGCAAACCGGCCTGACATTTGCTGCCATGGCTCTTCCTCCGGTGACCTGCCAACACTGCAAGGTCCCTGCAGCTTAAAATGAATACTAGGCTCCAACTAATACCTCTATGAATTCCGTATTTGTTTTTAAAAAATTCCTTAGTATTGTAAAAATTACACTGCTGCAGGATCCAGTCACCTCTTCACTGCTGGACAGTGGGAAAAAAAAATCTGGATGCTGTTTAATGCTGAATATACTTTTAAGCTGTGAATGTGTGTTCAGTTCCAACACATCAGACCCCCCCTACCTGCTCAGGTTGGGCTGCTTTTCCGGTTTGTTGTGTAACAAGGAAAGCTGAAAGGAACCTGAAATGGTCTGCAAAGGCTGAGTGCCACTTCAACAGACGCCAGTGAATGAACAGGGAAGGATCTCAGGCCCATTTCCCTTGGGAATCCTATGCCTCACACTTGCTGTTAACCACACCCCCTCCTGACTAATGGTGACTGTACCAGTGCTTTGCAGGAGAGCAAACACAATGGCACTTTACTGGATGATGAAGCAGGATAGAAAGCCTAGGTAGATACCCTCGCCGATAACAAAATGGTGCTATTATATCACACTTTAATTGTTTAATACAGTATCATTTGCTTTCTCTCCAAGACTGCAGTTAAACAAGCCAAGGATGCTGTGACCTAGATGCACAGAATTACTTAGTAGGATCTAGACACAGAAGTCCAACCAGCCTTCTTCTGTTGGATAGCTTGGCATGCAATGTGCTGTTTTGAATTCCATCATCAAACGCTTTCCTACGCATTTTTAGGAGTGTAGACATCTAAGTCATGGCTGTAAAATCCTCTCCATGAGATGAGTAGCTTGAATTTTAATTTTTCGAATTCTCAATTTATTTTTGAATCTGCTAGAAAATGTAAGTCTGACTGTAACATGTAACAGCTTTTCTAGGGCCACCAGGCATCCTTTTCTGCTGGATATCAGGTTTTTTCCATGAGAAGGAGAGTTGTGGTGAACTATGTTGATACATTTTTTGTTTGAATTTACCAGTTTCACGGTCTGGATCTGGATTTATGTGCCAGATTTGAGTTTTTTATGGCAGTTACGAGGGAGAACATTGACCTTTGTCTTATAAGAATGCATCTATGTTCAAGAAATTCAGACTGTGGTGAGCCACAGTTCTGCCATGTCATGCACAGAGAAAATCCACATGAAAGGAAATCCAAATAGTTAATGTTGTAGAGAGGGCAGCTAACAGAACATGGGACCACCGAGACAGCCTAAAAATCCACAAAGAAGCCATCAGACACCATCTCAAGGCACATATCCCTGTTAATGGAGTCTCTGTGCCCTGTCTGACGCTGCCCTTCACAATAATGAGTAGCACCTCTTGTGAGAGGGAGAACTGATTCTATTTCCTTGTATATGTATCTTTAGCATTTTTTCTTGGGCTCTTTATTTTTCTGAATTTTTTTTTCAGTTACAATAAGCACAGTACATAAACTATGCTGTTACTGTTCCAGTGTTGGCAGCTGTGGCACATCTCTGACTTGCATTTGCTATTTTGTCTGCTGGGAAGAGCGTGCCACACAGGCTCCGTTATTAACATGGCAATGTATATTGCTGCTAGGAAATCAGAATTAATGCAGTGTCTGCAGTGCCAATTTTGATGTTGAATTGTGTAATGTTTTAGTCCTTACACTTACAGTTGAGGCCCACATCAACATCAGGAACACAAATGATTTTGTGTTTGTGATATTTTTCTCTAAGTTTGTGTTGCCACGAACCATTTTCTTTTTCAATAGATTGCTGTCTGGCCTTTTGAGGAGGGGTTTTGCTTTGGCTCAGCTGTCTGGGACTCAGCAGGGTTGTCCATTACTTCAGTAAATAAAGATAGTGTAAATGGAATGAAAGAAAGCAAAAGACATGAGTAAGGATTTGCTTTAAAGCTTTAAAAACCCAATGTTGTCCATATAGCTAGAAGTTCTGCTGAAAGCCATAACACAGTAGTTGCTATGTAAGTAAAACAATGTTTAATCTCTTAATTAGTTGCTGAAGGTTGTCAAAGACATAAAAATATACTGCAATAAAATAGGAAATCATGTAACTATTTAGTGTGAGGGATTGGTTGTGGAATAAAGTTCATTGCACTATCATTGCCTAAAACAAAGCCATGTGAGCTGTATTAAAAAGGAGTGGTTAGCATTATATAACTTAGAAACAAAGTTCTGACTGAGCGTTTCCCTGAGAGATCTTACTGCACCATACCTACTGAAGTTAACAACAGGCATCCTGAAAGGAGTTTGAAGCTCATATTTCCCGTTTATTGAGTACACTGAATCATAGAATCATAGAATGGTTTGGTTTGGGTTGGAACGGCTCTTAAGGATGATTTATTTCCAACCTGCCTGCCATGGGCAGGGAGACCTTTCACTAGACTGGGTTGCTCGGAGCTCCATCCAGCCTGGCTTTGAACACCTCTAGGAATGGGCATCCACAACTTCTCTGGGCACTGGATTCTGATACTTTCTTTGTTTCAATATTTTTAGCAATTTATCTTATATTCCTAGTTCTACAATTTGAATTTGGGCCAATACTTTAGAGACAGACTCATTTCCTCCTTAATGCTCTTGTTTGCCACGTGTAATCTCTGTGCATGTTCATGTTTATGCACACACTTGCAAACACAGGTGGTAGGGTTTTTGAAGCTGGTGGAAACATTTTATTTCGTAGTAATTTTCCTCTGGTCAGTAAAATTCAGCTTTCATTCAGGATTACCTGTTAAAGCTCCTGTAGTCAGGCAGTTCCGGCTTTGCTTCAGGTGTAAAAAGTTTAGGATATAAAGCTTCCAGCAGTTCTGGATCATCCCTAATGGCTTCTATCCAGGGAGACTGGTAATACTTTGGCACAGCAGTAGTGTTGAACTTTTCAGGAGGAATTTCCTTCAGTGGTCCAGAATATCCTGCAATGTGATCGAGGTAAAACAATTATAATGATACTTTGTGTTTTCTGCTTCCTTGCCACCATCCTGTGAAAGTGTGAACAAAAAGGTTTTAAAAACAGCCTTTTGATTAAAACAAAGGTAATTCTACCTCTTTGAGTGAAATTTTCCACGAGTACATCTACTTCTTTAAATTAATGCTATTTCCTTCTATAAGCTTAAACCTCCCTGTGGCTTAGTATCTACCTCTTTCAGCAGACCTTTTCTGCCTAAAGAAAGGCTTGAAGGTTTGTATCATGTCTTAGCAGTGGAAATTGCCTCTGTTTGCACTGTGTTTGGCCAAAGGATGCACAGAGCCTCAGCAGTCACCAACAGAGCAGGACTGACCTAGTTTACATGGACTGGAAAAGGTCTGCACAAAACATGCATTGAGTAATTCTGGACAAAGAATGAATTTGTAAAAACCACGGTCTGCTCATGGATAATTCATAAACAGGAAGAAGGGCTATATCACTGAATAAATTAATTAAAACAAATTAGCCTTCTCTAGTCTTTAAAGAATACAAAATAAGGCCTTCTTGTAACTCACTCCTTTAAATAAAGCCAACAGTACCCTCACAGTTAAGGATTTAAAAAAGAACAGTTTATGCAGCCAGAGGCAAATTCCTTTTAAAGTTACTCCTCTCTAAAGGGTTCTAGAAAACTTAGTGGCTTCAGATTTACATTTATGGATAATTAAACTACAATGAATAACTTTCAGACTGTTGAGCAGAGTGTTGCGTATTGGAAACAATTGTTTGGCAAAAAAAAAATTAGTAGAGGATCTCTTTCTCAGTGTTTTTAAGACCTGTATATATAGGAGCAGTCTCTCTTGATATTAAGATATGTTTTCAGTTAAGAGAGAAGTAGTACAAAAGGTATATCAGATCTTTTAAAAATGAACACAAGCAACTAAGAGCATCACTTTACGTTTCTGGGAGAGGCTCTGATTGGTTACCTGACTCAAATGTATCTATTTCTAATATTAGTCTATTAGCAAATTCTTGTTGAAGTTACTGTCTTAAAAAATGGTCATTTCTTTGCTATGAAATGAGACTAAATCTGTTTGGTTCTGTAGACTCACATATTACCTGGGGCAATGTTGTCGGGGTGTGGAGGGCTCCGGGGATCAGGTGTGTTGGGAGGTGTCATTGGGGCGTGCTGGGGGACTCCTTCCACACCGAGGCCGTCCATTCTGACACTCTGGATGGGCTCGCCACGCTGCATTCACACAGAAAGAAATTGCACTGGCAGCCGTGTGATTCTCTGGGGAAGCTGCAGTAATACTCCGATTTACAGCCCAGATCTGACTCCCAGCGTGTACAATCCTAAAGAACACTGTCCTGCTGATGCCTTAGGTTTTAACTTTTATATTTTTCGAATCCTGTACTGCCTAGTGTGTAACTCTGAAGTTTTGTGTGCCCTGTTAACTACTGTTCTCTCATGCTCATTAGACGTAACAATCCTCTCTAGGTTTGCTCTTCAAGGACATCTTGATTGTCCCAGGCCTCAAAATGTGTAAACTAAAGCCTTGAGAGGAGCGGCAAACTTGGGGTAATTATATCATTAACTGAAGTTATAATTGGAGAATTAACCCTGATATGCAAATGGATCAAACTTATAAAAGTGTGAAGAACCCAGGACCCAGCGTCCATCTTGGGTGGAGCCCCTTGAAGGCTTTACTCTCCCAAGGTGTACCTTTGGAGGCCCTTCAAATCAATACCTACTTTTATTCTCTTATTCTTGTCTAGCCTCTGTTTTCAGGTAGCCACTTCAAGGCATCACTGCTGTTTGGTACAGTATTCCCTTCACACTTAAATTTTCTAAGTAACCAAAAATGAGCATTTTTTCAGTCGCTAGACACTAGAAGCTGTTCTGTGCCAGACAGAGCACCTGTGCTACCAAAGGGTCAAGAAATCTGGCAAGTTCGAGCCCTTTGAGTTTCAAAGCATTGATTCTTCAAAGTGTCTCTTCCCCTATCGGTTGAAAACTCACTGCATTTGTTAAACTGCTTTTGTTTGGGGTTGTCTTTTCCTTTATTTGTAATAGAAATAACAACTTCAGTGCAGGTCGCTTTCTGGAGATTCATGATATGCTGTTATTTTCCACCCTCCTATTGGGTTATCGGTTCTAAGGAAACATCCGAAGGCTTAATCATTGTTGCATAAATATAGAATTAGAGTCTCATAAGAAGTCAGCATCTTATTTTAGCTATGACACATAGGCTAAAAGCAATATAAATATAGCCTGGTGTAGAGTAAGAGTTTCTTGAAGTAGGTAAGCAAACAAATAATACTTGTTTAAACTTGAAATAACAACAAAAAAAGATCAAGGCAGAATGTTTTCTAGTCATCCTGAACTATGTTAGAAAGATTAACTTTGGCAGGCAGAATCATAAAGATGATGAAGACACCACCAGCGGTGCTAAATAGACACTTAGGGAAGGGAGCAGGAGCCAGAGGCATCGTTTTTTCATGTGTTGGAATGTCATACTGACTGTAAACCATGTGTACCCTGTGGTTTTGGGGGGAAAAAGCGGACTAGAGGGAAATGGATTTGTCAGACTGTAGCAAAATCATGGAATTGCACACAGAATTCTGACAAGATTGATGGTGTGCTCAGAATTTATCTATGTAGCTTCTAATACTCAGTAGAGGGCAAAATGGGGGGACAGTATTCACAGATGGGCTTTTAAATAATAGGGTTTAGTAATAGCCTTGGGTGCTCAATGGAGTTATTCAGATTTTTTATATGGGATTTCTTTTGTGCAGATCTGTTTTAAAAAGCCAGATTTATCAAAGCTCAAACTTGATCCCATTTTATTCCAGTGTAATTTAACTTCTGTTGAGCAAGTGATCAAAGATGTTGGAAATATCTATACCATATAAAAGGAAATCTAAATTTATTTTTTTATTTGTCTGTAGGATCTCATTTAATAAAATACAGTTGGCTCACTTCTTTTTAGCCTGATTCTAGGATTTTGCTTTTATTCTTCCTGAAACTACAAATAAATCATGCACAGTGTGTATCACAAGCACCAAAGGAACCCAGTCCAAAATCGTTAATAAGTCCTTACAAAATACTCACATTTCTTGGCTTGTTTGCCACGTAATGATAATTTTCATACGTGTATTTGTCAGATCTCCGCTGGCGTCTCTTGAAGAGCCTGGCACCTCTGTTGCTGAGTGTTGACAGTTCCTCCACCATGATATCTCTGGGCGTGCTGACCTTTTTTCCGAGGTTCAGGCTGGGTGAGACTGCAATGCAATGGGTAAATACAAACCTCTGTTTGTGTGCAATGCCGGATGTTCCATGCCCCGCACCTGAAATCCAACATGTTCATGCATACGTTGCTAACACATAGCACAGCGTCGCATGGTGTTAGTGAAATTAAGCCTTCTTCCAGAATTTTGGAGGAGATTATTGAACACCACAAACTTATGTTTTCCAAGATGATAAGCACCTCAAGCTCCAGATTTGCTTCAGCTGTTATCCAGATCGGATCTATAGTGTCCTACGCACTATATTGATAGCAGGCTAGTAAAAACTGGCTTCTGCTGAAACTGGGAACAAAATTCCTTCTGATCCCAGGGTTCCCACATCAAACCTTCAGTTAACTTTCTGTGTCCTGCATTGGATAGATAAGAGATAACCCCTTTTAAACATACCTACCAGCCTCTATTAAATACTATTTTCGAACTATTTTTAAACTAACTTTGAACATAAAGCTCAGGGTGTGGAAAATGAGAGTCCTAACAGAGAATTACAACATGCTTCTAGGAACTGATTAATTTAGAACATTTTGGGTTTTATTCTCTCCAAGAGGAAACTGAAGTACTGGATGCATATTTCTTAATTCACTACTTGGGGAAAATGTCTTCTATGTCTTTATTCACATCCTGTGGTATTTGAAAAGGAGAATGCATAAGCAAGGGAAGGGGAGATCAATCAGGACTGTAAACAAAGAATTCTGAATGTCAGAATTCCTATGATCATCTTCATGGTAGTGTTCTGGAAACTGGGATGCTGGTGGCACGGAGCAAGCTATTGCTTAGTGACTGAACTCCCACTAAATGTCCTCAACCTGGAGATAAAACTTAAACCTTAGGATATAGAAACCTAAACAATAAAGAGACCATTTTCTATGTATTTGTTTTTGCTTACAATGCTGCAGAATTTAAGAAATATAACGATAATAGGACATTCTATGCTTCACATATTCTTATGGTCTCCAGGATTTAAAATTCTGAACTTTGATATGTATTAAAATGAAATGAGAGCAAAATGTATGGAATAAGTAACTTGCTATCAGAGTAAGCAGACAGGAGGCCCAGTTTAAAATTAACATTACAACTTAATTAACTGCAGAAGGTACTTAATGCCAAAGTCAATATTGCAAATGAAGAGGTTTTTTTGAGTAAATGGCATGTTCAGCATGGCTTGTGTCTCCTAGTAACTTTATGCTGGAAAAGCAATGTGATGTGCTGACATTTAGGAAAACTTAATTGAGACAGGTATATTAAATATTTAGCTGAAGCTGGATGGACAAGAGTTTTCCAAGATTAGTAAATCAAACAAGTTGATGAGCCCTGGAGTGCATCACTGTTGATCCATTTCTGTCCATACCGATTTCAATTGAATGTTTGCAGTGGATTTCAGTGGAACAAGAGCAAGTTAACTGGATCATGAGCTGGATCGTGCACTTCAGCTTTAAAAATACTGTGTGTGGAGAATCCTAACAACCTCCTGTTATTTAAGAGGTAGTTACAAAACACAGACTCCTTAACATGGAAGAAAATGACTCAGCTTGCCCAGTGTAGCTCTATCAGTGACTGATAGTGGTGGGATTTTGGCTCTGAGGTGGAGATAACTGCCCTGGTTATTGGCCTGTGGCCTGAAATTTAGACCTCAAGTCATATTTTGGTTTTATCATTTCTCAAAATGACTGCAGGGGTAGAGACTGCTGGATGGTTTTATGGTAGTGCGAAATAAGAAATTTACCCCAAAAATCAGCAACATTTTGACACAGAAAAGCTTTTGCTGTTTGTACACAGAATGGGGAGCGTGCACATCCTCAGAGACTGGGGTGCCAAGGCAATTGCAGAGCTCTGTCCAAACCACTCGGGATTCTTCTGGGACACTCTGGGTGTTATCTGTTTTGGGCCTTGCTGTTCCCTTACATACACGCTGTTCCTGTTAATGTTAACTGAAGGCTCCAAGCTACTTTGTACCCCACTGTTGTGTACTATTGTGTATCCAGGCAGCATCCCAAAATTGTAAGTGTAAAGTTCATTTGAATTCCTTGCCGGCTAAAATCTAATCATCTGTCTAGTTTTATGATGTGTCTAGGGATAGTTTCAGTGTCAGTGCAGATAAGGTGATGAAGAATGAGAGAAGGAGGACATTTAGAGGATGACAGAAAGAGAACATAGATGGACATTGTAAAATAATATTGAAAGTTTAATCCATAGTTTAATCCTAATCTTAACCTTTTATCTTCACTTCTTTAATTTGTTCCTGCAAAGTCCTTCTTGTCCTGTGCTTAAAATCACAGCAGATTGTATTTAAATATGATTTATGTAGTTCTTCCTGCTTTCACTACCTAATACTCCTTTAATCCTTCAGTTTACAATCTTCTAAATACCTTAATCTGGACTATAAACTTTAATAATAAATATTAGATAGTGTGTTTGTTGTAGTATCAGAAATAAGATTTTTTAACTGTATCAGGAAAGATAGTTAATCATGCAGCTACTGAAGAATGTGTTTAAGAAGTAGTTTAGAACTGGACATGGTATTTAAGTGATGAACTCCAAGGGCTTCCTTAAACGTATGTATTTACATCCAAGTTTACCTCTACCAAGTAGTCTTAGAAATGTTATGATTAGTCCAAGTCTGCCAGTGACAAACCAAGGGCTTGAGGAGGTCACTGGATGCACACACTGATTAACTCATGCAGTTTCTCTTTGAGGCCATAAGAAAGTTTACAGTTGGTGTCTATTCCTGCAGCATTTTATGATGTGTCAAACTTCTCTAAAAAATGGGACAAAGTCACGTCCCATAAGGCAACAGCAGAGGTGGACTTTCAGTCTTCACCTATCTTGCCCAGAGATTGGTAATCTCACACACTGGCAAAAAACTTGGCTGGTTCTGGAGTTTTTCAACAGCTGTTCTGCTGTGAACATCTTTTAACAAGGAGGTGGAGAGTCACTGTTTACCTAAAAGCATTCTAATAAAAAGGGTCTGAAATAAAAATGCAGTAGGAATGCTTTCACCATTCCAAGGTGCTGGGGCTTGTTACAGAACCTTCTGTTACTGTGTACCTGTGTTAGCAGTGGGGATTTTCACAGGGCTGTGAGACTGGCTGGAATTGTACATTTAATTTTGATGTAATTACCAGTTGGAGGACTGTCATTAGAAATACTGATGCAGAGCCCAGGAAGACAGCAGTTCACCGTCTAGATGTCAAGTTAAGCTCATTGAATTAACAATTCAGGGCAAAACAAAGTGTCAAAAATTAGTAGAGCTGAATTCAGCCATTTAAATGCCAGATTTCTCCTTGCTTTTTCCGAGGCTTGTGCAGATTTGGTCCCAAAGAACTAGCTTATACTCTGTGTCACTACATCTTCGGTTATCCTTCTGTTTTCTATCTGGCTTCACTGAGCTTGTACAGTTACAAATGTCAGTCTCTTATGACACCGATTTCCTGGACTTTCATGGGTTTTTTAATATATAAATATCCCAGGCATCCAAAGAAGAGGCAAAAATAGAATGTTTTCTAAGAGTTAGAACTGCCTTCAGTGGCCACGTATCACAGCATATCTTGCAGGATAAACTGCCATAACTATGAGTATGAATCTTGACAGCAAATCTGATAATACGTAAATAATAAAAGGGAAGATTATGTGGGGCGAATGTTAAGCATCAGCTCAGATTATCCAAATACGCCAATGATTTCAGGGGCTGTATGCCACATTTATTAGTATTGCTATGAATAGTAGCAACATTTACCATGTGAAACGCCTGGTTCCAAACAAACATATGAAAGACTTTTTTTTTCCTTTTGCCCTGAAGAGCTTACAGGCTATTTCAGGCACATGTAGTGCTTGGGTTTACAATACCAAAAAAAAAAGGGTTGTAATGAAATCTGGAAGGGCAGACTGGCTTTCAGACTTCAGTGCGTGTTCAGTGGAGAATGGAAATAGGAAAGAGGTATTTACTTAGGAATAGAAACTTCAGAAAAAAAACCTCTGGAAATATCAGAAAGAGTAGGACCAGGCACTGAAACTTGTAGCTTCTTTTTCTAAAAATTCTTAGGTCTCTCACCCTACTCTTCGTGCAATTGCAATGGTCATCAAGTGAGTGCAGAAACCATCCACAAGTCCTTTGAAACAAAAGCCCACTGCAGAGATTTTCAAAACTGGAATTCGGTGTTTAATATTTCATCCCATGAAAGTGGTATAACTATGATAAATTCTAAATATTAATGCAGCTCCCTGTTGTTCTAGGGAGGCTTGTGGGGTGCTTATCACTTTTAGAAAATGGATCTTTCATGTAGATGATAAAAAAGGCTTCATGGGCAGGGTTGGAAGGCTCTCCAAAAGTATCCAGCACATGCCTAATGAAAGCCAAGCAGATATATATTCCCAGCTGAGTTAATTGCTTCTTAAGGTCTCATGCTAGAAGCATAACTTCAAGAACCTGTTTTAGAAAATCAAGCAACCTTCTCGTAAGTGCCTGCGTTTTCATCAGTGCAACAACAGAGAAGTAAAATTTCCGTCAAATAAGATTAATTGGTAGCTGTGCATTAGAGAGACTGCCAAATGCTAGTAAAACGTGTTAGTTACAAAGTCAAGATTTGAGGGGAACAGAGATGTAACCATTTGTTTCCAAATTTTTTATCACTTATATAAAAAAGCAGAGTGAAACAGAGCAAAAAAAAAAAAGGTACAGATCATTATGTTTCTTAGATGATAGCCTTTTAAAAGGGAATGAAGTCATGTTATTAACCCCAAATAATGTTCTGAAAGGCTATCCTAGCAGAATGTACATCAGCTGTTAGATTACTTCATTCCTCCACAGCAGTTGTTCATCTGAAAATAGCTTTCAAATGAAAGGAGGCAACTACAAAAGGATTAGTTACCATAGGCAGCATGATACTCCCACAAGATTATTTATGGCAAAACACCCAGAGACAAAGCTGTAAGAGAGTTAAACTCTGATTAAAAAAATGTATTAGGGAGGGCTAGAGGACATTGCATATGCAGCAAGCTGGGTTCAGTGCTATACCATTTCTGTGTATTTCATCCATAATGGCTGATGCTTGCTCTTTCCTCTCTTTGACCAGGGCAGAATCTGATAACATTGTGATTTTCTGATACGATTTTTCCTTGCTGCAAAAAAACGACACATTTTTACGTTGTTGAGCCAGCGCACATAATTCGGCCAACTTTCATTTCCAACAGCCTGTTTAAAATGGCTGAACAGTGAAGTCAGGGGTTTCTGACTGAGAAATACTGCACTGCAAAATGCACTGGCAGTTCTTGCTTGCAGACAGATGTTAAGACATGTTTTGATGGATAGAAGATTCAAAGGAATGGACTTTGAGTTGGTTACATAAATTCTTCAGCAAAAATTTGTGTCAGGGGTCTAGGCCTTCTCACATCTACTCACTATACTACAAGATGTAAATTCCTAACTCATTTTAATTTACATCTTGGTTTATGTTTTCAGAATTGTTACATTTTGAAATTACTTAATCAAATAATTTGAGGAATGAAATTAGTTCCTCTGACATCTTTAAAGAAGGTGCCTTTCCGACTAAGTAAAAATATAAACATCTTTTAAATTGCAGAGTCAAGAGGTTACATAAATGTCTTGTATATGACAAGTTTGTAGGACAGACAATGTCAAAATATTTCAGGAAACAATACACTTACCCTACTGTTTTGTTGTGCAGATAAAAAGCGATGTCAACCCTTTAGCTGAGGCTTCAGAAGTTAGTTATGCATGGGGATGACCTGCCTGGTCCTGGATGGTTTGTACCCTTGTGCTGGGATCTGCATGGTACCTAGTACTGAGACGAACTGGGGGCTGATCCTCTTCAAAGGGGTTGGCATCCAGCTGACATCAACCAGTTATTTATAGAATCAAACACTCCAGCCACTCATATCTTCCTGGCAAAAGAAGAGAACAGAAAAGATTCAACTGCACCCACAACAAAGGGAGTTTATATCCCCTTCAGAGCTTATTGAAAATTTGATGGAATGCCCCCCTCATGCTTGTACAGATCATCTCCTCATCTTCTCATCACCCCTGAGAATGGTAATCTGTGTGTTATAATCAGGAAGGAGACATTTAAAAATAAGGTGTTAAGTGTATAGATAGGCAAGACTATAGTGGATGAGAATGGCATGGGCTAATCCTTCAGTGAAAGATGAAACCGTGCTTCTGTAGGGGCTGATGGCTAAAGTCAGTGGCAGATGGCTGATATACAGAGGCTGCTCTGGAAAAGAAATGAGATTTTCTTCGGTATTATACGTGCTATGGAGTAACTGCTCAACAAGCACACGCCTCGCAAACTGTTACTCAAAATCCCTTCACTTTCTTTGTGCATCAGGGACAAAAACCCTTCAGCAATTTGAAGCTCACTAATATCCAGAATTCCAGGATAGTGTTGTATCAGTTTATCAAAGAAATGTGTGAATTGTAGCGCACAGATACTTCAAGACAACGGCCAGCTTTGGACAGAATAAAACAGTGGCAGAAGGGAACATTCCCCCCTTGCCCTCCTGTCTAAATGCAGCTAGATGAATTTTGAGGTAGTAGAAGCAAGGTGAAGTTCTTGTATTTCTGACTTAGATTTGAGTTTGTTTTAGGAAGTTCCTTTTTGTTATGGAAAATGATGGTCTTATTTGGCTTGGAGGATTGATCAGAAAATTGCTTGTATCCTGACATGACAGGAGAAAGGAATTCTGACTATAAAGGGAATCTGGAGAGTAATAAAGTAAACCAACACAACATGCAGGACTTTTCAGCAAGAAGTACTTTGGGACAGGTAAAATGTATGTGCCTGATCCAATGTCCTGAAAGTCTGCCTGTCCAACTAAAAAATTGCATTATTTTTCCCTCAAGCTTTCTATTCCCTTTGCTTAGCTTTGCAAAACATATTTCTGAGATCTTGGCCATCTCTGCCCCAAAGAAATGTTCGTTTTAATCCTCACCATCAGAATTGACCTGCTGCTGTTGCTGATTGGTGATTTTTTCCTAGCTTTTGTGCCTGGATCAGACACTTTTAATAGTACTATCAAGCATGGTCACAGTCTTGGTTGAATCTCATCAATTCAACTAACAGCTTAGAATAGTCTCAGTGGTTCACCACCAGCCTGTCAAATGGGATTGAAGGGAAGAATTTAAATGTTGAAATAACCTGATGAATTTGGGGGTGGAGGATCAAATGCAGTTCGGTAAAGCCATTTCCAAAAGCGATTTTAAAGTGGGCAATCATCTGACTGACACTGACTTAACTGTTTAATCCAGGAGGAAATATCAAGCGGCATCTGAAATGGGAGAGTCTCATGTTTAGTCCATTCCAATTCCCATTAACTCATGATTTAATAGAATAAAAAGTACATAAATTTTATCGTTCTGAAGCTGAGCTTTAAAAAGCTTTGTAGAGTGACTATCCTAGAATTTAATTTATTACTTACTAGTGTGTCAAGATTTTGCCATTAGCTGAAGCAGAAATAAGCATGCCATCACAGCTGAAATAAAGAATGTGTATCTGTCATGACTGCAAAATTAGAACTGATCCTGTTCAATGCTACTTTCTTTTATAATGCTCAAAGAAGTTCGGGGCACCATAAAATACACTGAGTTGCTGAAACATCATTCGTATATGCACGTGACTAGTAGAATGTCCATAATTATAAGTAAAAGCTAGGGAAGGTGAAAGAATTACAGTACTAAGTGACATCATCAAAAAATCAAACCTTGCTTGTCAGCGAGAACTACTTAACTAGTGCCAAACGAGGATGTTTAGTCAGCCTGGTAACATTTTCCTGTCTTCTTCATTTAGGCCATTTTTGTTTAACTAAGTAAGACTTTTCCTTTTGGTCTTTTCCAGTACCTTGTGGGTTCTTTCCCACCACATCGCTTCCTCTGAATTGCGTAATTGACCAGAAAGGACACCCCGGCTGGCAAGTGGAAAAAGCCTGAATTATTTCTCCCTCATTTTCTCTCCTTTTTCATTGTCTCCTCTCCTCTCCTCTCCTCCCCTCCCCTCCCCTCCCCTCTCCTCTCCGGCAATTTAAGTGCTGTATAAAGCCTCAGTTCTTGACAGGTGCTTAATTCAACCTGAGACTGTGACTGCCATGTATGCCTAACTTCATGCCATGAATTTAAATCAATGAACTATTCAGGCTCTTAAAGTTAATATATGTGTAGTGTCTAATTCACAATATGAGCAGTATCTGTTTGTAAAAAGTGGGTTGTAATTACTACACCATGGCAAAGTTGCTGTTCAATTAATGATGAAGCTGATGTTTCTGTATTCTGTGTCCGTCTGTGCTTCAGACAGCAATTTACAGGTATAAGTTACTGTAAAATACCTGACTGGAGATAAGTTAGGTAGACATAAAGTGCCAACAGGTGCTTTTTAAAATTAAACTGGTCCTTTAGGTGGAGATAAACTGCCAACTGTTGTTTTTTTTCAAATGAAACTGGCCCCCATAGATCTAAGTGTACTTCTAATCTTGTTTTTACTTAAATTCTGGACCTAGGCCTTCCAAATGTGTTGCAAATGAGACCAAGTCCTGTTGTTGTCATAAATTTTCATGAAATATGTCTTGCAATCTGACAGAAGCAGTACAGGGTTCCCTATTTCCACTTCTAAATTCAAATATGTTTGAGTGGAAAGAAAAAGCTCCACTGTAGAGTTATCTGGAATATCCTTCCCTGTGTATGAAAAGCGTGGAAAAAGCCTTTTTTTTTCTTGATAGATCCAGTTTGAATTTTTGCTTAGGGATTTTTTTTTTTTTTTCAGATGAAGAGTGAAGTATTTTCATGTATTTTCATTTCAATTACAGGCTGGGTTGGTACTTTCCTCCATAGCTACACTGGACAGACTGGCAAGAGATCATTACATTTGAGGTATTGATGTATTCAGTACTGTGTAATATTCCATAATTTGATAAGCTTTTCAAAATATTGTTAATGTTGTCTTTCTGTTCAGGATTCAAAGAATATAGCTTTTTATCTGGGATCCATAGGAAGACATTCTATATGTCATATACTAAATCAGGATATGATTTAGTAATCTCATTATCCTCAAGTTTTTTTAAAGCAAATGGGATGGTTTATTTTGTAGGATTTACATTTGCCACATCAGACCCAGTAACAATTCACATAAAAGCCTGAGAAAAAAAAGCCCCGTTGTCTTACCTGCCTTGTCTGTAACAGAAGACCTAAAGGAGGATGACAGGTAAGTGTTGCCCTTGTTCACAGGCTGGCAGGCTGCTTTAATTATCTTAGTTGTTAAATAATACTCCTCACTGAAATTCATAGTTCAGTAGGTACAACTCATTGGAGACTCTGGTCTGTGTTTGACTGAAGTTAAATAATCCATAAAAATACGAGCATTTCTTCAGTGGGACGTTTTCCATGCTGTGGGATCCTTCTGCATTTAGTACAGACACACTGGAAATGCATTTTCTGTGCACAGGTGGGGATGAGGCTTCATTTTTGGAGGCACAATGTTGCCCCTACTGCTCACTGAGAGATGGAAAACTGCCTCAGCAGCCCAGGGATGGGGTGGTGGTGTGGGTATGGCTGTAATTCGGCCTACAAGGACAACAGATATGGGGTAACTCCTCAAGGTTTATTACTTACAGTTGCCTGACACTTTCATGCTTCATTTCCAGTTGAAATAAGCATTTTAAGAAAACACAAAGCCAACAGCCAGATTTAATCCCCAGGGCTAAGGCCACAAGCACCAGTCTGTGCTGTCAAAGACTTAATCAGAGCCAGCAGCTGGCCAGGGAGCTTTATTTCAGTAAGTGCGTGTTCTGATGGTCACTGGTTGAAAATTCCTTCATTTCTGTGGGTGGTCCACTGCACTGTGAGCCTAACAGACTCTTTGGGGTTGTTTTTTTCTTTCATCAAAAGGATACAAGTCTTCTCCCTGTTTGCATCAGCACTGCAGTTTGACATTGTGTCACCAGCATGGAGCGTGCCTGAGTAAGGGGCTCCTAAAGAGAAGATCCTTTCTTCTTAAATATTGCAGGGCAAGCACATCTCTTTGGCAGGTTGATGTTTGTTTGGAAATAAACCCTTTTCATACTGCATTCAGTTCCAAATTCTTTCTCCATATCTAGTGAATCTATTTAGATGCTTTCACCACAGGATTTGGATACCTGAGAGTTTTGTTTTGTTATTTTTGATACGGCGCTGTGATTTTAAAAGGAGGCATTCCAAATGAAATAGGAGTTCAAAGAAAGGACTAACTATTCTGCCAAGTTGTTGAACTTGTGTTTCCTGAGGAGTCCCAAACATCAAATTGGCAGAGTATCTTGAGGGTTTGTTTTTGAAGGTGAAGGGGGAAATTTTAGTTCAAAATACATTTCATAATGGTAAAGTACGTAGTATGTTTTAAAAGTATTTGAAGATGCAGATCCAAGGCAAACATCTTTATATACCTAGGTTTTATGAGCTCTGCTGATACTATCAGGTCAGTGGATTAGTCTCATACTTATTTTCCAAACTTTGTATTGACAAATTCAGCCATACAAAATGAAGAGCCATCTTCTGGACAACAGTTTATAAAGAATGTGTGGTTTTAACTGCATTGTGGGGAAAGTACATAATAATTTTTTTCTGACATGCTTCAGAAATCTTCTCAATTTTCTGAAAAGAAACTACTGAAAGAGTCAAATTCTTATGAATACAGGAGCTGGCAATAAAAAAAAAAAAGCTTTAAAACTTGAGATTAAAAACTGACATCTTAACAGCATTGCTGTTCCTGACTTAGAAAAAAAAATACTTGCTGCCTTCATCTGCAGCAACTGAATTCTTTTCTCTCTGTTAGGGCAGCTACAAGCCTGGCTTGTGTTGCTGGCTGTACTCATGATGCGAGTATCTTGTTGATCTAACTTCTATAAATTAGATGGTTTGAAACTAACTCGGAGAAGACAAGAGACTTGTGTTATGAGCAGGGTGAGTTCCTTTATATGTGGTTTGTAGTTCATATGTTTGTTTTAAGTCAGGACAGTGTGAACTCTTCAAAATAAACAAAGAAGAGAGCAAAATGCCACTGCTTAAAATCAGCCTTAAAATGGTAAACGCTGGTAAATAAAGCTGAGAAAAATGAGGGTGAGGGGAAATAATTTGTGGTTTAAAGAAAAATAAGCTTCTGGTCCTACCAGTAAACACCTGTTCAATTTTATGTGTGTTTGGTCTAATGATTGCTGGGGGTTACAGCTCCAAAGCAAGACTGGACTACTTGAAGTATGAGTTCAAGAATGCTTCAGCAGAAAGGTGGTCTGAAGGAATAAACAAAAGGTTGTAGAGCTAGAAACAAATTTGAAGAGAAAGAAGAGTATTTGGACTATTTTTTTTACATCCAAGCATGAGCACCATCAAGTCCTGTGTTTGTTAAGTGTCATTTATATAGCTTTTCATGCTGAAGTAATTTTAAATTAAACATAAGTCTGCCAAGCTGAGGACACCATGTGAGTGTAAAGGCACAGAGGTTGAGATGGAGTTATGGCTAAGTAGGAGCACTGTGGTGTGCACACGCAGGAACTGTGCTGGCAGGAAGCAGTCAATAAAATAACCCAAGAAGGAATCAGCTGGCCAAGCATTTTCATAGGAAAAAAACTGGCAGAAAAATACCCTGGTATTAAAAAAGAAAAAACCAAAACAGTACGAATAAGGTGGAAAAGCTTACTCTGGTGTTTCCCTTTTTTTCCCACACTTGAGAAAGAGAACAGTTATCAACATTTTGCCTTGGTTCAAAAACAGGTGTTCTGGCTGCCAGCCAAAGGTAGCCTGCTGTGAAAACATTTCTGTGGCTGATACAGCACCTTATGGTAACCACTGCCTTCAGCAAGGAGGACTCTGCAGCAGCCTAACACAGTACCTGCTTTATTGCTGACGTGTTTCAGTTATTTTAAACACTTTTTCCTGGAACAAATGTATTAAACAAGCATGTTTTCAGTATTATTTCAGTTTCTTCCTCCATTGTTTCATTCTCTGCACAGTTCATCATCTTGCCTGGGACCTCTGTGTAGAACTTCAGTGGGCTTCTGATTTGACAACCAATGTCAAGATTCCCTTGGAATCTCGGGTTTTATTTATCACTTGCTCTAATTCTTTCCCCCAGCTGATAAGCTTACTGGGGTGTGAACTTATTAATGTGTATTTTTTGTTCTTCAGAAAGGACAACCTGCCTTCTTGTATAATAACAAACTTTGTGTAAAGAGTAATTGTGTCCAAGGATCACCATCTTCTGAAGTAGACTTTTTTTGCTTCTGGTTTATTCATGTTCCGGGCAGATTCTTCTGTCTAAATGAAGAATACAATCTAACATAACTTCTAATTACTTATTTTGCTAGGCCCTAGACTGTATCAGCATCCACTTTATTATAACCATTAGGTGAAAAACATTTTTCTGTTTTCCCCTTGAGGAAAGTAGCTCCCACAGCCCCTCACTGGGTTCACTGCCTGGAAGCCTCTGTCCATGCTTCCGTGGTGGAGAAAGGATGAAGAGACCCTCTCTTTGAAGAGTGGCAGCCTGCAGTAGAAGAGACATGGATAATTTTGCATCCTTTTCTTAAGTCACTGTGAAGACCATAATAGAAGTTTGAAGGCTGGCCCCAGTGCCCAGCAGACCACAGCTAAAAATCCTGTTTCTTGATGCAGACATGTGCACAGATGCCTAATCCTGTTTTACAAGAAAAATAGAGAAATGATGTGATACTTCTGTGCTGCCCTGAGGAAAAATTTTGTGAACATGCCTTCTAATCCCTTGAAATGAAGTAAGTCTGTCCTGGAAACTTCAGCACAGTTCCAAGAGAAGTGTCATCCTAGGTAACAGTGGTTTCTTTCCAAGACACTTGTTCCTCTGGGTACAGTTGCTATTTGTAAGTGATTCAGACTAATGTCTCAGAGTCTGCAGGAACCTTCAGTCCTGACACAGGGCAGCTGTGTTAACCTTGCTTTATCCTCGGGGGTTTCGGGCAAGGCAGCTCTTGTACTCATTGGTGTCACTGAGTTTTAGGCCTACGTGTCACAGGGATGATACCGTTCTTTTTGAGGTGGGAATATGTCATGCAGTTGATATTCCAGTGTCGGCTGTAGTAGTTTGTGATTCTTCTTCCTCAGCATATCCCTGATGCTATACACGAGGACACTTCACCATAAATTAAAATAAATTAGGGGGAATCGATTTGTGATTTAAAGCAAGTTTCCCTCAGTAGCAAAGCTCATGTTCACTCCAGAGATGGCACATCATGTCTCCTTTCAGAGACATGAAGCATATTTCAGTAAGTACACATTACATAACTTGTCCCACATTTCTTTCTCTTTTTAGTATCCCAGTGTTATGAAAAATTATGTTCCCATTGATCATTATAGCTGCTCATATTTTTCTGTGAAAATAAATTACCGTCCTCTGCCCTTCCTGCACAGGAACATATTTAAATCAAAACAAGGATATGTGCACGATTGGTTCAGGGAAGGGAGTGTCAGCTAATGTGGCTTTGCTGCTGCAGAAGGATGAAAGCAGGATTTGTCTCTGTACTCAGTGGATTGCAATGCTGTGTGGTAGTGTCACTTGCCAAATAAGATTTCCCCTTTAGCACATGCAGAGCTCGCTTGAACATCAGTGGAAACCGCGTGCGCTCAGTGCAGGGGGACCTGCAGCTGAGTCCTGAGTGTAACATTGAACCCGCTGCCTATTTCGTCATTCCTACATCTGGTAACACTTGGGCTGGAAAAGCTAGAAAGCACCTGTACAACTGGGAGAAAGCAGCAGGCCTCTAAATTCCTGTTTCAGATTGTCACCAGCTTTACTGAGACTGTTTTTAGAAAGCATTTAAATCTAGGCATCTAAAATTGCATATGCAGCACCATATTCAGGCTGCAGAGCAGGGATCTGATTTTAAGACATGATGGGCATTTAGACATTTACTGTTTCAGGTCTCAGGGCTTCTGCAAAGTAAGTTATTTTTATTTACACGCTTTGCACACGAATTTAGGGACTTACCTTATCCAACAGTGTAAATATAGAAGCTAGGCTATTTTTAGACTTCCCAATGTGATACTGGGCAAAGGGACTTTTGAAGCAGAGATTGCTGGGTACAAAACCACAAACTTGGACCAACATTTTTCTGTAACTCTCTGTTTCTCTTTATTCAGGACATGTGAAGACTTAGAGAGCAAGTTAAAGGCCGATTGTAGATGATTCTCAGGGAACAGACCCTCTATTGGGAGGTCAGTTCTCTCCAGTGAAGAGATCTGAGGAAAATTCACCCTTAGGACAGACTGAGTTTTCCTTTAAAGTATATGTAAGACGTTAATTCTGT
The DNA here is from genome assembly GCA_013397725.1 of Rhagologus leucostigma. Taxonomy (NCBI): domain Eukaryota; kingdom Metazoa; phylum Chordata; class Aves; order Passeriformes; genus Rhagologus; species Rhagologus leucostigma. Next base: position 145,767 of record VZTD01003635.1, on the reverse strand, counting down.
ATGAGTTGTACAAGGAAAATCAGTTCCTTATTTGGCCTCTGAAGAGAGATAAATTTACATTGGTCTTATGGAAGAGCACATGCTGTATTTTGGAAAATGAACATACAGTACAAAAAAGACAGAAATTTTAGTGCGAAATGTATCTGTTTCATTTAGACAACTGAGTACTTCAGGATCAAGCTTTTCTGCTGACCTCTTCAATTTTGGCTGAGAAATGAAATCCCTACATAGTGAAGGTAGTAGAAATAAAGAAGTCATCCAAATAAATTCTGGTCATCTTCAGCTGACAATCACATGCCCAAAGCAAGGGATGTTCCCCTTGCAACCACGCAATATTTGCTGACCTTATATGCATTGGGTGTCAGTTAACAACCTGGCTTGTGAAACAGGGACACCTGGATGTGTTTTAGAAGCTTTCAGACATTATTTGTTTAATAAAGTGGCAGAATGGTTATTTATTAGTAAAGGGACAGTTCTAAAGCTCTAAGTCTGCCTCTGGCATTTGTGAAGGTTTTTCTCAAGGTGTTTTTCACAGGCATACTCAGTATTAGCAGAAAAGATGTAGGGCAGATTGCTGTTGTGGTTTTTTCCCAATAATCAGAAATGAGATGTAGACCTCACTTCTAAAGTTATTATCTGGCTGAACTTGTTTTCTTTTTGCTGCTTTCATTATCAAAGAAGGTTCGGACTTTCTGTCTTGACACTGTTAATTTTGCTGAGGAAAAAGATAGGTCTTTGCCCATAGGTCTCCATGTGGAAATGGAGATTCTTCTTTCAGAAACAAAAGCCCAACCTGTAAAAAATTCAATGCCATTGTGACCATTAAAAAAAAACCAACCCCAAAAAACAACAAACCCCTATCATTTTGGGGCTTTTTTTTCCTGTATCTCATATGTAGGGAACTAATTTCTGCACTCAGCAGTGCAAATTGTTAGCAACCATCTTTAGTGAATTTTCCCTAAATGGTACTGATGATGCTGCTGTTCTGCTTTGTGACATTTCCAGTGTTTGTGTATTTCCTGGTGATTCCATTAACTTTGAAGTTAATTGGAATACTTCATGGCTGAAATGTAGAAAGCCTGTAGCTGAGCAGATGTTCTTTTCGTAAGTTAGCATAAAGTAGTCAATTAGAAGTACCATTTCTTTGTTGCTGTGTCATCAAGATGTGGCATGACCTTACCTTTCAAAAATATGAACATTGTTTCCAAACCCATTTAAAAGGCTCTGCTAGTCAGTGAAACTGTATACAGTATCATTAACTTAAGCAAGTATAAATTTTAAAAATGTCACATGTCACAGCTACACAATACTCTCAAATACACCATTGGATTCGATCCCTCTGAAGCACAAAATATTGCAGTAGTTTTCATAGTGTAGAGCTCATCTACTATACTACTGTGTACTTATTTTGAGGATAATATCTGAGTTTGTGAATAATTCTTGGCATTTTTTTCCTTTTTTTTCCATTAGCTGTTATTGGAGTCATGCAGAAAAGATTCCCCAATGAGCAGATTGCCACGGTACGGATGTATTTGACAGGATATTTGGAATATGCACAATAGTATGCACTTTTCTTTACCAAGTGTGAGCAATGGTGTTGGAAGTAATACTTGCTAGGTGACACCATCATCAGTCTGCCTCTTTAATTTTTCTTTTAATAAAAAGTAATTTGCTGCATCCAAATAATTGTGAACTCGAATACATAACTCTTAAATAGGAAGAGTCAAAGGCCAAATTTGGATCCATACTTCCATCTTTGCAAGAAGAATTATTTTAAAATGGGAGAAGGAATATTTCACTCCTGAAGCGTGCTGTAGTTTCTCTTAATGTTGTTGTTCCTATTTCTTTCTTCTCAGATTCACTGAGTTTAGAGGCATTCCACGACTAATGGGCTTGCTAGATGATTAGCAGAAAACAAAACTCCTACCATCTCATATTTTCCACTTCACGAGAGTCCAGCCATGCCATAGATATTTTCCATTCTTAGTCTTGATATTATACAGATGTGGAATTAAAACTCCTCGCACTATGTGGGAATGCACTGTGGGATTGTACATGTGTGTTTTACTCTCCTGAGTAATTCCTCCATTACCTGAGCTGCCCTGAATGTGGCATTGTGCCCAGTGGAGTAACACTTGCTGTACCAACACTTTATACGCCTTAATTCAGATAGAGCTTATCTGTCAAATCAAACAGAAGCTGCCAGCATTTGCAGCTTAATTGCTTTTCCGAATTCCTCTTTTGCTTAGAACAGTGACCGAAACTAAAAGAACCAAGAAACTACTGTTGTCTTTATAGTTCCATCCCCCTCAAAAAATACACTGCAAGAGTAAAAGTCGTTGGTGCAGGACTTAGGGCTTTTTGAAGAGTAAAACTTGCCAGAATTGTGGACTCCCTTTCATCCAAACTCTGACAGAAGTTATTCTTCAATGTTATTGCACTAGGGGAAAAAGGTATGTATAATATATTATGTACACACTTAAATACAAAGGCTGAAGGTTTTTTCCTAGGGAGTTATTTATCTTTATGCTGCGACATTTGATTTAGACCAAATAGCCATGGTCTGTAGCAATAGGAAAGAAGAGACATGGATGGGTGATTAGGGAGGACAGATCCAATGTTTTTGTTTTTCCCCCACAATTGTATTTACTGTTAGAACTTAAATTAAACAGCTGTTTAGTACTGTCATTCAAGTGGATGATAACTTGGGCCTGCGTGGCAAGGAAGCTGGAACACTGAAGTCTGCATGACTTTTGACTGTGCACATAATCCATTTTAATTATGCCAACTTCCTTCTCTTTCCCCCAGAGACTGTGCCGCAGTATCTTGCGTGGAAATGGCTGGAGTTGGTGGACACGTAATCACGTGAACTGACGGTACATTTGTTCATTATCTGAAGGCTGTTCCTTGCTACTGTGTTTGCAAGGAAGATTCTTTAGCAGTGGTTGTGCTGTTTTCCGTTCATGTACTTGCTGTCTCTCTTTTCCAGGAGATTTCTCTTCCCAGGAATTAGTATTGCTAATCCATTAGCACAGATTTTTTTCTTTAAGCTTTTTGTTCATAAAAATACTTTGTCAGCAAACTGATTTTATCTACATTTATTGTTATGCCACCTGCTAAGAAGGAGAGGTTAATTGTTTACTTTGTTGAGAAAGAAGTGGCAAGTTGGTCAAGTTTTCCTCGCTCATTTTTAAATTAATCACAGTTTCTTATTAAAGCAGTTTTCAAGGAGGCACAGGAGAAACTCTTGCACCATCGTTCATAATTTTTCATGTATGTCACCTTTTCCCCCAGGTTAATGGAAATGACTCCTGATAAAAACATGCCTTCATTTGGTGCCTTTGAGTATGTCTGTGCCATTTTTTCTCCTTTAGTGGCCGGGTTGATCCCCTCGGTAGCAGCTGAGTGTATGTTTTACATTACTGTTCAGACAGATACAGAAACAACCTGTGCTCCTTAGTAACAGACATCAGACTGAAGACATTGCCAGTGATGATTTGGCAATGGCTCGTGGGGAGGTTTATGATTTCACAGGAGCTTAAGATTTGGCTCATTTGAATGGGTTTTGTTTGCTTTATTACAGACTTTAGGTGAGACTAGTGTGGTGACATGGGAGAAAACAGGGACTTCCATTATGGTAAGCAAATGTGGACTCCTCTTTAATTCTGGTATTTTAAACTAATCCTACTGCCCTTGGAGGTTAATCTCTGTTCACTCAGCTGTGGTTACTACGAGTAAACAACTCCAAAGCCTTACATTCTCTGTCATGGAATTTGATGAACTTTGTCTGGCAGACTGGGCCATAACTTGATCTGTCTCTTGAATTAGTAGATTGTTTCTTCAAAGGACCTGGAGCTTCCTTCCTATTCCTTTTCTGAGCTGTAAGAATGTAATTGTGCTGGTTGTGAAGTATGCATGACTGCTATAAATAGCCAGTGGATTATAGGTGAAGGTAAGAGCCAGGAATGTCCACGTCCGAGTGCAGCATTGCCATTGTCCCAAAAGCCTTGGGCAGTGCACGTGTTCTTTCCATTGCCATGTTCTCTTCCATTTTTAAGATGAGATAATGACGTCTGTCCACCCCGTGCTACTGAGGTCAGGAATAATTAACTAGTATCTATGTGGTACTCATTAAACAGTGCTGTGTGAATGCCCCCTATACCATCTATATTAGCTCAAACTGTAAAGTTTTATGGCATTTGAGTTCCAGTGGACGTGCTGATAATGACACTGTTCGGTGTCTGGTGTCCCGACAGATCTCTAACTGTGCCACAGTTTCTCTGTTGAAACAGAGGCCTTGTCCTGGAGAGCAAATAGTATGGATTATATGGATTGTGTGCCATTGCCCTCTGTTGGACAGCACTAGGCTTAGTCAAAGTGCTTGTCTTGTGTTGGGCTTGCAGAACTTCAGAGCAATAAACCTGATAATACTGTATAAGTGAGCTTGAAGTGTTTAGTGACAAACTGACCATCCTTGTTCCAGAGGTTGCACCAGTCCCTAAATGCAGAGGGAAATAGAAATATGGAAACCTACCATGTCCTACAGTCTGATAAAACAGAATCTTTCTGCTTTACTGGTAAAACATGATTTTATTTTTTCCCTCTTGCTGTCTGCCTACCTCACATCTTCTGTGGCCTGTGAGCATTCTGTGTATATGTAGGTGAGTGTTCAATATAATGTACTGCCTGTTCTTGAGTTTAACTATGCTTTTTCAGGATGTTTATATGCTTTGTCAAAAGGTATGATGCATTTCATACACACTGTAATATCTGAAAGGGAGATCGTGAATAATGGCAAGAATTTAAAAGGGGAAAGTAATAAATATGAAAGGCACAAACAATCAAATTATTATCTGAGGGGGAAAAGGATTACAATGTGCCTTGGAAGTGCCCATAATCCTCATCGTAGTTGTGAACTTAGTCCTAAGCACTTCTGTGTTCTCTGCCCTCCAGTACACCGTTTATGGCAGAGCATTCAGAGGAGTAGAAATTATTATAAAGGTCACAAGGAAAAATAAAGCTACTGTTGCTACTGTCTGAATGTTATTTGTTTGGATTGCTGCTCTCCAAACCTGTATTCCTACTGCTGTTCATTTGAGGTTACATGCAGAGGAGTCACATCTAACTCTAGTAATAAACATCCAAAACACAGTGATCTGTATCTAATTCTGCAGGGTAAACAGCAGCTTATTAAAATGTAGGAAGAGATGAGTGGTGATGTGTTCCTTTGAGAAACCTCCAAGCTGATTTTGAAAAAGCATCTGCCTAAACTTCCTGAACTTTATGGCTCCCAAAATAACAACAATCATCTCTTCACTGTCCTTGGGTGTATTATCTGGTCTGTTGATGATCCATTCAAGTACAGAATTATCCAAACAGATCTCTACAAGCCTAGGTGAGGTTGGAGTGGTGTAAGTCTATGCCTGGGGTCCTGGGATCCAGTCCACCTATTTTAGGCATTTATTTGGGGATGGAGTTAATTTCCTTGTAAGAATGCCCCTCCACATTGGTTATACAGGAGGCCAAGACAGCAACTTGAGCCTCAGCAGAGTCCTAGCTGAGATAACTCTCCGTACTTGTGCACATCAAAATGAGCAAGTTCCTAATGGAAGATGCCATTACAAAATCTGATTGATGCCTTATTGTTTTGTCAATCACATTTTAAAATTCTACAGGCTACAAAAATCTACAGAACTGCTGACACCAGTTCAGTGCTTGTAAATTTGTTGTGTTTTGTGGTGCTGCACATTTCTGTGAGAGGTGAAGTCCTTGCCCTGCTGGCAAAAGTGGTGAATTTGTCAAGCTCCCATTGACTTAGCTGGGATCAGGATTTTGCTCCACATGGTCAAAGGAATTTAGTTGCCTTGTGTTGTTCTTGGTGTTTCTTTGAAATGCAGGTTTTCTCAGGGCATACTGATTCAGTAGGAAGATTTATTAATTTCTACACTAATCTTTTTATTTTATTGCCACATGGAAAATCTCTCGGAGTTTTAAACTGGCGGAGAAAGTAAAGAATGGTGAACTCCACAGACATAGTGGTGAAAATAATCTTGAGCCTTCACAAAACCCATTAAGTTATGTGGATCCATGGTGGGAAATTACTTGGAAACTATAAAAATTGCCAATATTGCTCATCTTCTTAAAACTATTCTTTTTTACATACGAGTAATTCACTAGGGAGCTTCAATATAAGTCCTGTGTTTGTATACAAACCATTTTATAGGCAAAATATTTGCTTTTAAATATAAACTGTCTTGAACAGACCTAAAAATCAGAGTAGCTGATGAACACCTGATCAAAAATATTGTGTATATGCTTATAGGCTTTTCTTATAAGCTTCTTCTGTTAGAAAACAAACCCAAAACAAACATTAGAAATACCACAGAGCTAAGAATATGCTGACTTTATGTTGATTCTTGTTTTTCAAAAATTACTGACTTTCTGAGACTAAACTCAAGTGCATTCATTGCTAATAGGAAGTGACTGATTAAAATTAAGGTGACTTAGCAAATTGTTGATGATACTGAAGTGTGGCAATTGTTTTATAGCTGCCACCGTTCAGTGAGGTTGGTCACCCTGGGAAAATAATACCAATACATCTATTATTCTGATTTAGAATTCTGTAAAGCTTCTTATTTTCCATTTTTGCCTTGGGCAAATTCTGCTTGTCTACAGCCTGATTTAAATTATTTAGAACATGCAACAATGTTTGTCCAGCAATTAGCATCTCTTTCCTTTGGTTTCCGTATTTATAGGGAAAAAATTAGTCATGAACCTCTGCAGTATTTAGACAAAATTACCGTTGGGTTTTGATTTACTTTAAGGATAAAATTAGATGTAGGGGTTTATCAACACCTTCTTTTCTGTATGTGTGCCAGCATATTGTAACCTTCCAGCTGTTTGAACTGTAGTGCAGCACAGTATGTTCTTCTGGTTCTCCATTAACATCTGTTAATTAACCATTACCTTTCTTTCTCCACAAAAAACCCCCACAAATTTATATGCATGCACACAAACACTCCAGGGGTCATTCTGTTTTGAGTGTGAAATACTTGAGTCCTTTTTTAGGACTGAAAATGTGTGAACAAACACCAAATATTTTCCAGCATCTTGAGCGCTGTTTCTGACTCAGCAGCAGCACAAGGCTTCTTTTTGAGGTCCAATAATATATCCAGGGAACAATTTCAAAGCACAAATGTTCAGTTTGAGGAAAACCAGACACTGGCCTGGAAAAATCCACCTTTCTGGACTTAAAATTCCTCATTCCACCAGCCTCACATTCAGTAAGGGAGCAGTCTGCTACACTGGCGTCATTTTAAATGCTCGTAAGCATTGACGAATGCACCCGAAAATTGAGGGCATTCCAAGAAACCCAGAGTACATTCTCTGGAGAGTGAAACATCCTACAAAACCTATGACTGTTTGCCTGGCAGAGAGATTTTTAATCTGTTGTGAATTACTGAAGTCAAGGGAGTTGTGTTCAACTGTGAATCTGGCTTATGCTTGCTTTCTTTACGGTGTGTTTAAGAACTTACCAAAAAGGAATGAAAGTGTAGCCATGGAAAGGAACGGTACTGAGTCTCTTACAACCTTGTAAATCCTTTGTAGAGCAAAGCTCTTAAAATGCTATTGTGAAGCTTTTTCAGTTCCCCAAGTTTTACACGCATCAATCATTTTTCTTGTACTGTGGGCAAAATCCTGCTTGCTTTACAAATGCAAAAACTGCTTTGGGATTCATTTCATGTCAATAGTGAAAATCTGATCTGGCTTTCCACGGATAGATTGTTTATGCCATCCTTATTTCCTTAAGAGCTATTTATCCAAATAGCCTGCATAGTGTGAAGACTGGGTTCACAATTTATTCACAATATTTATTTCATGTTTGAACAGTATGTCTCGATTGAGAATAAACAACAAGAGAATACAGCAATGAACAAAGAACTAAACAGATACTTACAGGTGCAAGTAAAGTAGACAAGTGACTACAGTAAGTAGATTTTAGTTGCAGATTTTTATGGTTGGGATGAAAATGTTCAAACAATAAAACCAGTACTGATTATATTATTTAACCTGGGTAGATTGTGCTTCACTGTGTTTCCTTCCTCTGCTTAGTCAGTATGGAAATGAAATTCCACTAAATTTGATAAGTTGCCTTTTGACCTGATGCTGCTTTAAGCTTCTAGAAGCTCATACCAGCACGAGGTCACTGACAGGCAAAGTCAGTGAGTCTAAAAATGATGCAGAAAAAAAGAGATTAGGCTTTACTTGGGTTCAGATTATTTAAACAAACAGACAGGAATTTAGGGAAAACAAAATTGTGTTTCTCATCTGATTGGTCAAATCACTTTATTATGTGATACAATTTACATCGCTGGCATGCACTCTCAAATAAAGTGTCCTTTGCAGTGAGCAAAAGTCTTTAGAAGTGAAAAGTCTTTTATAAAGCTAACACAGTCTCTTGCTACTAGGCAGAAATGCAGTGTGAATAGGTATTTGGTTGTGTTAAAGCAAACCAAAATGAAGACAAACTATGAACAAGAGTTGTGAACATCATCACCTAACATAACTAAAGAAACTAAATTTTCAGTTATATTGTATATTCAAATGCTCTGCATGTTAACAGAGACACCTCTGAGGGTGAGCGCAAAGCCAAAGATTTAAAACATCAAGAGAAGTTTTTCCTCACATTTACTGAGCAGATCTGTGCATTCAAAAGCAAATGTGGGAAATACTTGTATTAATATATTCAGAACTCACACACAACAGTCGCAACTATTTGATAGAAAGATGCTTTGCTAGTGGAGGAATGGGGTGAAGAGCAGAAAGTGGAACATGCTGTGGGGTCCTTCTAAAGCTCTGATGCATTAATATTTCATTTACTGGTCCAGGCCTGCTGCTTTCTTTGAAGTCACTACATGGTCTCAATCTGGATTTAGCCTGATTTCCTTCTAAACAAGGCTACGTGATCTGTCTGCATGCCTGCCCTCATGTCTGCCCTCCCATTAATAACTTCAAAAATATTTGTTAGGTCCATTCCTCTGTGGCAGAGGAACAGATCTCAGAGACAATCTATTGCCCACAGACTTTGTAAAAATAGATGGCATCAGGGAGGCCAGATCCACTTACCAATGTTGCTGTTGAGAGAAATGCTGCAGTGGGAATTCATTCCATATTAGATATGGGAGAATCCACATGGGAAAGAGAGCTAGGAAATCCTTGGCAGGAGGGAAAAAAAGTCTGGAGTAGGTCATGGTAAACACCCCAATTAATCTATGGTAAAATACAAAGCCACATGAAACTCAGCGTCAGGAATTCTCACGTTCACAGAAGTACTCAGTGATTAATTCCTGCTTGTGAATAGAATGAAATTATAAGGCTGCGCTTTTTTTGTTCTAGGGAGGTTGACAGAAAGTCAATGATTCTGTCTGAAAGTCTTTACTTCCGTGTTTGTTACATATTTGGGGTGGGGAATTAGGGCTTCATCCTATGGAATGTTGTCCCGTAATGCCATGTGATCACAGCATTAAAGCCTTTCCGAGATCACTGCGTATCATAACTTTTTTTTGCAATATCAAAATTTAAAAACCCTTTTGGCAATTTTTAATTGCATGTACCTTAAAATTAAGCACACATTTGCTTCTGGTAGATGCATGACCTCAGAATTCACAGCACTAGTTTCAATGGGAATGTAAAAGTTAGGTGTCCTATTCTTAGAATTAAAATAACGATGTTGGGTAAAAATATGCCTTACTGCAAACTCATTAATCAGGTTTTCTGTTTAACGATGTAAAGGACACAGTTAAAAACAGAAACCTGAACTTGACCTGAAAACAGGAACTTGTTTTGTTATGGTAATATGGACCACAGGTCAGCAAAATATGTAAGAGGTATGCACTTTTCAGAATGTAGGTCTTCTGTGAAATGCATGTGCACTGGTATTTACTGAATAGTTAAGGCCTTGATGACCTTGAACTATAAATTTCACTGAATTTCAATTTTATTTATAATTTAACGGAAATTAAGTGAAGATTTGGCATGTACTTCCAAGGCTGTAGGGTTAGATCTGAGGATAAGCCCTCAAGGCTAAGAGAACTTCCGCAGTCTCACTGGTGGAATATTCCCAATTGTGATAAAAGGGGACATTAGGGGACCGTACAGAGAAACACCTCTTTTTGCCTGTGTGGCAGGAAAATTTACTCTAATTATGTGCATGTATAACTCTGAGGTGCAATGCTCATTTTTCAGGCATATCACGGCAGCCTTGTTCGTGGAATTTTTCTAAATCACCTTTTTTTTGCAAATTCATGTTGTGAAATAAATCTGTAAAGTGCTGTAGCAATATGATCCTATTCTAAAGGTTTCCCACACTCATATCTTCATTTCCTGACTGGTCAGAAGGATCAGTTGAATTTCAGGGAGACTTCTGTTTGGCTACAGAATTTCTGCCAACTTCAACTCATTAAAGCTATGTTTTTCATGTAATTATTTGCTTTTAGGGGAAGTTCCAGCTCAATTGAACTTGGATTTAATTTTCCTTTTTCCTTTGTACCAATTATATTTTATAATTGCTAGAAGTGAAAATTCTTTGCAGATGGGAGTGTTTCATAATGTATTTTTTCTTGCTGCATGTATGTTTTAGTTCTTTCTAATCTAGTCCCTTCACTCACAGTGACAGCCTTACTGAAACAAAGGATAGTTAACAGTGCTTCTGCAGTAATTTCAGTTGACTGCGCTTGACAGATCCTTCAAGAATTCCCCACAAAATAAGGAGGATTGACAGCACTTTGTAGAACTCGGGGTGTTCATTTAATGCTTTAACAACATCTAGACTACTCAGGAAGCTTGGAATACATACATTTTTAGCCACGCAATTCTACTGTTTAAATAAGCTGTAAATGAAAGGTATGTCTCACCAGCAGAAATTATCCACCATCCCTTCAGATCCATCAACATCACTTAGGTGTAGCCAACCACCCAAATATTTGCTCCTAGACTCGCACCGTGTACCACGTGTCAGAAACCCTCTGTCACATACAAACTTCTACATAGAGCAGGAACTTATCTATGTCTTCCTAACTGAGGATACAACTCATAAGCTTTCTAAACATTGAGCTACCTTAGAAACACGAATAACTGCCCAGCCAGTCAGATTATCAGGCACTGGAGCAGTAAATGCTCAGCAAATAGTGCATTTAATGGAGAAATAAAGGCTGTGCAGCTTCTGACTTGTTTGATAGTTTATTCCAAAAATTACTTGCAATGCATTTTAAATGCACTCCTCATCTTTTTTGTTGTTCAAGTATCATGGTATTGATCTCTATTAACAATGCCTTTCTTCCTGGTGTTTTCAGATAAATTACAAGATGTAAAACTTTATAGAAACTGTCTTGAAATCCATCTGAAATGAGTGACTGTGTATGATTTCCTGTATCTACATGTTGTGATGATTCAGGTACCGTTGCCCCAGATTATTTTAACTGTTGCCACAGTAAAAATATTCACTGATTTACCTTCTTATCTCATTATAGAAATGCAGTAAAGAACCATATGGCAAATAAGCCAGTGCTTCAAACTCTTCCACTTCCATTAGAACTTTTGCGAATCTGACTATATTTAGTAACTTGGAACCCATGTCGAACATACTCAGAAAACCTACAAGATCCTGTAAAATACTTCTTGGTTTTAAAATGCCCTTATTTTACTTTTTTTTCACATTAGCTTGACTGCAAGCATTTTTGCTGTCACTTTCTACATCCTTGCTAGGTTGTTGCATCGAGTACATGGACTGCCCCACTTTCATCTCCCCCCCACCCCAAGAAATGTGTATTTTTGCCTTTTGACAAACAGAACAATCTTAGGTGTAAAACTGAGTCTATTCTAGAGGCTGCTAGCGCTGCAGTCACGTGAAAACTGTGCTCCATTCAATTTTGTCTCCTCATTTTTTTACTTCAGAGATCGCCAGGCCAGCAAGAAACTTTCCTTCTCCAACTCAAATCTTAGAGCTTGCTAAGCTGGAGGAAGGGAAAATGCACCAGGCCCTTCAGCTGCTCATGTTGGACGCCTCCATCCCCTTGGCTGTGGATTGTAGTTTGAATCAGCTGTTGACAAGCAATAGTCAGACCTGGAATCCATAGACATTATATCAGGATCCGTTCTGGAGCGCTGAGTGCAGTAGGGATACTGCAGCTTAGGGCCAGCCTGGGCAGGGGCAGTAGGGGCAGACAGGGAGCTTTTTTGGGGTGATAGAACCCCCGATTGCTTCCCTCCTAGTAAAGCTACGCTACCACTCGGGGCTGGAGGCTCATAAGAAACTTTAAGTTTCCATTCATCTGGTGGCTCAGGAAGCGTTTTCCTGCGAGCAGCTGATACCACGTTAGCAGCAATGGATTCCTGCATGCTTTGGGGGCCAAAAGCTTCATCCACTAGGCCAAGAGGAGATCTGGCCGCTGCTTCCCAGGGAGTCAGTCTCTTGCCAGGCTTGTCAGCTGCTGTGTCTGGCTTACTGAAGTAATCAGGGGCAGGCTGAAATACAAGAGAAGTAGGAGACGTGGCTCGAGGAATGAATGAAGAAGGTCTCCCAGGAAGTGATAATGAGCGGCCACTGCTTCTGCCCTAGGAAGACAAAACACCAAATATAATTACAGTTATTAAACAGCAAGAAAGGAAGCCCCTTCTCTTCACTTCCAAACTGGAACAAAAGATTCTGAAAGCACGTGACATCCTGGCAGTCCCTTTTTAAGTCTGCGGGTATTTTTTAGAACTTTAATTTACTGGAAAGTCAGAAGGCAGAGAAAGAAACAGGAACAAAGACGCAGCAAATTGAATTTTTAAGGAAATTAAGCAGACCAAAGACAGGCTTTTACTGAAAAAGTACAATGGCATTAGCAACTGTGCAGCTTTCCCACTACTTAGCTAGTGTGCATTGCTCTGAAAAGACCATTCTCAATGCAAAAGGGAGTCATGTTGTGACAGTTCTGTGTGTGTTTACAAGATTCTTTCTAACATTAGGCACAGCCTAATTTATTTGATAACAGGCTCTGTCTAGGACATCTGTCCAAGAACATATCTTTGGCAATCTCCTTTTAAGAAAGGCTGTTCGTACTCAAAATTTTATACTTATCCTAGTTTTCACTTTTTGGGGCACAAAAATGAACACAAGCAATTAAAGGTGTTAATGCAATCATTCCCTTAATACCCTTACCTCACTCTACTTTTGGCTTCTTTAAAAGGCAATGCCCTCGGAATTTCGGTACATTCCGACCCACTTATAGGAACAATCCATTCATTTTTGACAAATCCTAATCTTCTTAGTAATGCAGCACTTTGAAACAGAAACTGTGTTCGTGAGAAGGTTCTGCTGCAGCAGCCATTTGGCAGCGCATGAAGCAGGTACAGCCTGTCCCCAAGCCAGACCTGCTCTCTGTGTTACACAAATTACATTGTTCTTAGAGTCTCTGTAAACGTGGTTCCTAAATTCACTGATTTACACTCACTGATTCGTGTCCTCAGGCTTAAATGCCTCTAATTCTGAAATCTGCTGTGAAATTCCTGGCTCGTTTTGCCGGGGGCTTTGCTAGAATTTCGTCCGAACAACATTGGCCTGTGTTACTTTTCCTAATGAGCCTCCCAAACTTAAAACACTGTGAGCATGAACTAGAGAGCAGCCATGTCTTGGGGTGACTTTATGATGTTGTATCTCCTATCACTGCTCCATGCCCAGACATGAATCTTATGCCTTTCTGTGCCTTTAAACTGAGTCCGAGAGGGGGGAGAGAAAAAAACGAGCCAACTTTTCAAAGCAGTTTGTTCTCCAAGGTCACGACTCCTCTGCATGTGTGAGCATTCAAGGTATAGCTGATCCGGCAAAGATTCCACAGAAATGTCACATTTTAAGTTTTTGTGCTACAGGATCTTGCTGCATTTAAGAAACTTGACAGACCACTGCTTCACACAGGCTTTTAAGTCATGTTCTAATATCAGCCTTTTGTATGAAAGATGGAAGCTCAAGAGACTTCAGATTTCATCATTTTCAGTCAGTTTGATGGTGCTTAGTCTGAATCACTTTTAAAAAGTGTAGTGACACGCAGAGGCTATGTCATGAGAGTTTTGACAAGTTTCACAACTGATGCTCTATGACAGGACTATCCTTTCACCTCTTATCTGTGATCAGCTATTTCCAGTCTGCATTTCTAGAGAGGAAACTCCCCAACATTATTAATCCTACCCACACACACCCCTATGTTAGGAATTAATCAGATAACCCGAACCACTAGAAATTAAGTGGTAATTAGGGAAAAAAAGCAATGGAGAAGAGAAGGTTGTAGAGAGGGATGAAAAAGTTGATCAAACAGGTCCACCTCGTTAGTCTGTGTTAGCTCCTCTCAGGAGGGTTCTAGAACATTGTCTATGCTGAGTAGATAGAGAAGTTCCCCTTTTTAAATGGAAATTCCAGTTTAAAGCCCTGTGAGTACTTTGTAGGATTTCAGAGGTGCAGAGGGAAATGATGCTGTTGAAACTCAAGTGTCGGATAAAATATCTGGCTTTTCAAGACAGTCAGATGAAGATGCTGTGAATCTGTCCTGTTCAGAGAAAAACTCCAGACTTCATCAAGTTATAGAAGTATGTTTTTGGCGTAACCATTAGTGATAAAGCAGGAACTAATTTTCTTTGACAGAGTTTATTCTGAGAGTGATGAGTTATTAAGTGTATTTCACTACTTTTTTATCAACATGAGTCATTCTACTGTATTATTTAGGTAGAAGTCCTGGTCTGGGCTTCCCTTTTCCACTTGACAGCTTGTCTTTAGAAAAAGTTCTGGAAACAGGCTGAGTTTTAACTTTCAACTTCCAAAATGTGAAATTGTACATCTGTTTCCTCTAGCTTTGGTAAAGTAAGGATAATCTCTGCTTCCATGAAGTAAGGACCGAACAATGTGTGGGTTTAACTAACATTTATCTTCTTGGGTTGTAAGAGGATGAAACCTGTGAGGGCAAATAGCATTCCAGATGATTTATCTGGAAGAAAGCTGAAGTATATGGGAAGAACCTTGTCCATTCCATAAGGGTCTGAAGGAATTTGAGGAAAAATTCGAGATTCCCACTTACTAACTAACACACTACTTTGGTGTTCAGCCCCTTCAAGCTCGCAAACACAGACTCAGGAGTTAAGGCAACTTCCAGTCACTAGAATTCATCATGCATTTGCTGGACAGCAGCAGGCAGACATGCTGACACTTTCTAATATTTCCCCTTTATATTTAAATCTTGGAGATACATATTTCGACAAGCATGTACTAAAAAGAATGCACAAACCCCAGATCATAAATGACACAGTGGAAAATATGAAGTGCAAATAGAGAATAATTCCTCTCCTCTCTGTCTCCCTTAAGCTACAAGAAAATCATAAGAAGAGGGGTAGAGATTTTCCATTCTTCACCTCAGAAATCAAGGGAGAAGGGAGAGAAAAGTGAAATGCTACCAGAATTATTACTTTATCACATTTCGTATTCCTGTAATCTTGTGGTGAAACAGTTATTACAATACTGAAGTATTGTGCAGCAAGACAAACTAGAACCCTCTACACTGATTAATTTGTTCTTTTCCGTTGCTTGGATGTCTTCAGAGGGAAAGATCTTTTCTACAATAGTTATTGAAGGGAAAGTGATTCCTAGGTGGGAAGAAGAGGAAAGGCTGTTCAGAGCTGTCCACTGCAATCACAGAATCCTGACAGCTGCTGAGTGCCTCAGGTGTCTGTGCAAGCAGATTAAACTGTTTAGGTTAACACTGATTTTTAAAATGCAAACTAGTTATAAACTGCTCACCGAAGCAAGCATTTATTGCAGTGCGAGAATCTTTGATATTTATAAGATGTGTGTTAATATAAACTAAAATTTATATAATATTACTTCCAAAAGTAACTATTTCCGTATATAAGCGAATGAATGTAAAAGCAGTACTTATAAAAGGTGTGTGCGTGTACAGATCTGGTTAATGTAAGATGGATGAGTGTGACTGTCCACTTTTGATTCAATACTTTCTTAATAAATAGTCAGGAAAAATGGGTTCTTTGGAACCTAGAGCTATTTCAATTTTCTTGTTAATTATAAAAAGCTGAAAGACAAAAAGAACAATACTTCGGTTTATAAAATAGTGCAAATTTTAAAGGCAGGAGTCAGAAAGGTATTTTTCCTTTTCCAGACCAAATGGGAATGCAGAATGGTTTCCCAGCAGCTGTTTTCCTGTCTCAGGTGGCACAACTCCTCAGTAAGATAAAACTCTGTGTGTGTGTGCTTACATGCCACAGCTGCCTTCTTACCAGTCAAGGAGAAAAAAGTGGGTTGGACTCTGAACAGTCCAGTGAAACTCTCTCAGCATAAACTCCTCCCTAATGAAGTTACTTGAAAAAATTGGACCTTGGTGTCTAAGTCATTAAAGCAGTTTTATTTTTATCTTTTCATTGTGGTCCTGGTCCTTAATCCCATATCAAAGCATGTTAAAATCGGAGTTAACAATAGTGCCTGGATGCTGCTTACACAGAAAGGGGACGAAGGAGGAGGAAGCAGGTAAAACAATTGTTTTATTTCAAAAAGTGACTCTGTCTTTATAAAAAGCCCAGAGCGATGCATTTCTCCTTTGGCTTTCCATGGGCTTCTAATGGTCACTGCAGTTAGAGACCAAACCACTGAGAAAATGGTAGGACAAAATAAATAATACTGAATTTTTATGCCTTTCAATTCTTTCCTTCTTTCCATTTTTTTTAACCATTAAAGAAACACTTCAACTTTTTAAACTGAGCTGAGTATAGAAGGGAGACATGTTGTTAATATTATTACAGCGGTTTTTTGTCCCAAACCATTTAGGATTTGAATTTTATGTAATGAAAAAATAATTTCTCTCTGAAATGCTGCCAGCTCTGCAGTAAATGCTACAGCTATTCTAAAATGCAACTACCAAAAGTTTTGAAACGAAATGGGAAAATCATATTTATTTGAAACTCTTGAAATATTTTACAATAGACTAAAATGGAAATGAAGAAATTTGGCTAATGGCTGGGGAGGAAGGGAATCTCACCTGTATGACCACTAAAACCTTGTCAGTGGCTGTACTGAGACCAGGTATGGATTAGAATAACGTTGTTCAGGCCTGATCCTGACTTCCTCAAAGCTGTCTTGTCAGGCCCTGCTTCTGAAAATTTATAGGGAATTTTAGGACTGGAATCTAATTTATTCTAAATTCAGATTGTTTCTAAATGTGGTATTATTTCAGGTGAGATCAATCTTTTTTTCATAATTTGTATACAAAATAATGAAACAGTTACTGTCGTTCATCTCACGTAAGTTTTGTGATAAATTTTGGTTTTTGAAAATAAAGTGCTTTTCAGTTGTCAAGTAATGGTAGAAAAGGACAGTTCTGCTACTAGAATTAGGCCTTCACTACTGCAAAATGCCTGTGTGGTTAAAAAACAACACTGTTGCTAACTTGTCACAAATTATTTAGTTAGCTCACTTTGCACCTTTGTAAATGAAAGAAAGTCAGCTTTTCCTTTTCATTTAATCTTTATCCGTATGCAGCTCTCAAAATACAATACATTTATGCCTATAGAAAGCAAATGGCTGAAACTTTTTGGCCGTAGGAGTCTTAGATTTCCTTGGAATAAACTGTTCATTTCTTGTAAGGAAGAATATTTGCTGCCACCTTCTGGATTTTATATTGCAAGCTGTGAGAGCAAAGTTGGCCCTGTCTTCTGACCTTTCTACCTTGAGAAGCGGTACCACTGCCTGCTTTAGAACTGCTTTGACACAAATCTTTGTGTCTGAAGTGTCCCCTATTTCAGTGCAAGTGTTCCTCCGTGTGAACATTCACGCTGGGAGCCTTACGGAGGCTCAATAGGAGCACCATGATTTTATAGCCTGTTCCAGCCCCATATCCTGTGAGGCAGGAGGGTTTTGTTTATTCCTACAAGTATCTGGTGGTTCAAGCCCTGCTGTAGGACCCTGTTTCAGTGTGCTCCATGATAGTATTCCAGGGTTTAGTTTGGGTCTTAAAAAGCTACCTCGAAGCAATGCTAGTGAAGTTGGAAGGTCAGCTATTCCAAAGCTCTGAAAAGCAAGCACCATTGCCCAGTGCTGATGCATTTTGATTAAATTTTAGGATTTCTGTGACATCTGGTGCCAATTCAGGGCTTCATTTAGGAAGTATTAGGATTCTCTAACACAAGAGTATGTTGTGAAAAAAGGTGCTTTTGTGGGTTGGAATTGATAGCTGCTCACTGAGGATTCCCTTTCTGGAATTCCACCCGGAGGCTGCCATCTTTTAACACTCACGGAGGGATGTTAAGGATCACATACTTTGACAGAGTAACTGGTTCATGTGCTTCTGGGCTCTGCAGATGCCTTGAAGTGCCTTGAACTGAACACCCAAGGCTACCGAGTGTCCTGGTGTCAGTGCTGCTCAATTCGTGCATTATTTAGTAAATTGTAGAATGCAACAGTGTAAAGACAAACTCTGGCTTCTGAATGATTTGGGTGCTGACGGCAAAAATCTGTAAAAAATAATTCTGTATGAAGGGCACTTTTTGAAGAGCGTGCATTGAGTAATGAATGGTGCTGAGCACGGGATGATGTCAAAACAAAGCAGCAAAGAGCTGTTTGTCAGATGGGCATCCCTGGTTGGAGTCCTACAGCAAAACCAGCAGATATGACATGATTGCGGATGTTCTGGCCACGCAAACACCCAAGGAAGTTGGATGAAGCTGACACAGGCAACAAGAATTTCAAGTGCCTCACTTTGCAATCGAAACAGCAGTGTTTAATATTGTTTTTCTCATAATTCTATATACACAGTGTCAGGTGCTTGCTTCAGTACTACTTCAGTACTCTAGGAAGAAAACCAAGTGTACACAGATGCCAGATATTTTGCTTTTGTTTGCAGTACGGAGCCATGTACCAACAAAAACCTGCATAGTGAGGCTCTGAGAAGTACAATTCTCACAAATCAAGGACAAAAATCGCTAGCAGTTATTTATGGTTTTTGGGGGAAAAAGAATCTTTCTTTTAAAAAACTGAAAATATGTGTCCATAGGTTTTTACTGTATGCAAACTTTTTTTCTAATGTAAATGTGCTGAATTCTTTGCTTCTCAATCAGTTAAAGCTCACACTGAAACTGAATGTTGTGCTCCTTGCCACCCTTTGTAATCCAACATGTGCCCCTGTGACTGGGAATGTATTTTACTTCTATAAGGTGCCTCCTTTTCTTCTGTTTGTTGTATGTTTCTTAAAACCATTACAATCTGCTGTTTCAGATCTAGATGGAAACATCAAGAGAAACACTCCATCTGTTCGACAGTTCAGTCTTGACACCTATTTAGAAATGACCTGGTCATTTTCATAACATCTTTTCTTTTAATTGCCTGGAATTGTGAGGTGAGTCTCTGGTTTAAGATTTCTGTCTTAAAAATGTACGAAAGAATCAGGATTCTTGGTTGAAAATGCTGTTTTTACATTAATTCCCCACACAGGAAGCCTTCATCCAGATAGTCAGTCCGTAAATTCAGTTATTTCTCTCATGGCTGAGTTTTCTCACCCTGAGGGAATGTGCAGTTATTATCCTACCACAGATGTTTGTGCAGGTTTCACGTGCACTGCAATTACAAAGTTTGTCAAGATCCTTACACTCAGGAATAGATTTTTCCTTTAAATTCTGTAGAGGATAAATGGAGACTTGATTAGCACATAAAGAAAAAGTCTTTGCCTGTCTTAGTCAAGGAAGCAAATATTAAACGCATGGGATTGCTGTCATATGGTTTGTCTTAGCTTGTAAAGGAAGAGTTCAAGTCTGCATCTGTAGAGATCATTTCAACACAGAGCTTCAGGGCTTTTCCTACTTTTCAAATCATTTGATAAAGAACCTGAAGTGCTTCCTTTAGCAAGCAACCAGCCTGAAAACCACTTGTCAAACATAACTCTTGGGTGATTGCAACTCCTCCTTTATGTAATGGCATGCAAAAGTCGTGTCTACTGTAAAATAAGGCCAATTATTGTCATGGGTACTATGAAGTTGTGATGGTGGCACCAAGAGTGCCATGAAATGACCAGGCTCACATATTTTCCCAAGAGATCTACCAGCAGTGAGTTCATTCAGAGCTTCTGAATCCACACGTTTTTGAAGATCTTGTCACGTTTCTTCTTCGTGTAGTGTTTCCATTCCAAGCTGAGCAGAGTCATTATAAAATACCATTATGCCAAGCTGTGTAATTAAGGTTTGCACTTGCCGTGCCAAACCACCAAAGCAATCAGTGGAATCCTGGGTGTCTGACTTCAGGTAAAGAAAGTTGCATCATGTAAAAAGGCAAGACTGGAAGAGCGAATCTTTTTAGAACCAAAGGGTTTGGAATTTTAAAGCTAGCAAATCTGGAAAAGGATCCTGGAAAAAAGAGAGGAGAAAGGTTTTGCATCGTGTTAGTTGTTGTCATTTCCCTGGTATTCCCCTGCCTCACAGTGTACAGAGCATTCCCGCTCCAGAACGGCTGGAGCAGCAGCACGTGAGGGTCAGGCTGGTCCTTTGCTGAGGTCTCATCCTGGATACTTGAGAAGCAATGCTCCTCCCAGATCACACTATGTGGTGTGAAGTTGTCTTTATAACTGCTTATAATCTTTTATCAGAGTTCAACAACAAAAAAATTCAACGAAAGTCTGGAAATGGTCAGCTGTCTCTATATGCAGAATAGGTGAGCCCCTCTTGCTGATTGTGCTTTTACCTTCGATACTTTAAAATCCTCTGACAGGTGTTTTATCCTGTGTAGTCACTGTTTTTTTGTGGAGTTTTCTCCCCATAACTTGCCTCCCTCTAATCCCAGTAGTATTTTCTCTCAAAATTGCTGCTCTGCCACTTAGCGCTAATTTTTCTATCTGAACCACACACAAGCTCCATGCTTCCTAATTTTTTTGAGCCTGCTGATACCTCAACCTCTTATTTTTTGTTTCTTCGTTAAGAGAGCAGAAACCAAAAAAATGAGGCTTACTTGTAAGAGATGATAATGCTTACTCTATAAATGTTCCTACAGGAAAAAGTCATTGAAATCTCCTTCTGGTTGTTTCATAATATATTATTTTTCAGTGAGCAGGAACATGATAAGAGTGGTTCCCCTAGAGAATGGGGAGAGAAGTTAAGCAGTTCTTTGTTGAAGAACTAAATGTTGTCTTTGATTTTTGCAGCAGAAATTTAAACTTTTTGTCTGAAAGCCACCCATCTCCAAATCAAAACTATTCAATTCAGTATTATGGCAAGATGTTTATAACTGAATCATAAATTGAAGGTATATAAACCCTTGACTGAGGTAGCTGTTTTTATGAAAAGGCTGTATAGAATGTGAGATCAAAACTGGTGCAATGTAATACTTCCAGTATGTGCTGTAATTAAATGTGTTAAAATCGTCATGAAACACTTGAATTCCTCTTTTAATGTGAACATACTGGAAGTATTGTTACAAGTGATGGCTTAAAATTCACTGTTAAATATTCTTCCATAGTAAAGATGAGAATTGCATCTTGGCAGCCTCGCCATATTATATAAAATAATTCTAATAGCTTTTTCAGAAAACCATTTACAAAAGCCCACTGCCCTTTCTAAGTTAAATTTCAGATGGCTCCTCTACACAAACCATTCATTTCCTTGACATTTCAGCTACGTTTGACATTATCTTTAGCTTTTCATCTGGACCCATGACAATGAACAGCTCAGCTTTCCTCTAAATATCTGCTTCACGAGAGATTACATCTTGGATAAACCTGTTACTCTAGGTAGACCAGTCTTCTGAAATATTAATAAGAATTAAAGACTTACCTGGTCAGTAAAAAGAGCCTTGAGGCCAAGTTGGATCCAAGTCCCATGCATGTAGAATGATGTGTATATAAGAAATAGAATTCAGTTGGGCTTTGAATGGGATTTTCAGAAGATCCGAACTGAGTTAAGAGCACTAATGTCATTGAGACTTTTGTTTTTAACTCTTACTGGTGCTTTAAAAATCCTTCTGTCATTGTTCTAGGCCATATGAAATACTTGTATTTGAATCCAGATGTGATCAGAATTCCAGTTTTCAGCATAGATGCACTTTCTAAACTCCTGTGTCTCGTAGCCACAGGCATCAATATCATCACTCGTGGTGAAGGGACAAAGCTGCTATAAATCTCCGCATTAAGGAAATACGCTTTTGGTGGTGGGGTGAACAAGTGCATAAGTGTGATTATAATTCACAGATATGCTTTACGGGAGGAGACTAAGCAAAAACATGGCAATATGAGGCTGATTGGATTTCTGTGTCTCTCACAGCACCACTTACCTTTGATGGGTATCTTTATTCCGAGTACATACTGGTCTCTTAAAGTCTACCTAAAACAGTGTGTGCAACTCCAGATTGAGCTTGGAAAGAGGGGGAGAAAGGAGGGAGGAAAGGGAAGGGGAAAGGAGAGAGGATGGGGAGGGAGGAGGTATCATATTAACAGGCTAGCATAGGGAATAGACTTCCCCCAAAAACATACTGGCAGTCTGTACGTGGAAGTGAAACAAAAAAATAGCAGCCAAACCAAAGAAAAAAGCCGCAAACAGGCAGAGAGGAAAGGGACAAGTTTAATGATAGAAGAAAGTACAGATATTGACAGTGGAAAACAGGTAGAAGGGAGATCTCTGAAGGACTAAAATATTGCTACTTTCTATTTCCAGGTAAATGCAGTATAAATATTTCTTGAGTTTTCTATTTTTTTTCTCCCTGAACTTCCTATCATTTTGCTGATTTTTAAGAGGGAGATGAATCCCTTGGTCATTTTCTTCTAAAGCAGCCAGTATCCCAATCTAAAATTTAAAGGGGAGAGTAGAATTTTGGAGGTCCGAAATTCAGAAGAGTGTTTTTTATTGGCTTGATTAGAGTATGAGTTCAGCCTGCTTTCTGCAGGTGCAACCAAATGCATCCTTCTCACGTTTGATTGCAGTTTGAGTTACCATCATGGGACCAAACTACGGAGATTTTGTTCACACTTAGGAATGTTTTCTTCATCGAGATAGACAGTTCTACAAACCCTGCTATGATATGCAAGGTCCATAATCTGGTCTGTAACGAGCTGAATGATAGTTTAAACAAATATATCAACAGATTCTGCTATCTTTATTCACAGAGTTATGCTTTAATCTTTAGCTTCACGCCTGGGATGGATTTTGATTCCCTTAGTTGTGAGAAACAGCACCTTGTTTCAGCCCTAGCACCACTGATGCTGATGAAAGATATGCTAAACTACTCAAATATAGCCCCTTGATTTCAGCAAAGCTCTGTATTCACTGCAGGATTATACAGTACATTTCAAGACCACAGGCTCTGAAGAATTTTCCGCAGTAGCAGTATTTCAATCCTTAGTCCCCAATACGACAAGTAAAAGATAAAAGTGTAAGACCAGAGTAAAAAGATTTAAAGTGGGAAGAAGCACTGTAGAGGCCCAAGTGAAAATAATAAAATGTGTGCAAGAGACCAGTAGGAAGACATGGTCATAATTGTGATTTGCTGTTGATTTCTGTGGCACAGAGTACTCTGGGAGCAAGAATCACCACTCTACACTACAGGTTGCCCTCCAGTTCTCAGTCACTGTGCTTTCACTAGAAACTAGTGCATTACATTGCAGCTGCAAAACCCAGCTCACCTCTCTGACTGCTCAATAGTTTTGATTTACAGGCTTGTCTCATACTTGCTGGGTTCAAGGCAAACTGTGGCTGAAAATATGCCTGCACATGGGATGTGAAATTTCCCCAAAATGGGAAATTTTTAACAATTTGTCCAGCTGTCTTTCCACCTCTTTTTAGTCTTCATAACACTCCAACATCTCTTATAGCATGTTCTCTGTGAAATCACAGAGGCAATTCATGGTTTTGGATCACAGCTGATCCACATAGCTTACAAGCTAAGCCCCTGGCTGATCAATCAGATTCCTGTGGAAGGACCTTTGAGCCAGGACGGATTCTGGGTGAATTCCGTGAGGCTCTGTGCAGGCCAAAGATCTATCCAGTTGTGTTCTGCTAGTGATCAGTCAGAGTCTAACACTGTGTCTATTTTATGCTGTGTTAATAATACATATTACTATTGCTTAATAAGGCACTTCTATAAAAAAAACAACCACCAAAGTCCTCAAATCCCTAGGTAATTAGAACACAGTTGGGGAGAGGGACAGGCAGAAAGCTGTTCTCTATTCATACCAGGAATATTGCTTACTGTTTCTGTTGTTGTAGTCCTAAAGCAAAAACCTAGTGTCCTGCTTGCTTCCCGCTATGGTACCTCTCCATTTCAGGATGTCATGTCTGTAAAGCACCTGATAAAATTCATAAATGTGCTAAAATTTTTATCTATTTTGATTCCTTTAAAAAGTTCAAATATTTTGGACCCAGATTTGAGGTGTTACATCTGACATTCTTAAGTAAGCTAAGGAATACCACTGGCACAGTCTGTGTGCCAGGTGACCACTGCAAACCAGTGACTGCAAGCAAAATGGACACTAAGTTTCAGCTACCAGGTTTACTCATGAATAACCGATGGCTTCCACACCTGTGCAGTGACGCCAGCTTTCTTGGCTGAAAATTTTGGCCTCGGAGCAGTAAACAAAGAGGATGTGGTGGTTTCTGGCTTAGAAAACGCAGAGTAGCCCGTGGGTGAATACGATTCATTTCCTGGGAGAGAGGCATTTGACGGGAACAAAGGTTGGGAACCGTAGGCTGGCACAGAGTACACCGAAGAAGGCCGGGCCCTTGTAGGAGATCCAGCACCGGGTGGAAGGTAGGTAGGTAAAGGCAGTGTTTGCTTTGAAGTGGACAGCTTCGATGTTTGCTTCATGGCAAGGCTTTCCTTAGGTGGTTGGAAAGTAAATAAAGATGGATCGAGTTGATAAGGTTGATGTTTCATAATATCCAAAGCATTGAGACCTTTCTTAGGTTTTCTCTTTGTGTTTTTGGTAGCAGCAGCAGCCTTAGAGGAAGGCTTGGTAGCAGCAGGAGGGTAAGACGGGCAATGGATGGGGTTATAAGCAACGGGTGGAGGTGCTCGGACATTAGGTGAGTATTTCCAAGAGGCTGGTAAAGATGGAGTTGGAGATGAGGCTCGTGCCATGTTTGCCTGCACAGTCTCTGAATCCACCACATACTTCTCCATTCGGGAATGCCTCCTGGCAAACAGCTGTGCTCCTTTCCCACTCATAGCTGGTGGCATCTCGAAGGGAGGCTTTGTTTCTCCAGCACTTGGGGTGCCTGGTGTTGACTTGGGGGCAAGGTTTGGACTCGCCAGGCTGGCCTGAGGCCCTTTGAAAGGACCAGCAAGGTTGAGAGTGCTTGGGGGATGGATAGGAGAATGAGGATACTGTGGAGATTTGGGTGGTGCAGGATACGCTGCCTGAGGTGAGGCTGGTGCTGGGAAAGAAGGAGGTTTGTTGGAAGCCGCAGCTGAAGGTGACCAGACTGGTGAAACTGGAGTACCAGCAGAAGGAGACACCTTGAGTGAAGGCTTTGGAGCAACAGGAGGAGGGGCTTTTTGTTTAGATGCTTGAGTCTGCATGAAATTGCAAGCTTCTGCTCCTAAACTGAGGTAGTCTTCTTCAGGTCCTGACTCGAAACCAGCTCCGGTACCTTTTTTGCCCTCTGCATTGTGTACAAGGGACAACAGGGCAGGATTAGGACTTACTTTGGGTGCGTCTTTGAAATTGAACATAGGTTTGGAAGTGCTTCTTCTCTTTGCCTCTTGCAGTATCCCGGTTCTTTTGGCTGGCACGGCGATCCTTTCGTCCCTGGAGGCAAAGTGTTCTGTGGGCTCGGTGGCTGCCCACGTGGCCGGGGCAGCCTTGCTGGCCACAGGAGCTGAGACAGGTCTGTAGAAAGCCTCAGCTGGTGGGCTGACAGAGCAGTAAGGAGGTGGTGCTGCTGCATCTGAAAGGGGACTGGTGACATTTCTTACGGGTGAAAATGGTGCAGCTGCTCGGTTTTGAACCCCAGAAGGGAAGGGCTTTGCTGTTTTATTCAAAGATGCTGTTTTTTGAGCTCCAGAGGACTGAAAAGAGAGGTTTGTGCCAGGTGCTAAACCAAAGCCATTTTGTTGTACCACTTTGTTGTGATTCTGGCTCACATCTGTGTAGCTTTTGCTCACACAGGTCTGCTGTCTTGACGTTTCCTCCTCTTTTGATTGATAGACAGAAGAGGTCACTTTCTGGAAGTTCTCTGTCGTGGTGGTTTCCCTGTGCTCCTCTGTCTGCACTGTGCTTGCCTTCATCTCCTCTTGCTCCGCTGTAATCTGATCCATCCTCTGCCGCCTCTTGGCAAACATGAGGGCCCCTTTCCCTGTGCTGTCTGCAAGCGTCTGCATCTCCTCTCCACTTTTTGTCTTCTTTTCCACCTCGAGCAGACCACTGTCCCAGTCAAACGTCACAATCTTACCGTCCTTGTCAATGTCAGAGAAAAAATCTTCATCTATTTCCGACTCGCTCGTTGCAAGCAAGCTCACCTCAAAAGTGTTTTCCTTGTCCCCCTCTTCACCTTCACCCTCTTCCCCCTCGTCCTCGTAACGTTCTAACTCCCCAGTCCCGTAGCTGACTAAAGTGTATTTCCTCGCCCTTTGGCGGCGCTTCTTGAACATCAACACCCCCTTGGAATTGGGGTTGGGAGCTGCCGTCAGCAGCAGCGCAATACTTTTACATTTAGATTTGGCTTCTTTGACTTGCTTCTCCGACAGGCTCTCGCTTCGTCGGAGCCCTGTGGAAAGAATCAAAGTGGACATTAAATTCATGAGGCCCACGAAATTACAAGGAGACTAACAAATGCATTTTTCTGTACTGAAATTTATCCACTTCCCCCTTCTCCCATATTAAAGCATTTCTCTTCTTTTGTATGGAAAGTTCATTATACTCCAGTTTTTCTCACAGTATCAGCTGTGTTATAAATTCCATATCCAGCATTCCTTAGAGACGCACCCATGCAAGTTCAAAGGCTACATCACTTTCTTTAAGACTCTCTTACTTCAACAGGAACATTACATGTGTCTTTATTTCCAGCATTCTTAATTTTTATTCCCAGCACCAACAGGCAGGTGATATTTTCTTATTTATCCGGTTTCTGGTCTGGTATTTTCCAAGTGTTTGACCACAATTCCTAGGCTTACAGCAGCTATTCCCAGCCAGCCAGGCCCATGACTGCTTAATATCTGAGACCAAATGAAACTGAGCATATTCTGTCTGACTCCGGTAGCAGCTTCTGCCATTTAGGTGTTTATTTTACTCCTATAAATTGCAAACTTGCTAAAAGTCAATATGCTACTGTGTATTAGCTATTTAAAAGCCCGTATACATCCAGAAAGACATAGACAGAAAATACTAGCATTAGCTTTCAGCTGCTTGGAAGATATGGGAGTTTGTCCATGGTACTCAATGAAAGCAGGTTTCAGTCTTTTAACAAGCAGTACTTGCCTGAAATCCAAAGCTGTGTAAGATACAGCATATACAGAATGTTTATTTTGGAATTGTGGCAAGAGTGAATACACATTTAAGAACAGAATCAAGGAGACTCAACTAACTTCTCAAGGGTACTCGTTAGAGTATCAATGGCGATATTTCTGAAAGCATAAACTACTGGTTTTCATGCAGCTACAAAGCTGATGGATGTGCTGGACGTGAGTGTGACTGCTTCCTTGTGATGGGACATGGAGCATGTGCCTCATGGGGCAGTGCTAGTCAGGTGGTGTCCCTGCTGCTTTCCCTTCCTCATACTCCACTACTGAATCTCATGGATGACAGCCTCAATAGCTCCTTCCTTCAAAAAACCTGGAATTTAAGGCTAATCCTGACTAAATCAATAGTCACAAGGCAAAAGCATGCCTCTGATAAAAGAAAATAGAACAGTAAATTATTTAGTATCTTTTGCTGGCATGAATAGAACAAACTTATTAAAGAAAGCCATGCCATGTGTTTTCTAGTCGTGATCCTTTTAGCCGTGTCGGTAGATGGAGTCTGATACTTCTCCTATTAAAGACAATTGGAGTTTTGCCATTATGCCAGATGACAGCACAACTGGACCAATGGTTCTCACAAGAATCTATAAAAGAGAAAAGAGCATGGCACTCAAACCAGGAATTTGTAATATCGTTGGAGAGCCAAATCACAAAATCCTTGGCTCAGTCCTGTTCCAATTCCTTACAACATTCACTGAAGGTATTTTCCAAAACTATGGGCTTTAGTGTTAGAGTGCTACCTGTTCATGTAAACATAATCTGAGTATTATTTACAGAAAAAAAATTTGCTAGAGAGGTCAAGCACCTATAATATAAGTTCTTCTCTAGTTCAAACTTAAATTCTGCATTATAACTTCTATTTTTGCAGAAAACATGCATAGTATTTGCTGCACACAGAGCATTCCCTATGCTTGGCAATTTGTTTGTTCTAATGTGTAGATAGGATTTTATAATAATATTAAATAATAATAACAATGCAAATAAATTTACATATTAAATCTGTCGTTCCTAAGGATAACGACCTGCCACTAGTTTAGAAGACACTGAGATTGTCGTAGTTGATGTGGGAAAAGGACAGGACCTGTATTCTACTTGAAAGAAGAGTTTATCACATAAAAAGTAGTTCATTCTTTGTACTTTTGCCTTTTAAGACAGGCACTGCAAGTAATTCTCTAGGAAATGCAGGCACAGTCCCACAGTTGGCTCTGACTTCGCAGCCAAAATGTGAAGCATGTGCACTTTTCTTTTATACTTCGTTAAATATGCCCAAAATATGTGGGTTGCATACAGACACTTAGGCATAAGTAACTGCCTAATCCACTTGCCAGTGAGACACAAATGGTTATCATGCTAAAAATATGCTTCCAGAGGAATTAGCAGTGGGTTAGCAGAGGAGTTCCAACGCTGCATATGAAATAGTTTGTTGCTACAGTATCTCACTGCACACATTCAAGCACCTTTGACATACTGCTACTAAATCCCCAGACAGGATTCTTCACATTGTTGGGAAGGAGCAAGCAACCAATAGAAAGGTCCCAGATGAATAAAATAACAAAGAAATAAATAGATTAATTAATACATAATACACGTCTACACCCAGTTAATCAATATTGGCTCCAGTGGCAAGTTTGCTTCCATGTAAACTTCTTGGACACATTTTGAAGCTGACCTCCGGGTCTGGGAGTCAGGAGAAATAACATGTTCACTTTACAGTCTGGAGAAGGCTGACAAAACCACAAGGATCATGTAACAGTGATACACATGCTGGTGTCTGTCAAAATCTCTTCTGCAGGCAAAATCAAGCTTTGCTGCTAGACTTTTTTATTAACTTTTCGAAGCAGTGGCATGGCTTTGGTTTTAGATGATGCAAATGACAACGCAAAGCTTTTGCTATAAAAGGAGAAATTCACAGGATTCACTTAGACATGTGCAAGCAACTTGCTCTTTTTTTTAATATTTTACAGATTGCCACTGCATATGCATTAGAAGACCAGCAGAGTTCAACCCTTTCTGGAGATGTAAGTATTTTTAGTTGGACATTTTAGTTGGACAAAGTCAAGAGTTAATTTCAAAGTGGAACTCTACTAAGCGAAGTTATTCAGCACAGTTAAGGCATGGGTACACTCTTGGCTCATCACCAGAAGCATTGTATTACCCTGAAAAAATATATAAAGCAAGAACAGAAACATCATTTAAAAGAAAAAGAGAGAGGGAAAGTTAGAAAACTGCAGAAAAAAATCTCTAAACATTTTTTTTCTAATGCATTCTAAACCCTGAAATTATATCTAAAGCTACAAAAGATGCCCTCAGGCAGTGCAAATGATTAGATGGGACATACTCACTTGCGTGCCTTGCCCTGTGCTTGAGAGGTCTGTGATCCTTTTCCGAGTGCTTGCTGTCTTCTCCCTGCTCTGTGGCTTCTGGTGAGATTGCAAAGGAGAGGAGGGAAGGAGGTGCTTCTGACTGCCCTCCTTCTACTTGAGAATCAACACACCCCCTTTCAGACGGAGACCTGGGCGCTTCCTTCTCCCTGTCTGAGCAGTCTAGGATCACCTCCACCCTGGGGATAGATGGAACTGCACCTTGGATCCTCTTGATCTCTTTGCTGCTAGAAAACTGGACTACTTTGTTTGACCACTGGATGTTGCCCTCCTTCACACCCAGGGGAACTGCGATGAGGGGGCTGCTCCCATCCTGTGGTGCGCTGGGTCCTCTGCCTGAAGGGGGGCACTTGTCTGCCCCCAAGAGAGTCACAGCAGGAGCACTGGTGGCCTTGTGTGCGTCATTTGAGAGGGACAACTGCAGCTCAACCATGGCACCTGGCCTTTCTTCTGCCGTCCCTCTGAAAGCAGCCTCATCTGTCACGAGCACCTTGGGGGTTCCTATCACTTTAGGAGGAATTCTGTGGCTTTGTGTGGTCTCTTGTTTTGTTTCAGAAAAGTGTGTGTTGCTTTCTGCTGCTCCGTGGTGAGTCCCACCGTAAATCTCTGTGATGCATAAATCTCCACGGGGTATCTCTTGCGCTGTGTTCATTTGCAGTGTGGTGTTCTCCCTATAGTCCTCATTTTTTATGTTCTCGTGCTTCCCATTTTCTCTTTCAGCACTCAAGGTTTCATTTATTCCACTGGAGGATCTGCACATACATAAACAATTCAAGAAATTAAGCTGCTGTAAGCACAGCCATTGTGAATAGAGAGTTACAAAGGCCATTTCTGCATAGCATTTTCCCACCCTAATTAATTGTGGTACCTTCTAGCAGATCCATTTAAATAAAAGAATTTTCCCACCATGCAGAGGTCTTAAATAGAAGCATCTTTGTATCTTTCAAAATTCTTCAACTTAGCAGTTCAGTAAGGGAGAAATTACACAACACTGGTAGAACTATGACCCCACTACTAACCTGAAATGTGGAATTGTATCATTCTTAACAGCAGTGTGCTTTCACAGACACATTTCTGTTATATGGTTTCCAGAGAAATGCTGCTGAGGCTTTTGAGACAATACTTCTTCATATTTCACGTGTCTGTGAGAAAATTAACTTTGCATGACACCAGAGGAGTGGTTAATTTTTGGCTCTGTAGCCACTACTGCAACTGTTTTAGGCACCGTCCTTACATGTGGTTCCTGTCCCAAATCATTCACTCTCTAAGGAATAGAGAAGTACTGGACAAGGATCAGAGGGAGGGAAATGAATACTTGAAATACACATTCAGAGAATTCCTGTGAGGATCATCATCCTTATATATCATGGATTAATTAAAATATTCTGGGCCTATTCCAGTGATCCAGCATAAAAGGGTAGAGAACCTACAGTGAATAGTGAATATACAATATTTCCTACTTGTTTAAAAATGTATTATTTCTAACTGGAAAATGTTATTTTCACTTGTGAAACCTACAGTATATTTCAGTGTAGCTCCTTTTTCTAAACTATTAATTCCTCTGGCTCAATTAGGCTGATTTACTGGTGTTAAGGACACCTGGTATACTCTTTAGCTCCTTCATTCAGTACTCTGGACCATACTGCCTACTATTTATTTGAGGAGAAAACTTCTCTGTACAGCAAGGCTGAAGCATGTTATTAAGAGTTTCTATTTGCTAGAAGGTAGCAATGCACTTTTTTAAATGAGGGAAGTGGTAGGTGTCCCCAGTAAAGCATCAGTATCAAGTATTATGGAGATTTTTGAAATCAACAGCAGCCCTGACTATTCTAAAACTTTGGAACCCCCTAGAAATAAAGGCTGGAAGAAGCAGCAGAAGGAATAGATCTGTCAGTGCGCTGAAGAAACTTCAATAGCACTTGCTTTTTAGGCGTGCAGCTCACTGCTTGTGGCAGTCTGGGTCTGCTTCAAACAGCGTGAAATGTGTAACATCCATTTCACCACATATGGGGCTTTGTAAAGGTCAGACAGATTTTAATGTAGGGAGCTCCATGTGAGTGCTGCTGGATCCCATCGTATGATGCTATTTGGATGATCAATTGTACTGCTCTCGAGCACAGATAAATTACAGAAATCTGTAAACATTTCCTTGTAAGATATGGACTGGGGGCTGGGCCAGCTAAATGTTAGCCTTTATTGGTAGCTGAGTGATTGTGTGTATGTGTGGGAGAGAAAGATTTCCACCCTAAAAGGCCCTTCCTACGTATGGATATACTTCTACTCTATATAGACATAAATGTGTATCCTCTGTCAAAAGCCAGAATACCGGGTATGATTTCTTTTTTGTCATTTCAGATTCTGTTTTGTCAAATTACTGTTTTTGTTTCAGGCCTTTCCAGCTCACTGCAGGAACAGCAGCCGTGGTGTAATTCCAGGAAGGAAGCAGAACTCATGGAGTCAGCGTGACAGGGTTTGTCGCAGGCTCATGTTTTACTCCCTACATGGTGCATTTCATGTCGGCATGCACTGAGCACTCCCTTCTTCCCCCTAGAAATGTTCTCTCTAGACTCAGCAGTAGCCCACGAGCTGCTAACACTGATGTGAGAAGGGCAGGCTGGCGTTTCAGTGTCTGTCCCCTCTCTCCATGCTTCCCGGATCCATCTGCTCAGCATTTGTTGGGAAGGTCACTGAGATGCTCCCCCACACAGCATCTGGCAGTGCCTGCCCTGCAGGGTGTCGCTTTCCTCTCATCCTGTAAACCGAGCATTTTCTGGGTGCTGCTGCTGGTCAGTAACTCGCTGTGGCTTACAGGGCATTGGGAAAACTTTTGGTAGACATCAAAGGCCAAGTAGCATTTTTAAAACTACTTTAAAAGCCCAGTTTTCCTCCCAGTAAGATTTGCAAGAACAGAGTTATGTCAACTATTAATGCCTGTGAAAATCGCATCCTTGATGCAAAAAGGTCAGCAGCAGCCAGGAGCTTCCCAATGGAAAATATTCTTCCCTGCTAGCAAGAGATACTTAGGTGTAAAGATCACCAGTGGAATACCACTTTAATTATTTCCTCATGATTTCCAGCTTTTTCTTGAGGTGTCTGCTAACAAGTGGCTACTCAGGAGAGGAAGGATTTGCTTCTCGTTGCTCTCAGAGGATGCTAAGACACTTCCTGAAAAATCCTTCTGGGAGTACTGCTGAGAGGGATAGTACCCACAAACGAGGTGAGAGGGCAAAAGAAGTGTTTCAGTCTCTTCTCCCATACCTGGAAAGATACTCGCAGCAAGGTCTGGGATTTGGGAGAGATGAGCTGATGAGAAATTTAAAGATTCTTACAGTGAGTTTCTTTAGAACACTTTAGTCACTTTCAGAGTGTTGAGCAACTGCAATTTTCTTAAAATTTCTGGCATGGTTTCATTCCATGAAACACTGAATTATGTGGTTCAGACACTGTTTTGGTGCTGATTTTCAGGACCTGCCTTGAATGTTCACCGTACATTCAAGCAGGGGCAATGGAGAGTCCCTTTCAGCTGCAGCATCCTGTGGCCTTCAGACAACTGAAATATCAGTTATGGAACAGCAACAGGCAGGAGTCAAACTATGTGGAGCTATTTCTATGGCTGAAGAGTAGACAGCTGGTCAGCCACAAATATCATTCTTACAAGTGCAGTTCCAATAGTCACGTTATGAATTGAAAACAGAAGAATGCAGATATCACATGAGGAACACTCAGCTGGTCCCCTGCTGAACCAGGAGCAAGAGCTGTGCACTCTGGGGGAGGTAAGCTCTAATCCTCAGTTACCACTGTCGCCCTGATCCGTTACTCAGCCCCAAACAACATGAACAGACAGGCCATGCAAAATGTCTGTTATAAATAAAATGAGCACTCCTTGAGAGCATCTTGTTTTGAAGGCAGATTGTTACTTTGAACTGCTAGGCACTTGAGGAAAGCTCCTTTGTGCAGGTTGCAGGAACCATGAGGAATTTCACATGCTGTATAGACATCCCTGGCAACCAGAGGCAAGTGCCTGTTTTCATCCTTTCCAGGGACACTGCTCTGTTAGCTGTCATGATGAATCCTAATCCTTTCCTGGTCCTGCCTGTGAGAGGGAGCTGCAGTAGCTCTGGGGGGAGCCTTAAGTCCTTACAAGGAGTGTGGGAGTTTCAAGACTTTTCTTCCTCTTCTTACCCTCACTGAAGGCAGTTCAGAGTTCATCTTGTCTGAATTCACTGTCTGAGGAGAATGTGCTTTACTGTAGGTGGCTCTGATCTCGGGTTGCATTTGTTACACTGATGGCAGTTACGGAGCAGGCCCTGGAATAGACTGATGTTCAGTGAGCCGGCCTGCCTGCAAGTTTGCGTGAAGCTTCTGTGCTCTAAGAAACTCGAAGCATTTTCAAAGAAAACTGAAATTCACTCTCACTATTTTACAAAGGCAGAAACTGAGACCCAGAGAGCTGTGACTTCCCCCACCTCGTCTAGTGAGGTGATAACAGCTACAGAAATAGAATTAATGACTTCCAGACCCTCTCCTTCTCCTTACTACTAACACATTTTGCCACCCAGGAAGACCATTTGCCGTGTCATCATCGAGGCATATCTGTGTAACACAGTTTCTCCATGTGCAAAGCCTTTGTTTTTTGTAAGCCTCACTTCCCTATCTATGGGGAATAACAACACTTCACTGCTTCAAACGGGTGGAGAGAATAACTGAACTCAAGGCTCTGCAGTATGCATATATGGTAGTGAACACCTTGCAAGTATTAATACTTACATTTGGAGACTGTACTATTAATTCTGTGCCTGACCACTGCTGTTCAAATTATATACATTAATTCCTTCAGCTCAAATTCTCTGTCTTCCCTCCCTTTTCCATTCGAGCAGAGTTACAGACGCTAACAACAGGACTAGCAGAGCCTCTCAGTATAAATGTGCAAAATGAGTGTATTCAAAGCCAGCATTTTCCAGGTGATTCACTGAATTGCACCAAAGCATCCTGAGCATTCCTGTACCTCTTGACAAGCATCTGCAGGACGTCAGTCAGGCTTTCCATCAGAACGATGACTTCAGCATAGGTTAGGTCTCCACAAGGCTTGCCATTGATAGACACCACCTCATCCCCCTCACACAGTCCAGCCTTGGCTGCTTTGCTTTTGCTGCGAACCTACAAAGAGTCAAAAACAAATTCCAAATTATACAATTAATGTTCATCTGAGAACAGCAGTAACCGTGTGCTCAACGTGCTTTTGTCTGCACAAAAGGATCAGTAATATTGATCATAAACAAATTTATGGTAACACAAATTAATAACTTGTCTCAGTTGAGGTTAATATTGTTCTGGCCAGTAATAATACAAAACCTTCTGCTTTAGTGAACTTGTGAGCTAGATGTCAAAGAGGCTGGATTAATTCTTTTAAAACTGGGAGACACAGAAGTTTAGGACAGACAACAATCAACTGATCACAGTTTAGCAGAAATGAAAAAAACCCCTCATTAGTTTCTCTGAAAATGAAGACTACTAAGAGCTGAAATCTGCACTGAGATTGTAAAAGAAGACTCTGTAAATTCAGGCCTCTCTGGGCAGAGTATCAATATCTACATTCTGGTCAGTTTTTCCTTAGATGCCCAACTGTAGTTTTAGTCTCCAAACTATAACTATCTGCATCCCTGGAGATCCTAAATCCATATTTAGTCATGTGAGTAAGTGCCCTGATTTATTAAAGCACGTCTGTTATGGTCCAAACTTCCCTGTTAAGTTCTCATTCAAGAATCCTCTGCAGCTCAGTTTTTGCTGTTTCTCTCCTTTTTCCACTGGCAGTTTGTTGTAACTTATCATAGTCTTTGTATAACAAAACCTAGACAGCTCTAACACCACTCAAGGTATGCCGTACAGTTGACTGCTATTTTTAAAGTACATATTTGGCAAAGAGTGTGTTATATTAACCAGGATTCTTGCAGGAGTCTATTTTAGAATGACACATACACATAAAAGGGCTGGCCTTGGGTTAGTCAGTCCGTAAATTCTACCTACTAGGTAGAACTTCTACTACTAGGTGTGAGTACTTTGGCCTTATACCATATCCAGTTGTTGATTCAATGTGTTACCCTTTAATTCTCATAATGTTTTCCTGAAAATTTTTGAAGAAGTAGCGCAGTTCTACCACACTCACAATGGCAGAGTCAGTCCCTACCAACTGCAGGGAAGCTACTTCTGATATACTCCAGATCTGAGGGTGGAACTGCCCTGCATTCATGGAACTGTCCCAGTTTTTCTATTAAGCCACTGGGCTGGTACCTAAGATGCATTTCAGAAAGGAAGTTCCTCGGAGTCAGGATGATGTGGGGCACAAAGAGTAAGGCTGCACATTTTTCTTTGGCAGGGCCACCATATCTATCTCTGCTGTTTCAATTTACACATTCCCATTTGTCATATTATGGCTCTTGGAGCAGTGAAGGAGCAGCAGCCTGGTACATACAGAAGCCAGTTTCTACCTTGCAGAGCTAACATATACAAATATGGAGTGGTATGCTGCTGTGTTTATCTCCCCTTAGACAAGAGCATAAACATCCTTGTGCCTTGGGAAGAAATGACACTTTAGACAGTGTTTAGAAGGTTTTGCTTCATAAATGGGCCAGGATTTGGGTTGAGGTTTAATTACTGTCTTTTTTTAAATGGGAGGGTGTGCTATTAAAATTTTACAAGACATCCTAGCCTGAACATAAATACTTAATGGAGATGCCATGAAGAATTTTGAGTGACCCTTTTTCGGAAAATCTATAAACATCCATTATAGAAACCTGTGAACTCTGAAATAGCATAATGTGATACCTAGATTGTGAGAAGAACACTTGTTTCTCTTTCTTTATTTAGTGTTTGAGAGACTCCTTGGTAGCATTAAAAAGAAAAGAACAGACAAGTGGATTTATTTTCCTTTCAAAGTTCTTAAATGGTTCTCTCAGTCCATTTTTCTGCCTTGTGAATTGTTGAGAGATCACAATTCTAATATTCAGAACTTCATGCAAAAACAGCCTCCCAGATTTGAACAATGTCTGTGTAAAATCACCTCAGTATTAACCTTTTTTTTTGGTGTTTAATTGCTGGGGTAATAAAAGGGAGGAGAGAGCACCGGGAAGAAAATGGGCAAGGGCAGATTGGGTGATAAATTATAGCAGGTTGCTGCTAGGGTAGAATATCCCATCATCATTTGTGTTATTTTAGCCTCATCATAGCACCAGCTTACTCAGCAATATGTAGACTGCTTGGCCAGGCAAGCTGTAATTGTTTCTGGCTTTGTTTATTTGTTTTCACTGGAAACCCACAAAAACGAATAAATAATTTACTCATGTAAACTGAAACTTTTCAAATTTCTGGGGAAAATAATAAAAATAAATAAATAATAAATAAAAAGACCCACTCAGAACAACAACAACAAAATTCCAAGAAGATTTCTGGAAAGAAAGGTCTTCATGGTAAAATAGGTGTTCAGTGGACAGTTTTCTCTCAAAGGAAGTTTTGGCTGTAAGCCTTTGAAGAGCCCACTGGGAAACAAAAGCTGCTTTTGTTAGCAGAAATACAACTTGGTCACACAGGGGACAGTAAGAAACCTTTATCCAGTTCTTGAGAACTTAAAGCAAGGCATATTTTGTTGTAAAGTAAGAGAGATTCTTACAAAACCAGTGATTGCTCTTGCCTCATAGTGCAGCCCTGGCTTTCTCAGGTGCTTGTTTCTCCTATGCACTTGGAAGTTTTCCTTAAGAAGAAGAAGAAGTGGGTTTTCCCATACATTTTTTGAATGAGATCTCACTACAAGAAAAATACGTTTGTAAAGATTTTCTTAGTTTTCCAATGCCTGCAATACCAGTATAACACGGCAAAACGGAACTGGTGCTGTTACTGCTGAACCTGTCAAGATACCAGCTGCTCCTGGGCACCTTGAAGAGCTCCACCCCGTTTTCAGCTGGTGCTGCCTCTATTGCTTTCCTGCTCCCCCTCAGTCACGACTTTTTGTTATTCAATGTACCTGAAGGATGTAATTTCTTTTTATTCCCAGATTTCTCCTGTATCCAGAATTTCGCACTATCAGGAGTGCCCTTTGCTGATTAAAATGTCAAGTCCTGAGCAATTCCTCATGTCCACAGAAATATTAAACTTAGGAGAAACTTGCTATGTGAAGGACTTAGCCTGGGTGTTCGCTCTTATCTGAGCACCACGGAAGATCCAGGACGCCCTGGCACCAGTTCACAGGCAGCAGAGTCTGGGGCCTGTCCAGAGGCTGTTCAGGAGGGTCTGTGAACACTTCAGGTGGAAACTGTGAGTGAGCAAGGTCTGGGTGCTGTTCTGGCCTGGTGAGAGATCACCTCCCAACGACACAGCTATGTGGGTAAAGTGTGGTAGAGGAACTTTGGTGGTGCCTGTGGGATGCTGCTGGGGCTGGATGCCCCAGCCATGGATGCCCACAGCACATGACAGTTCCAGTCAGTTTCTTAACCAGTAAAAAAGGAATAAATGGATGGATACACAGTGGCTGTGCTCATGTTAGTGTGGGCAAAAGGGGTATTTTTTAGAGAGAGTGAATGGGAGTGCCCAGCCCTCATTCTGTGTATGATGTAGTGCTTTAATTTAAACGAGATCAAGTCTCCTTCTGCCAACTGGAGACTCCTTCCCAAGTAGCTAGATGTCCTTTGATTTCATCTGAAAGCAGTTTAGTTTGTACAACCCGAAACTGTTCCATGCTATGAAACAACGTATGGTAAATCAAGAATAACAGAGAAATTTGCTTCAAAAAATGTTATCCTGATGAAGCTAAGAAGCTGGAATAGATGCACCTGTTACTTGTTGTGGCTGCAAGTGGATGCACAGACAACAACTGGGGCTCAGCTGACCAGCTGATGATTTTGGGTGCATGTCTGAGCCCTATAATAAGAAGATCAGAGTTGAGGTATGTTGAACCTGGTAGCAAGGTCAATGAGTTGTAGTTTAAAGTGAGACAAATGGACTTGAGGACACCCTGCAGTCCAGGTTCTCTAATTGCACAACAAAGAATTATTAGGATGTTTCATCATCTTGGTTTACCAGTGATTTTTGGGAAGGATGATATGTATCTTAATCTTATCCTGGAGTTTAGTTTATTCTGGAGCTAGGAGTACACAACTTTATCTGGGATGTGTGACTAAGTGCTGTGCATCAGGTGTAGCCTGACTGAGCAACCAGTCTGAGAAAAGAAGCAATATGAGCATAAGCACAGTCCATTTAGCCTAAAATTTTATCTAATAAAATAAGACATACGTAGCTTTAAAATATACCTAATTTGCACAGTAAAATTCTGAATTTAAAGCAAGCTTTCCATACCAGGAGTTATTTTCAGAACTATTTACTGATCCTTTTTAAGTTTGCCAGCGGCTTTTAAGCAGCAGAACAGAAAATATTGCCAGTGGATGTAGTGGAAATATTCTTCCCTGCCATTTCAGGCCCCTTGCTCCTACAGACAAGAGTAGTTTCTTTCATTGAGGGGTTGCCTCTGGAAGAGCCTATTCAGTTGAATATCCTGTCTGACTCCTGAAGCCTCATCTGAGCTGTTGTTGGCCCTCAAGGCTCGAAGCTGGTTCCTGTGAGCCTAATTTACATGTGTGTCCTCAGTGCTAGGTTTGGGTCTTTGGTGGCTGGCCTTGTGTTTTGCTGTGATAAAATATGTTGCCCAAAATAGCAAGGCTTACCGGGCAAGGGGCTTCTGTAGATCAGTTGTCCATCTTGATTATTGTTTACTACTTTAGTTATGTCAGCTGCAAACTTTACCAGCAGTGACTTTGTGTTTTCTTTTAAACTGGTGATTAAGCATCAGTAGCAAAGGGTGAAGGGTGCTTGACAAGGACATGTCCTTTGACTACTGTTATGCCTTTACTGAATAATGATTCCCCAGATTCATGTTACCTTCTCAGACCCAACAACTAGCCAGATTTTAATGCAGTAATTTTTACTACAGTAGCAAACCGTGCCCTATGATGTATTGTTATTATCAGTACTGCAGAAATGTGTTTAAGAAATTTCTATTAAATAGTTTTTTAAAAATAGTCATTAACCTAAATCTTGGAATTAGTACCCTTACTCTGTAGAACTAATTAACTAATTACTAATAGAGTGACATTGTTTAAATGTGCCGTGGGTTGAGGTTTTTTTTAATTGTTCTGTTCTATTGCCAGATATATGAAATGGTAAAGAAGCAGAGAAAATGGGTGTCACTATGCAGGAATGTGGGAGTGGGGAGACACTGCTTCTTCTTTTGATGTTCATACTAATATTAAAGCAGCAAGTGTTTGATACACTGCTTTCATAAGTAATTTTGTTCCCTGAAATAAAACACCTTCTAACATTTGACACCCTGAATACAGTTCTGGTGTTTCTAAATCTATTTTTTTTTAATACGGTCAGTTACCTTAATTTTGACAGAAAGTATAATTAAGTTAAAGATCCAAGTTGAATGGGTTATGTGTCAGAAATAACAGTGAAGTCAACTGACTTCAATATGACCTAGTCCTACCCATAAAAGAGGTGGCGATTCAAAGTGAGTGAAAAGACAGGAGAAGCGATGAAGTGATCCAAAATCTAAGTAATTGAAGAAAGTTGTATTCTGCTTGCTGACAAAGTGACAAATAGTGCTACATGTGAAAGTACACAAAGTGTAGTGGAACTCAGCTTTGCCACTTAACTAAATACAAATTAGTACACCACAATTAAAGGCCTGCCAGTTGATTGCTGCAATTTTATCTGGCTAACATGTTTTTCTCAAATATGTTTGAGGCCAGCATAAATAAACTAATGTATTCACTACTTAGTTTAATTTTATCAGACATTAGCTCATACTTTCCAGAAGTTGTTTTTTCTCATTAATTGATTAGCTAAGTGTTAGTTGTGAAGTTCAGGATCAGGGATCAAAGATCAGTGTTTCCTGTAGACAGTATTTTTAAAAAAATCTCAAAACCCACCAAAAAAAGCACTTCCTCTTTTCTATTACAAACCCTACGGCAAAGGCAGGGGCTGGTAAATGTATTTAAAATTATTTAAAAGTTATATGTCACTCTAATAAAATGAACGATGTACAGTGCTTTGCTATGAGCGGGACGCAAAAGCACTAAGGGACAATTGTTAGTATATTAGTAGTTTGACTTGTATGAAGTTAGAGAATTAAAAATGAAGTTACAAATCACATTAATTCAGCCACAGTTTATAAATAAGGCTCTAGGGCCTTGTTTTGCAATGCTTATGCATGCAGGAGTCCTTTTGACAGAAAAGTAGCCTTCAGTTAGTGAGCTTTCTGGGGTTTAGATATGAAGGACTGTACAGTAAGTTAAGCCTACCTCCTAATGTGCTTGGGTTTTTTTAGGGATCTCTGTAGAACCTTTAAATAGCTCGGAGACTCCAGGCTGGTAAACACTGCTCTTGCTAAATCAGAGGAGGTAATGAAGGGACAAGCTCACATCTCCTTGTTTTCTCCATGGTTTCTGTGGGAGGGGTTAAGTCAGGTTTACAATGAGAACATCCAGATGTATTTCCGTAACACTTTCTTCCCCATCCCCAAGCATTGCCATCACAAGCTATAGCGTGGGCTGTATCAATAATGAGTTTTAAGGAAAAAAGTGCCCATACATGAGGAAGACTGTAAGACGTTTGTATTCTTAATTTTCTCTTTTAATGTGTATATAAAGAGAAAGTAGTTGTCAGTAGACAGATAGCAATGAGCAGACAGGAAAGTCATCAGCTCGTCAGGAAGAGGATTTGAGCCACTTGTAGATGTAACTGAGTAATAGCAGCATAGCTGAGGAGTTCCTTGAGGGAGCTCCTTCAGAGGTTTTAAAAGCCATATAATTAGGAAATATTCTTGCCTAGAACTCTTGTCTGGGCTTTGCATCCACATAAATTCATTGGAAATACCAGGTTCTGGTCTAAACTGAAGGTATTTTTGGCAGGACAGGGCTCAAGCTTAGGGATTGCATTTTGAGCAAGATGGGTGAAATGCTCGAGATAAGAGTGTCATTGACTGGAGTCGGAGTGGGATGACTGACCTGGGTGTATGTACTCTGTATACAGACTCCATCATGGCTGCATGCATTTTACTCTTACAAGGGGCCTCTTTAGAGCCAGCATACCAAATTTTAGTCTGCTTTCATTAGCCATGCCTATACTTGAGCATGAGTCTGCTGCATAATGTGGCTCGAGTTATTTGCATCTGTACTGCCTGGAGGTGACTTTGCATCAAGCTGGTTCTAGTTCTCATCCTCTCTGGGCTGAATTTCTCTACCAGATAAGCTACTTTCTTTCAGAATCAGTCGGGGTAAAAGGCACAATGTAAAACCTTCAGACAGGTCAAATTCACCGGGATTGTGAGATCCAACCCCTCCCTAGCTCCTCTGAATGTATGAGAATGCAATGAGGAGCCTTGCTCCAGAGCTAAAGCTCAAGTGCTGTGACTTTAGCTACTATAAATATAGATAAAATGAATAGAGATGGTATGAGTATAAAATAGTTTTCTATGTTTTACCTTGAAGTCTCTGTGTCCCCTCCTTTGGAGATTGTGTGTAGGATTTACACAGTAGGACTAGTGAGACAATGCAAATGCCTGTTAATTAACTGGGTTAAACAAAGATGCTTCTAAGTTATCTCCCAAATGGTTTTCCTGAGAGGAAGCTTTGAATAGTGAAGTATCTTTGGCTTGTAAAGTAAACACATTGAATATTTCCTCTCACCAAATTCTTCCCAGTACCAGGATAATGGTATTGGGAATTGGGCAGTTCAGCACACTCTTTTCTGCTTCTGGTCTTAAGGGAAAGCTCCTAGAGACATCCACTTTCATGTCTGTCTGTAAAGATAATTATATTTCTAAATAGGTTATGAGACAAAATAACATTAGAGACATCAAAGGAGAAAATAGTTAATGTGTCCAGACGTAGTTTTGTTACTAAATGTTCAAAAAGTCTTTCCGGAAGGGGAGGTAGGCTATCACTATTTGAGTGCATGGGGATGCTGCCATTGATTATCACTAAGATCATCATTGGAAAAATTGAACACTGGTGTAAGATGATAGTAGCTTATGGCAAATAGGAGATCTGGGATGCCAAGCCACATGAAACAAAGGTACTTTTTAACTTTAAAATCCTTTGATCCCATTGCAAAAGTTCTGGCTTTACCTAGCAACTCACAGCTCAAGCAGAGCTCTAATCAGGATTTTCTCATGTAAAAGTTCGTGGGACATTCTTGCAGAGGGGAGATGGTACCAGGTAGTTACTGGTTTACTTGCTGATTAACTCTGTCTCCAGTTCTTCTGCTACACTGTATGTGTGAAGTCACACTTCTTGATTCTGGATCAGTTTGGTGACTGTTGTCTCCTCCTTCCCACAACGTCAGAAGTACTTGCATAAAGGTTCAGTTCTCTTCAGCGTCTATTTGACAAATGCAGTTTGGTACAACTTCTTGCACATTCTGTCGTGGGAGGGTTACAGAACCTGTTTGGCCATTTGTATATTGACAGAGCACTTGTGCCATTTCGACCCAGAGAGCAGACTGATCTCAGTGAAAAGACAAGCTTGCTCAAATTCCCAAAACCCTTGCCTAATGTACTGGTGTATCATCTTACTGGTGGTTGCCTTTTTCTGGCAGAAATCCAAAGTTAGCAGCTGAAGAAGGGATGAGGTAATGACCTCTGAAATATTGATCTGGTATGCTGTGGATGCAGCAGATTTCCCAACAGCGAGCTCGAGTGCACAGCACTTAAAGTCTGCTATTCATTTTGTGCAACAGATCCAGTGCATAGCCTTTCTTGGGGTGTACTATTGCATACTTGTAGATGATGTGTCAAAACAAAAATGTTGTGCTGATGTACCTTTTTACAGTGAATTTTTGCCATTGCGGAGCATGTGACAAGGAGAGGAATGACGCCATTGCTTTTTAGTAGGGTAGATGTGCATTGTGTACTCTATTTCCATTCCCCTTTTCTTCTTGCCTTGCTTGAGCAGTGACTGACTGTATGCTTTCTGCCTTATTTTTAAGTCCTAACCAACTTCGATCTCTCTGTGAACGCTGCAGCTACATTTTCACTTCTTCCTTCCCACTGCTCCCCAAGCACAGAGAGAACTGA
Organism: Rhagologus leucostigma; assembly: GCA_013397725.1. Lineage (NCBI taxonomy): Eukaryota > Metazoa > Chordata > Aves > Passeriformes > Rhagologus > Rhagologus leucostigma. The sequence goes on along the minus strand of VZTD01003635.1, from coordinate 101,753 downwards.
ATTGTCAGTGCTTCTTTGGGATTGAGAAAATAATGCGCCTTTACTGAGTGCTTTAGTATAAATGTAGAATCAAAAGTCTTTAACTGCAGTATACCTTGTGTCCTGGAGATTAGAATTTCTGTAATGATAAGGTTAAGGGAGAATAAATAGAGATTTAAAATGTCTTTATTATCTGCTGCTGAACAGTTGGAGGCAACATGTGAAGTGCTACAATAGACAGTTCTTGTGAGAAGTGTATCCACTGCCTAATCTGGGGCTGAGCTCTTGTCACTGATGGAGTAGAGAAACTGCAATATGCTCGCACTGTTCATACGGTGCAAGACCATGCCCTGGGTGTTTCCAGTAGAAAAAGGGGCACATTTCTTATACCAAAATTGCAGTCAAAGCACAGGTAAATGAAAGGTAAAATGCAAAACCTGCCATGTGAAAGTACCTACCTGCTGGTGGTGCTAAGAGAATGATGGTGTATAATATATGCACACTGTTACAAAGAGAACATTTCTAGCCTAGTCTTGTTACTGCTGGGAGAAAACAGCAAAGGTATGTGAGAAGCAACTTAACCCTTCAGTTTCTTTAAAAAGGAAAAAAAAGGAATTGGTTTGCTGGAGGTCTTTGTACTTTCCCCAGTTTAGTCCAAAGCATGTTTGTGTAATTTGATGCTTTAACTTGTGACCTGCCTTTCAGATTAAGCAACGCTGAGGGGGGACACAAAGGGCGTGAGGGTTTTTTGGAGTGGTAGGAGTAGGGGGGATGACTGGCTTCTTAGTGACACACAGGCTATAAATCCACCCTACTGGCAGGCAAATGAGCCACTCAGTTTACTAGCGTGCACTTTGTCAAATCCACTCATTCCTAGCTTTGTATCCTGTATCAGTTACTGTGTTCTGTGTGGCTCCCCTGTCTCATTTTCACTCCACTGGTCACCTGCCCAAATTCTCTTGATGCAGGGGGGACGAGGAACAGGCAGAGAAGGAAAGACAGGAGGGTTCTCATTACAAATCTGGATTTGAGACAACACATTTAATCCTTAAAGCAAAACTACTCCAGTGACAGTTAAAATGTTCAGTCTCACCAGTCCTTTCCCCCAAATGGTATTGTTTATTACAATCCCTTAACATTATGTCATGAGCTTGCAAATACATGAGCATGGCATATGATCATCCTCCCGAAAGGAATAGCAAAGGCAGCAAGAAGGAACAAATGCCATCTTACAGGTTTCTGTTTCAGTGAGGGCTGTAGCTATCACTGTCAGTGATGTCAAGATTATCCTGAGATGTGTGCCCAGTGATGTATTTCTTGCTACTTGCCTCACTGCTGAGGCAGCAATTCAGTCAACACCAGCAGGATCATGCAGAGGTAACTGGAAGCTTTGCCTCACTCCCAGTGGAGAAAGCAGTGGCACTGTGTTTATTGTGGGAGCTTTCTGTGTGTACAAAGCTCAGCACAAGTGGGCCAGATCTCAGATTACGGGGTAGGGGGGCTTTGGTGCCTGTATTAGCACAAATGAGAGAGTTTGTTCAAAGAAACCAAATAACACGAGCATCTGGTAAAGGCAGCATCTAGGTAATATACATTAAACAGTTATTGTGTTATGCACAAGCAAAGTGCCCAATGCCGAATAATCTTCACAAGAAAGCACACTGTTCCGAGTCATTCGGGAAGCATGAATCAAACAGTGGCCCGAACTCAGCTGAGAGTTCTGTACAGGGGCTGTGTTCCAGCTCCCATTGCTTGTAGTAATCTTTAGCTGGACTGTTCAACTAAATAAAATTTAGGAAATTAAAAAAAATAGGTCTTAAGAAAATGGCCCTCTGTGAAAGCTTCTAGTTTTGTTTACCAGGGTTTCACATGAAACCTCCACCATGTTGCTCTCTCTTGAACTGTATCTATTCCTTTCACTTCTCAAAGTCAGCTAGATTCAAGCTTCCCTGCTTCCCAGGAAAGTTCTTACTGACAAATTTCAAAATTGCCTGTTCCACTGAAATTTCACTCTTCCTTGACATTTCTCTAATTGCTCGATTCTTCATATCTTAGACAGATAGTGGACAAATTTATATTGACTAGTAGCTTTAGCCATGAAATAGAGATTCAGACAAGTCTCCCAAGACTCACGATTTAAACAAACAGTCAAAGAAAGCATGCAGAATCAACTATCAGTCTTTTAATTTCCTTAGCATCCCTCATGCTTATGGTGTAGTTGAAATGTGTTTTGAAACAACCTTTTAAAACTGAGGCAGTCTCAGGCCGACCCACCCTGATGTTTAGGAGGACAAACTCTGCCAAAGCGGGTGAATGTTTGTGAGTGCCACCCTGTGGGTTCATGTGAAGGCCTCCGGTGTTGCCTGGCTGCTGTTCTGGACAGCTCCTGTTTTGTGACTCATCAGGAAATTTCAACGTTCATCAGCCTCACCTCTTCCTGGTGGCTCAAATAAAGCTGGCCAGGAAAGGAGCAAGCAATGATGGCTCCGAGGGTGGATGTACACCGAGGATATCCGTGCCTGCCAAGGGAGGTCAGTGATCTACTTCTCCTCCCAGAAGAGGAGATGAGGTTTCTGTGTTTGTGCTGGAAGCCCTCATGATGGGGAAAATGGTGGCTGGAGACTCCTGAGACATGTTTCCAAAACCTCCAGGGAATTAGGAGCCGAAAGTATTCACTCTGTGGGCTTTCTCACCCACCTGGGCAACAACAATGGACAAGTTTTTTAACCTGTGCTTTTAACCAAAAAATTAAAGCCCATAATCTGCCATGAAAATTTCCTTATCTGAATCTCAGTTTTTAAAGAATATATCCAGAATTTGCCCAATTTTAATTTTATCAATTTTATCAAGCTCTAAACTGATCGTAGATGGATTGATGCAAACTGTCACAAGAATTCATCCTTCTTTTTCAGTGGCTTAATCTGAAGTGGCTTTAACCAAAGAGAACTATAAATAGGAATAAGTATCTCTACTGAAAAGATCATTTTGTCACCCCCTTAACCCTTTCTTGTGAAGGCAACCCTTGAACATACGTGACAATTTGTGCAGGTTTCATAAAATTGACATAGAGATTAGTATTCGTGATCTGCCTTTCAGCTCTTAAATAAAATCCTGTGTAAATCATGTGGCAGAATTCCAGTGTGGGACCAACCACACTAAAAACAAAGTATCTTACAAGTAGAGCATGAGACCTGCTCTGGAACTGAAGGCTGAATGACGAATGAATCTCTCCCAAGGTAGGCTAGAATCATCATTCTACTATCTCCTCATTCAGATTTTACGATCAGTATTTACTTATATTTCATAATTTGGAAATACCAGCACTTTCAAATTCATCTTAAACATGCTGCCAGGGGAATATTACAGTGCTGGAAGAAGAACTATTTTGGCATGGGAAATGGATAGTAGTAGTCAGAACACTGAGGAAATGCTGTTTTCTTCCGACGATAACTGTGGAAGCTGAGCCAGACTTCTGGCTCCCACGTCAATAGTCCAGCTGTGGCTGTTTCCCTTGCACATTTGTGTCTGAGGCCGGTCTTATACAGAGGTGCTGAGCTCTGTTTAATGCTCCCGGACTGTTTAGTGCTCCCAGGAATTAGACCTCCTATTCTTACAGTCTCCAATTCAGGCATGCTGGCAGACTTGGCTTGTTCTGTCCCTGATTTTAGTAAGAGCAAGTTGTCAACATCTTCAAAAGCTGGATGGAGAGGATTTGTGTTCCCTCTGCCCTTCCCTTTCTGTGTACTCCCAAGAGGAATGTCTGCCTGAGAACTGGAAAAACTGCTGCCCTGCTGTGTGAGATTTCTGTTTGTTTGTTTTTGTCTGTCCTGTTGTCCTCAGTGCGAGTGCTGGGCTTAACTCAGGATATCTTGCCCAGTCAGGCAGTCTGGGAAAAGCTGGCAGTTGTGTCTGGGGCTGGGAGGGGGGGGAAAGAGCGTTATTTTTGCAGAGCTGTAAATCCAGCACCTTTTGCCAGTGCTGCATCTTTTTTTACTGCTTGTTTCTAAGAAGGTATTGCTGCAACAGCACCAGCTGCAAATAAAATCTTGTTTGCTCAAAGTTCATGACAGGACAGGTCATGCATTTTGGACATTTGTGGGACACTCATAAAGGAAATACAAAGCGTGCTTTCCAAAAGCTTCAGCTTGAAATGCAACAGTTTCCTTGCTGCCTGGAGCTTCAATGTCAAAGAGATTTCTATTTTTAGAGAGAGATTCTACTCAAAGAACTATACAAGGCTGTGCTGGGGAGACCATTACTTCTTTATTATAGATGAGAGTATTTGTTAGTCAGTTGGGAAGAAAAATTCTGTATAAAAGTGAAAAACACAGAGATGGTGTCACTTGGTAGTCTTTTGTGGGTGAGTAGGAACTGAGATGAAAACTGAAGACTCAGTATTTGTTTTTCAATATTCTAGTTTCTCTCAACTTCTTGAAACAAGTGCTTTAGCCATTCAAAATGTCAGACAAGGCTCTTGATCTGAAGTGATGATGCAAGAGGGAAGAGATAGTTCCAAGCAGAGTTTGGTGCCAAAAGACAACTTGCTATGCTAACATGTGACAGCACTAGGAAAACCCCACAAATAACCATCATTTCCTTCATGGGCAAACTAAGTAAAGCTTGATGTTACAGATTCAGCCTTTAAAGGTACAGATTTATTAGTTATCCTGAGTACAAAGTGCACCTAAACTGAATGGGTGCTGCAGCAAAGCCATCGGAGACAGTGGTCAGGTGGGCTCAGAATAGTAGTTACAGTTAATGGCAAGAAAATAGAAGAGTATCTGAAGTTCTGGCTTTGCTAGGGAGCCTTCTTCTGAAGTCTTTTTTTTTGGTCACACAGAATCATCCAAGAAACACCTAACTCCATTACCCTTCTCTCTGGATTTGTATTAATCGGTAGGAAAAAGGTCTGTACAGAGTTGGATGAACTTGTGTTCTCAATTAACTTTCTCAAAGTCATTTCTCCCACGGTTTGGAAAGAAACTGTTGGACTTTCTCGTCTGGTTGGACTTTCAGAGGCAGCCCAGGTGACACTGGTTTTAGCAGCTGTCGCCAATGTTAGCACAGCAGCTGGGGCCAATATGGTTTTGCTTGAGTAAGGACTAGATGAGGTAACAGAACTAAATTAAGGACACTGTGTCCACTTCTGCTGTAGTCCGACACAGCTCCTGCAAGGAATTCTGAATTGGGGACAGGACTGAAGTTATGCTGGTCTTAACTTGTCTAGGGTTTCTACTTCTGTTTTTATGTTGTCTGGCTAGCTGTGACATAAGCTCTTTGGCTTCAGGTGAGTAAAATTGGGAACAGCTGCACTGAATGAGGGGTGAAAAAACGACAGCAGCTGGAAGTGATGTGTGCATTCCAGTAACATAAGGAAAGACAGTGGTCTTGGGTTATGCAGAGGGTAAGATGGGGCACTGGTTGGTGGCAGAGCTGAAGCATAGGCAGCAATGGCTGAACAGCTTGAATGAGGGAAATTCCTTCATCCACTCAGTCCGCTCAGCTGGGAATAGTGGGAGAAATAACACTCTCTGCTTTGACATTTGTTATTCAAAAGAAACAAAGTTACTGGCATTTAGATGTGTGTTTAGAAACACACGACGTACTGATCCTGGTTTATTATTCACAGTATGAGAAGCAGTTCAAGTATGTTGGGGCACACGGGTACCTTTGCAGAGTTATTGGTGAAATCAGCTTTAATTACTAACAGTATTGTGAGGATAGGGCAGGGACGGCTCAACCGGCTGGCACAGCTGGCACTGAAGGCGTTTGTTGTGGAGTTTAGGGGCTGCACCTGAGGGAATGAACTGAGGGATGGAGCGGGGGACGGAGCGGTCGCCGCTTCCCGCGCTTTTTCGCGGTGTTGCACTGCCCCCTGGCGGCGAGAGCTGAGGGCCAACCCGCGGTCAGAGAATTAGAGGAATTGCGAGGAGTTATGCCTAAAAACCTGAGGAACGTGGCCGTAGCTCTGCAATAGCGTTCTGGTAAAGGCCTTTTGTATGGTCATATTCACTCCTGGACCAGCTCCACACAAAGCAGCCCCTCACCCGTCACAGGAGTCGGAAGTGTCTTTCCCCTCTTCCCTCTGAGGTGCCTCTGACCTTCCCCTGAGGAAGCCCCCAAGAAGTCTCCCCATGGCAGTCCCCACTTCCTTCCCAAATGTCTCCTCTGTGCCGGCGAACCCTGCCGCAAAGGCGCGTTCCTCACTCGATCCCCTTGACAGCTGTCTCCAGGCAGGAATCCCGAGCTGTCTTTCCACAGTTCCTGGACAGTTTCCTTCTGGGATTAAACAAATCCCCACGCTGTTTCCCGAACAAGCAACTGGCTGAGGGTTTAGTAGATAATCTGACTTTTGCTTGCTGTGCATTAAGATGGCAATGAACTTTTTCCTTCTTGCTTTTATTAATAAACGCAGCAATTTTCTGATATTGACAAGCCATTTCTTAAAATGTTACACAACTGGTCAGTCATTTGTCTTACTAAATGAATTCTCAATTAACTTCTTCAGTGTGATTTCCACTGAAATTTTCATGCTCCACTTGTAAGATACTGTTCTACACTTAAATTTGGTTTTCTTTTGTTAGCTGCTGCCCACAGGGAGATCAGAACTGATAATTGCTAAATAACTAAAAGCTTCCATTTGATCAACACTACCTTTTTAATAATGACATAAATCTATTACGTAGTGTTTCCGTTTGTAAAATGTAATTACAAATACATTAATATACAAATGCCTATTCCAAGGCAATAATAAAAGACTATAAGATCCAAGGTTCATTTTCGGGTATGAGAAAAAGAAGTATTAACTGAGGCAAGATCTCTTTTTTGTTTGATTACAGCAAGGTGTATAATCCTGCATCACTTGAGCTTTTCCCACTACATTGTTTGGGTATGTTGAAGAAAAAGGTTGAAAGACCTGAAAACCAGGGAGACACAATGTCACACCTGAAATTATCATCATTGATTGATCACCTAAAATGGTTAGTACAAGGATATCTATTTGATCATTTAAATTGGTTTGTATTTATATTCCATTTGCAAACTCTTTTTTATATTAACTTCAAAATTTTGATGAATGCCATTATAAACTGAATCTGCAATTTTTTCTTTAGCTTTGTTCCAGTGTTTGTCTCTCATGCCTCTCCAGATAAGCACACTTCTGTTTTCTGGGCACAGCAGTCTGCAATCATGTCAGACAGTAACATATTCTGCATATTAAAAAGTCTTTAAATAATATAGTGAGCCCAAGCTCTTCTTTAAGAAAAGAAGCAGTATCTTCTTACTGAAATGCTGCTGAAGGAGACAAATGGGATTAAGCAACACCATTGTGCTGTAAACGAACACCATCAGTCTGTAAATCGTGACTGTACAATGATTTCCTCAGGCCTCCTCTTATTAGCTGAAGGTTAACTCAGCAGCACAAAATGCACGGTGTTACAAAAAACAGCTGCACTGTGCATGTGTTTGTACAAGCCTGAATTTAGTTAAGGATAAAGATTTATTTGAAAAGCCACTAATTTCCAAAATATTTGTAAACGTCTTACTACTCCTGGAGTCCTTTTGTGTAGCTGTTTTGAAACATATTTGCTGTGATACTTGTTCTGAGTGTCCAAGAAAGAAGTAAACAAACTGGCTAAAAGAAATGAGATTGAGGGGAAATGCTAAATAGTTATTTTTCTGTTAAGTGCTTTGAAGTATTGTCTGGTTGTATGTGACCTTAAGTGTTTGTCATTAAAACTGAATACTTAAATGTCATATATAAAGAACATCAGGCAAATGATGACTGAGATGGTTTTTTTGCCTTTTACCCCACTATTCTTGCTTCCTCGTGATACAGAAAAAATATGATAAAGATTTTATGGAACTATCATAAAGCATGCATATAAAAATGTAACTGACACTACTAAAATCATACTTCGATGAATTTAACTGCTATCTCCAGCTTTATAAAGTTCTGGATTTATATGGGTATTGATCACCACCAGAAGGCCGGAATCTCTCTTTGAACAAGCTAGATTACGTATGGTGGAATTTGATCTGGTTTGATAAGTACTGATATTTTTTGCTCCTGTTGCTTAGGTGCACACACACATGCTGTGCACTTTGTACAATGCAATATAATGTAGCTCTACTTTAATGAGATAATAACAAAGACCTTCACGTAATTGACTATTTTATTTAGCGGAAATCTTTGGTACCAGGACAAAGTTTAATTCTCCTTGTCAGGTGAAAATGCTATTTTCTGATTACAGGTTTCCCAAGTTAGGTTGTGTTACAGCTGAAGTCCGTCTGTTCCCTGATTGCTGTGTGCTTGTCTCAAGCAGTAGAGGGCAGTAAATCCACTTGTCAGGAAAATGAAAATGTCTGATCATAGAAAAAATATTATTCTCTTTCCACTTCCCAGTCATTGCCTATCAGAAATGGCCACTGTAGGACATACCCGAAGTAAATTACAAGAAATTACATATATAAGTATCATGTGTTTGTGTTTTTTTTTACTTAATAGACCTACTACAGGAACAATTCAATAAACTAGGATGATTTTGTAAGTAACTGTAACTTACAAAGGCCAGAGTACTGTTTGCTACACTGCATATGTTGTCTTGATGTATTGCAAAATGGAGCAGAGAAACAAGGCCAAGAGGAAAAGAAAAGGAGATAAGGTCAAAATTAAGACTCAGAGAAAGGAGTACTACAAACACAAAAAATATTAGCTGCAGTTTCAGTAGTGGGTGGCTTTTCTGTACTTTTCCGTGTCTGAATATTTTTTGACAGAAGTGAAATATGAACACTAAGATCTATTCAGTTAGGCTGAGGGTGTTAACCCACAAACTACCAAAACCAAATCAATCAAAAAACCCAGAAAGCTTGGGAGTTTCCCTCATTAAAACTCTTTGCTCCCCAAAGTTACTGACTTTAAAACTCAGTTTTGCAAAGAGGAGTAATTTGATGGGAAATATTCAAGCAGCTTTATTAAAATATGTAATTTCTGATGGAGGTAAGCACGTTCATATTGCACATTCAAAGTATTGCAAATACTTCAGTAACATTTTCACATTTCTTAATCTGTTTTTACAGTCTCTTCAGATTAACAGTAAGAATCACAAGTTTGATCTAGCTGAAATAGGGACATTTAATCCTTTTTTTTCTCCTAAGACCGTTCTGATGCAGCGTTTCTTGTGCTTCTGTCTTCTCACGTGTTATTTGATGTGAACATATGAGGATTTTCACCAAATCTCTCTAGGCAGGAAAATATCCCCATGGGATTGAAAATTGGCTGTTATCATTAGTGACAGATCTCCTGTGAGTTTCTGTATTTCCTTACACAAAGCATACCACACTTTATTGCCAGAAGATTCTATCTTTGATTAGAAAACTACCAATGTTGTACTCATAGATACCAGGGAAGGAATTTCCTTACAAGTCTTTGAAGGCATTTATCACTATTGTCTGACTTTGCAGGGTTAGATCCCTTAGAAAATGGTAATTTTTTTTTTTAAAAAGTAACATTCTACATCCAAGCAGTGTTAGATACTTCTGTAAAGGATGCCCTTTTATTACTTCTTTTCATTAATCCCTCGCTGAAGCAAGAGTATACACATATAATTGACTGATGAGACCCCACAAGGTGTGATTGTTGGCATTGTAAAAGAGCCACATTCAAAATGATCTGGCAAGACAAAAAGTGGATTTCTGTAATTCATTAGAGTAACACAAACTGTTTCACTTGGAAAATGGAATTTATAAACCAAGAAGTGTCTTGTGGACACCAGTTCAGCTACGCAGGTTCTGGGAAGTGCTTAGTGTGGTTCTAAACTAAATCAGGGAAGCCTGGGGCAGGAGGTAGGTGGTAGAGTTTTATGTTGTCTGTTAGGTTTTTCCTTAGGAAAAGCAGGAAATGTGATCCTGGGCCATATTAATAGGACAGCTCAATCTGCAGAACATGGGAGGTAGTTATTCATCTTTACTTGGCGCTGTGAGTACCCTGTCAAGTCCAGAAAGATGTCGGCAAGTTGGAAAGGGTCCAAAGTAGATCAGTAACTATGCTCAAAGACTTAGAAAGCATGACCTATGAGGAAGCTGGGGAGGAATTTACTGTATTCATTCTTTCTCTTTTGGAAAAAAACCCCACAAAAACAAATTCAGCGATGGGAAGGAGGACTTAAGCTCTTCACAAGCAGGAAACTGTTATAAAGAAGGCAGTAAAATTGTTGGTTCTTGTTTGTAGGCAAGAAATCAACTTTGCAGTGAAGAAAATTTAAGCTTACATATTCAGTGTTTCTGAGGACAATGAAAGGTTTTGTTAAGTTAGGAGTCCTGGATGTTCCTTCACTGAAGGATTTTAGAAGAGTTTAAGCAAATTTCTGTCAGGAATTGCCTATGCTCATTTAATCCTCTGGGCTAGAAGCTGGTTTCAGTGGTTCTTGAGTGAAGTTTTACTCGGGCCATAAGTCCTGATTTATGGTGGCTGAGGTTTTGACAAAGCCCCATTGCAAGAGGTCTTTAGTGTAGCTGGTAGATATGAGGTGGTTTCGGCTCCGATCAGTGAAGTAACCTCTCAAGGCTCAAGCAGCCCCACACATCTCTGCTCAATGCTAGCAACCACCTAAATAATCTTATGGGAAAGGGGGAAAACCAGCCAGGAGCCCGGTCTACAGGACCTGACTGAAGGTGTAGCTGCCACAGTAACTGAAAAGGCCCACACAGACATGTCTTGTATTGTGCTCTAAGCAGCCTTGGTTCATCTTAGACATATTTTTGAGAGAAAGAGTGCCTGCAACATGAATACTTGAAAATGCAGAGCCGCTTTACCTCTGTGTCTGAAGACAAATGCATTCCTTTCTAGAATAACTTAGTACAGAATTGAGACTCCGTAAGGCCCAGGCTGACTACACAAGAGGGCAGCAGCCATAGAAGAGAGTGTATTATATGATCTCTCCCATTCTTCTGGGGTCAGTGCAGGAAGCTACAGTCTGTGCTAGAGAGGATTCTGCAATCATCTTGAAAAGGTTGCTCCACTTGTTGGTGACTCTAACAAGGTCTGGTTACGGAAAATAAGGCTCCAATAGTTCAGGCCTTTCATCTGGACTCATCTGGCAAAACAGATTTCAGATCACTTTTGCTATTGGGAGTGTAACTACCTTCCAAAGTATTGCTAAGATGAGTTAAGTGTCTGGATGATTCAATGAACAAGTGCTTCATTTTTTTCCAAGTTCATATCTAATATGGAGAATCTGGAATGACTTTGACGTCACTCTAATCCCCTGCAGATGCTTGTTCACCTTGCATTTGGAGAGTACTTCATTATGAGTCATCTATATTGAAGAGGCCCTACACACTGAAAGAGCAGCTCAAGACTGAAATATTGAGGAGAGAACAGGCACACACACAAAAAACTTCTGAGAAGTCTCTTCTTGTTTACTGTATTTAGGCAGTGAGATGTAAGAAGCCCAAACAATTCCTGGCAATGGGTAATGTAAGGAAATTAGCTATTTGGTTTAGCACTGCTGTCTATCCTCTCAATCAATTGCTGCATCTAGACTTGCTCTGAGCACTGTGCCACAACAGCTGTGCTGGCTTCCTGTTCAGACTGTCAAGTACCAAAATGGCAGGCGATTTTTTCAAAGACTAATGACTTGTAGAGAGTCATTGGATATATGCAACCTATAGCTTCATCTCTGAGCAATAAATTTGGGAATGTTATGTACTGCCCCTCAGGTATATACAGGTACGTGTGGACTACGAAATGATAAATTCTTTCCCTACAATTAATTATGACTAATGTAGAGATTTATGCTTCATCCAGATCTGTTCTCCAGATTATCCTTAAGGGAAGGGGAAACAGGATCTATGTATTTAGAAGAAGCATAGCATATAACAACAGAAGTTTGCAACATGCAAGATAAATTCTTGTAAGGCACCAGTCACTTGTCTTTTAATGCCTTCTTGTAGTCCAGCTGGATATTTGTTGTTAAAACATCTTCTCAAAATCTCTTGCAATAAAGCAAAAATCAGTGTTACTTTGATGACTAGCTTACTTAGAGGGAGTTGGCTTAATTATGTCAGTTGTCATTACAAAGACTGCAGCAGTTCCAAATATGATTCATGAAAAACTGAAACTTCTTATACTTGAAGATACACCTGAAAAAAAAAGTGGAATGGAAATTCTGTTTTCTGTCCAGTTCTGGCATTGGTTTGGTTTTCATTTTTTATTTCCTTTCTCAGCAATTTCTTCTCTCCCTCTGGGCATTGTAGTAGCTTTGCGTTCAGTGATACCACCTTCAGAAGACCCTATTTAACCTATTCTTATCAGAGAATCCCCTTGCTTGATGATTATTCTGAATTATTTCTTGCTTTATGGTACATTACAAAAAGAGGGAATACCTGGAAGCATACTATGCTGTATGGAGATGCATATGGTTCACCTGCTCAAATTTGCATGCTGAGGAAGATGAGGAATCATCAGCGAAGTTGAACATAGACACACAAGAGGCACAGGAGCTTGCCATTTCTGTTACTCTTAGGGCCCTCAGACTTCTCTTCTCTATACCCCTGCTTCTCATTTTTCTGTAACTCAACTTGTCCATTCAAAGCACCAATAATTTTTAATTATAAATTATTTCGGTAATGTCAAAGGGAAATACGAGAAGTTCAAACCAGTTTTGACTACCCTAAAGTATTGTGCTTAGAAGAGCGAGAGTACTGCAGGTTGTGAAGTGAAAAACTATTCCATTTTCTTCTGGAACAATATTTGTTCTCTGCACCTCATTCCTGTCTGTTTTCACACTCAAACGAAATGAAGTGAGAAACCTTAAACCCAGATATTAAGAAGTTTTAGTTTTCTTACAATTAATCACTCTGAATAAGAAGCATCTGGTTCTGAGTGTACTAAATTTATGGGAGAAATCATAAAATGAGATGACATCTTACATCGGGGCTTTATCTTAACATAAACAAATGACTCTTGTATTTCTTTTGGAACTCTGCTGTCCCCAGTCAGATATGAGAACAAACAAGACATTAGTTTTATTTCCCAGTATAAAAGTCCCTTAAAGCAGTCTACTGGGAAAAGTGAGTCTGGAAACCGCTGGCATTGTCTCAGCCTAAGCTATCTGAGTTGTAATGAAATAAAAAAGGACAAAATTCTAATTTAATAGTGTTTTAAGTAGACTTGTGAGAACTCAGAGGATTGAGGTTGCTCACTCTTAATAAAACAACTTTTAGCTATGGTTTGATTTTTTTTTCCTAAGAAGCAGCTTAGATGATACGAATATTGATAAGGGCGTTGGTACACATCTCTCTGCAGATAAGGAGATGATCAAAGGGCATTACCTTTGTGTTACCCCTTTCTATCTCACCATACAGCCTGAGAGGGACGAGCTGCAAGGGCACTTCCAGCAGGGAGCTTGGCAACCATGATGATGATGATGATCCTACAGAGAGTTTCCTTGCATGTTGTGTGCTCCTCCACAGTAGATTGCACCCAACAAGTAAATGAGACCATCTACTCCATTCCCTCAAAAAGGATAATATGCTGAATTTGACATGCAGCTGGAAAAAGCATTTGTTCTAGAGGCTGTATGCAGTGCAGAATCCCAAAAAAAGGCAAGGCAAAAGAAATTTCTTTCCACTTAGCCTCTGTGTAATGGCAACCATTGTCAACCATCTGTAGAAAAATGTCCCCTTACTTAAATTTTGCTTGCCAGATCAAACATTTCTCCTACTTTCCACTTAACACATCTCTAGCTATATTTTGTTGAATCAGCAGTGTTTCCTTTGTTTAAAAGAAATTAGTCTGTCCCATAACAAAACATTCCTCACTGTTTTTCCTTCTTCTGTTTAGCTGAAATGTGCAGGCTTGTTCTGCAAGCACAGACTCAGGGATTTCCAAAAGCTAAAGGTCAGCCTGAAATCTCACAGCATACTTACTGTACAAAAGCCAAGCAAAGAAATGTTCAAAGAGTCTTTGGAAAGCATTATCCTAAAATATAAACTTAGAGTCACGGCAATCCCATGTGCCTCATGGTCTGTATCTTTTCTTTTATTTTTACAAAGGATGTTATTAATACGAATTTCCTCATATCCTGAACTCTCAAAATAAAACATATTTAAGAGATCATTTTTACAATTATTCCTTTTTCCACAGACTGTGGCTATTGCCTTTTAGGTGAACCTTTATTTACAGTTTTAAACAGCTTGGATTGTTGGTTTTATTTAATGGCAAAGTCAGTTATTTTTTCTTCAGACTATATCTTGCCTTCAAATACCTTCTTTTGTGATGTGTTCTTAAGGTAAACAGATACAACTATTGAACACATACTTTAATGTTCTATAATTACAGTGGATGGTCTTAGCAGTGCTACCCATTGCATGTAATTATCAGGGAAAACACTGGTGTCTCCCTGGTCTCAAATAGCTGATTTACCCTGATGATAAAGATATTTACTGACATTTTTGCCTGCTTATTGCAGCTTAAAACTATCAGGGAGGGTTCCTTTATGAACTATAGAAAAATATAAGTGCATGGACACCCACACACATTTTCAGATGACTACTGCTGTTGCTGAAAAGAAAATGCTTCCAACAAATCTGCTTGTAATTGGACCTGACTCAGTGCTGATTCTTCCAAAGCTGGCTAGGAAAATATATACTAATGCCAATCAAAATTGCTCATATTCTGCTGTGAGAGAGGGACACTTACTGTTTACTATCCTTAATATTCTCCACAAAAAGATGAAAGTAGTTATGAAAACTGATAAAAGAAATGTGTTCTTTCAGTCAGAAAATTGTACTGAATGCATCTCAGTAGTTTGTGGACCAGGTTCAGGGAAATGAGAAGTTGAACAAGGAAAGGAGATCCTCGGGCAACTGTTGCCTAAGTATGTCACAAACAAATGGGATCCAGTTAGTTTGGAAGCCTAGTTCCTTGTGGTGTACTGAAGCCAGATAGCAGGGGAATCCATAAATCATGTTAAAGAGTGAGGCAAGTTGGAAAACTTCAAAGTCATTCTGTACAAAAGTCCTCATTAGCTCACTAGCAGTTTTGGGGGATTTTTTTTCTTAATATTTTTTTCTCTCCAGATAAATCAGATATGAGTAGACATACGGTGTGGGGGAGATCTTGCAATGGCTGCAGTTGTAACAGAATCCACCCCTTATACAGCAGTTTCACATTCCATTTAGAGACTATAAACTCTTCTTTCTAAACTTTTGTGTTAGCTTCCATCTTGAAAATTTTCTATGCTGAAACAACTGCAGTTAGGGTTCCTTGCTGCGTGCATTTTCCTTTGTAACTCTGCCCTTCTGGTGCTCAGCATTGGAAACATCAGTGGTGCAGGGTCCTCTGGAAGGATTGTCTGGATTTACATCCTCAGCAGTGCTTGACAGGTTGTGTGTGCAAGGAACTTCTGAGCTGCTCAAGCCCAGCCCTCGAGTTTCCATCATGGCTGCCCTAAAAGATAAACTGATGATTGGCAACCAGACCATGCCAGCCCAGCTCTGGGCTGTAGCACTTGTGTAAATCCACAGAGGACTAAGGCTCAGCCAGACACCAGGCTGCCAGACCAGGCTTCATTCCAGCTCTCTTTGATGTAAAGGCACTGCCTGAACTCTGTAGAAAGTGATACGTGCATAAGATTAAGGCAATAATTTTTATGCTTTACATCTATATTACACTTTGAAAGTTTAACAAGACTCCGGCTTTTTATCTCTTTTTTTCCTCTGTGCAAGACTAAGGTTATTAACTCTTACCATTTTATCATTTTATATTTTTACCTACACACTGCGTTCTCCTGCTGCTAAAAATTCCTTCATTCAGCTTTATTCTCCTCTTTTTCCGTGTTTATATTTTATGTGGATATATTCATTCCCCCCGCTAACAAAAAACCAGGCTGTGCTAAGCCGACACATCAAGATATCTTGTTATCTCTTTGCATATTCAACATGAGATCTTCTTTTTTTAATTATTCAACCTATGTCTCCTAGAAACAAAAAAAAAAACCAATCATGTCTACGTGTGTTCTAGAAGATGGGAGAAGATGAGTGCCAGGTCTCTGAGCACAGAGTCTCCAGGCAGTTGATTTATTCAGTTTGGACTATGTCTACACAAAAAATTTTGCTGGCATAACTATTTTTCCACATCTACATTTCTAAATTCTACGAATGGATACCTAAACTCATGGCAGTGGAAACACAGCATCTGCACCTGTCTGGCTCCAGGTTTTAGCTGCAGAAACCTACCTTTTCCATTGTTGTTGTCACTGGGACTCAGCATTTCCCCAATGGTCTGTGTGAGGCTGCTGCATACTTCCTATTCTGTCTTGTTCTTTAGTACAGACAGACGTTTGACACTTGAGATTGCTTTAGCAGATTAAAGATAGAACTCAAGTTATGATTCTCTTGCAAAAGGGAAAAAGAGATCTGTGTGTTTTAGATGCTGAGAGGATTTTCTCTTAGGACCAGTACAGCAAACAGCACCAGCATTAATTTGTGGAGTCTCATATGAGCATATGAAAACCTCCAGTTTTGTGGCAGTAGAATCCTTATAAAGAAATTTTTACTTCTATTGGCTCTATTTTATGTTTCATGCAGGATTGTAACTGTGCAACAGTTCTACGTGCTGTGGTTCAGCCAGCTGTATCAGCATTAATCTGAGCCTAAGCAGATCGCTCTTGTGTAAATGAATGCTTGTATACTTATACAAATTATGTGCTTGAGCACTCTGCTGGGTTATGACTATTGTTAGCGCATGTCATGTGCCACTCCTGGCTGAGAGACTAGATAGGAATCGGTGTTTGTGAGTTATAGATTCAGTCCCAAAGGATCTGAAAAACACATCTTCCAAGATTTTTTGAGAATAAAACCTTGTTGCTAATTACATTAGCACAGCATAATGCTCCATGTTTTGTTGGTTGCTTATTGATGTCTCCAGATTACAAGCACATGTATTTTTGTCTGCACATTTTATAATTGCTTTACATATAACTTGTGCAAAGATGCTTTCTCTATAAGCATAACTGACCCTAATGTTTAAGAAATCAAATATTGTGATAAAATAACTTTATTTTTTACGGATGTTTAAAAGAGGAAGGCAGAGATGACACTTGTCCCTCATTTAATTATAAACTCTTAAGTATGTGGTTTTTATAGCTTCACATTTCAAAGTCACAAGCATGGCTGTGAAAACTTAAATTTTGCCTTCTCTGAGTATGTCCATGTAAACAGCCTAAACGCTTGGTAATTGAATTAAAATGAACTAATACAAATCTCCTTGCAAAATTCTATTAAAATTGCTCTGTTTCACTTGGTTCCACATGAAAACTGAAGAAACAACAAAGCAATTTCATGCTTATTTGAAACCGAACTAAGCTTCTCCTAGCTTGCTTATTTGTGTAGAGGTTTGCACTACTCTATGAAATGCAGTACTGGAGTCTATTATGGATATTTGGCATTCCTTCAGGTGATCCCCACAGGAACATTTGCTTCCTACAGAAAGTGAAACCCCAATTTAAAAAACAGTATTAAATTACTTTTCTGTTTTTAAAGTGCTTTTAATTTTTTTTAAAAATCTGGAATTTAATGTTTAGGCAAGATTAAAAGCTCTGATGGAAAATTAGTAAGACTGAATTGCTTTCTGGGGCTCATAATGGGTTCCTGTCTCATAATTCAATGAACAGAAGTATTTCTGCAGCCAGAATTTGAACTATTAGAGGATCAACTGATTTTACACAAAATATTGTCACTGTAGTGGCTGCTTTATGCTTAGGATTTATTATATGAGGAATTTGCCTTTAGCCTTGGGGATAATTAGTACTTCACGACCTTGAGAAAACATTGACACACCTGTGGACAGAATGTAAATCAGAAAGTCTCTGTTTTGGTTGGTGTTTTATCAATTGAATCTTCTGTCTGCATTTCCTTCTTTAAAGAAAAGTTTTACAACTTTTGCGAGCAGGTGCTTAAGATAATTTCTGTGTCCATGCTTAATATATTCAGAGCACGTGAGTTTACTCTGTGTGCTGTAATTAGTCTACACTGGTTTAGAAATGGCTTATTATTGCAATGGGTGCACTGTGAAAGTCAGAAAAGCACATAACGCTGTATGGTGCTCTCAGAAAAAAAAGCAATCAGCATTAGTTTGCTAACCAGAAGCCAGAAACAACAACTAGATTTTAGAAATTAGATATTATCACATTGGAGAGTCACTCACACGGTATTTCATATCCTTTATACTCACTCTGGATTCTTCTTGGAAGTGTTGGACAGTGATGATGGAGTTGGGGATCTGTGACACTTTAGAAATGCTTGATTTATTTACCTATTAAAGTGCTAGGTGGCACCTTTTCTTTCCCCAGGAAAAGATGGATAAAAAGATGTTTATGTGGATATGAGCAGCAAAACTGTCATTATTAATCAGTTTCCACAAGTGTCTGATTGGATTGAGGCATCTGCGGTGCAATTTCAAAAACTTGAATTGATACAAGGCCTGTATGATCAGAGCAGCTGCTTTAGAATGAAAGAAAAAGGTATGGGTATTTAAATAGGAATCACAAAACTATGATCGTTAAAGATCTTACCAGCTTTTCATAAACCCTCTGTGAAAGCCTGAGAGAGAAAGACAGGGGTCAAACCAACAAGATTTCTTCAGACCTCTAAGCAAAAAGAAAACAGCAGTAGTGAAGGTAGTGATTGCTCACAGGGAAAGAGAATTCAGAAAGGGTGGTCTTTGTTGGGTTTAGGTGCCCTGTGTCACTGTGATAATGTGAATATGGCCATAGTTTGGCTTATGTTGAAAAGCCCTGTATCATATTTGTTGATCTTGTTTTAAAATGGGTGGTAAAACCATAGCAGTTCCTCACAGTTCCTCTTTAAGAATTTTGGAGTTACTGGTGGTGGCAGTTGTGTGTTCCCTCCTTTTTTTCCCTTTTTAAAAATTTTCTATTCCCCAAAGAGCTTTGTGGTTTTTCTCTTGCATTCTGTGTTGCTGTTTTTTCCTTCTCCTCTCCATTCTAGCCAGCTACTTTTGGGAGGGACAGGAATAGCCACTGACTTGAAGTACTTGAATGATTTCATCTTCTTATAACCCTAGGGAAGATAATAGACAGTTTACTTCTGTGGAAGGAAAGAACAGGAAATCTTATCTTATAGGAAAAGGTGGTTTTGTTCTTGGATTTAAAATGAAAATGACTCTGCTCCTCATTCAGGAGGAATGCTTGTGATTGTAATAATTGTTTGGAGCTCAAACTGTGAGAGACAGACAAGGTTTAAGAAAATGTAACCAACATAAAGATGAGTTAGGGTAGTCTTAATACAGGCTTTTTGTGTGTTTGAGGAAAGCAGGCGATCCACTAGTGCAGGGTTACAAAGATGAACTTGTTTCATGTGGTTTTAATCAAAGCTGGGATGCCTGGAATTAAGGGTCATCACCCTGCGAGGCACCTTGAGAAGAACTGCTGTTTCAAATAAGGCCATTGCTGACATGAATGTGGACTGAAAGTTATGCTTTGTTAGAAACCAGGCATAACAACCAAACCAAACAAAACCAGAAAGAAAACCCACATATCAACAGGATATCTCAATTTGTATTTTACAGTAATTTATAGTACAGAAAAGAAGGAATATTGTTTCATTGTCCAAGAAAATGAGAAATTTAACTTGTTCAAGCACATCTAATATATTACACAGTAATGATTCCGGGCAGTTCTGAGGCCAAGCCATGCTTGAAAAAATTGGCCAGATTTGTTCTCTATTATATCCACTTCACCCTGCTCCCACAACTGCTGCAAGCATGCTCCTTGCCTCTGCTGGCTGCAGCCACAGCCCGGAGCTTGGGCTCATAAATCTGGTTCTACCTGAATGAATGCTTCCAAGCGGCTCTTGCACCCCTCCCTGGTGCTCCCCAGTACTCCCAGTTCCCAGACTGGGATACAGGGGCAGATGAACCTACCTTACACTCAGCCTGACAGACTTCACACCGTGCCTGGCTCTGTAATATGCCAGAGCCCCTTTGCAGAGCCACAGCTCATCAGGTACCACACACTTCCTCTGGCAAGAGCATATTTTAGGTGTCTCAGAGGTCATGATGCGTTGCTCTCTATGCACTCAAATGGGGAGTAGGTAAAGATTAATCAACTGCATCTTCAGCTGATGGTAAAAAAGCATATATGAATTCAGTGTGCCAAGAGTCTGCAGGGTTTGGATCAGAAGTTAAAGCTACACTTGTTTCTGTCAATGATGCTGGGTGGTAGCAGTATTAATTTTTTGATAAAAGAGATGAAGATAACATTAGAAACCCACAGCTCCATGGCTGTGGTCTAGATTTTGCGTTTGATTTAATCGACACTAAAAAGAATTGGACACAGCTTAATACAATGCAGTTTTACTGGGTCGTGGGTACTTGTTCCCTTGTTGCCTAGCTATCCTGAGTACAAATAAACAAACCATTCAAGGTAGGCATAGTTCTGGATGGGGAGAAGGACTTAAATGTTATTCTGGAAGACTTAAATAAGCAGATGAAAATAGGTTCTGACACATTTATCCTGGGTTTTTCTGGCACAGAACTAGCCTTGTTTTTTGGCCAAAAATCATATCAAATTCATGTTAGGATTGAAAAAATGAACTCATCCAAGGAGAAAAAGCTCAAAGACAAGACTGCAATAACATATGACAGCCCTCTGTGTGATGTTGCACCAATGTCTACTGTGTCCAGTTACTTAGGAAAGAGGATTGTTGGATGGCTCTGCAGGACTGGAGCCATCTCCCCACAGTGGCCACGGGAGATCTAACAGCACAGCTACCAGTAGGGCTTCGTAAAGAAATTCCAAAGTGCTTTACCCCTTGCATCCTTCAGAAATTCAAAAGCAAGTCTGAACAGAGAACTGGAAGCCTGAAGTTCCCAGGTACCTCTCTCCACACAAAAAATTAATGATGAAGGACTATCAGAAAAAGGAGGAGGCAAAGCACTTATCCAGATGTGGCCAAAAGATAGTTGCACATTTAGGCTCATTTGAATCTGAATCTCTAGTAATCTTAAATTGGAAATTTAGATTTATGTAATGGAAGGGACAGAGAAAAAAGAAGGAAAATAGGAAACACCTCCCCAGGGTTTTCCCTTACTGCTTTCCACTTACTTAAGTAAGGGGGCTATCATGCCCACTGTTGAGGAATGGGACAGTGTGGGCCTGACTTGTGCTGAGCAGCATCATGTTCTTGATACAAGCCCATAAAACACTGCAGAGCACACCTGGAGTCTCTTGCCTTCTGGATTTAGCTGTGCAGGAGGAACTGTTATTTTTTTTCCCCCAGAACACTGAATACAATTGAGTCTTTCCGAGCTTCATGCTTACAACATTTACGTTGTATGAGAATTTGATACGCTGTCTTGAAATTAATGTACCTTACTATTTTGTGTACAAATATAGCAAATCAGCAATACTAGCAAATTCTGCCTGAAAGGTGCTAGCAACAGGCTTCTTCCTTTAGGAGCCTAACAGATCCTTTGCAATCCTCCTTATGGGCAAGCAGGGAAGCAGCATCTGTGTCTGTGTTCTCCTACTGCACTTGGAATGAAGCTTATTGTCCTTTTGGATCAGCTTGCAGTTACATTATCGAACCCAAACAAAGAAATCTAGACAAAAAAATTTCCTAAATAGGACATAGATGGTTACATGGCCTAATGCTCTAAAATTCAGCATGCAGTAGATTGCCAGAACATGGGTGTATTTTTGTTTTTCCCTCTGCCTGCCAAGCCTATTTAAATACTGAAGCACACTGTAATTGGATGTTGCTATTTGCAAGCATCTATAGGTGATTTTTGCTGGGAATTGGCAACTGCTGTATTTCATATCAACACTTTCAAAGATGTGTTTGGCTGATGGTTGTTTGAATACACAGTATGTAAACTATTCAATATTTCATTTGTATACTATTCTGTTTTGTGACACTTTATCTATTGGGCCATAAAAGTTCTTACATGACTGTCCCTGATGCTGTTTTCATTTGGGATTTATTTTTGGTGTGAGGAGCAGAAGTAATGTTAGGATTTTTCTAGAAGAGCCTTAACCTTCTTGAAAGACAAAAAATCCCAAATAAATTTGGCATATCTTCAAAGCTCTCTCAGCTGTACAGATGTGTTCTTGTTCTACAGTCCAAACTGCTTTCTTAGACCCCCCACCTGCTGGCTGAAGTAAATTTGCTCAGCTGCATAAATGAAAAAGAATGTCATACTGAGTATGTTTGAGGCTTGTGAACCAAGTTTAATCTACTGTCATCATCATTTACATCTTCTTGTGCACACAGTGTTTGTAGTGAAGCATTTAATACGTTTAAGTTACTGTTCTTCCCTGTTTGATAATCCTCACAATCCCAGACTGAACTGTTGTATCCATCATGTACCAGGGCTTCCCAGTACCTTCACTTGGAATGGTTTCTTTCAAACATGCCTGTTGAGTTCCTTTCCTTAAAACATCTGACAGATGAAGAAATGGGAAATGCCAGGAAAGATGTGTAAATGCCATTAAACACGAGGAAGCACAGTGGAGCTGTTTCCCCTGGTAGAAATGACCAAAAAGATGACTCTAACACGCCAGGTGATGTTAGAGTTGATGTAGTTGATCTATGTGGAAGGATATAGAGGAAAAGGACCAGAAAGCCAAGGGGAGAGTAGAAGAAAATAGGGCCCAGTTTAGGACTTAGGTTAGACTAAGCAATGCGAGGTGTTTGAAGACAGCTTTTTAAACAAAGGTAATTTAGCAGTGGATGATTCCAGGGTGGAAGTTGTGTGCTCATGTCTCTGTGCAAAAGGAAATCAGAGGAGTGCCCTATGGGTGTTAGAGCCTGAGGAGGGATAAGGAACAGCGAGACATTAGATGAGGCTCTGACTGCAAAATGTGTTCAGAACTGATCCACGTAACGCTCAGATGTGATAAAAGGCAGGTTTGCAGGTAAGAGCAGTAGCTGGAAACCCAAGTCATTGTTATTTCCACAAAAAACTCTGTCTGACTCAGAAGTTTAGGCCCTGGCCTGTGAGGTGGGACTATTCTGTGTGGATTCATAACTCATCCCAGCCCCTCATCAGCTCTTTGTAACTGCTGCAGTAATTACTGGAACCAGCTCTTCCAATGAAGCCCTTCAGCATGGCTGCATTGCCGTTAATCAGTTCTGCTGATCACATCCATATGAAAACTAAACATGTTTCTAAAATGAGTTTGCTGGAGCAGTTTTGGGCCCAAGCTAAGAATTTGGTCCTGGCATCCAAATGCCTCAAAGTATATGAGCACAAAATATTACAGACTTCTCACCTACATTGCAGGAGTTTAAAATGGGTCAAGCTAGGAAGTTTGAATATTTCTGACTTTTTGGTTTGCACTCCATCTTTAGCTCTTTGAGAGTCCACTTTGATTGATAGAACCTGTTGTCACTCTTGTTCTGTGCATCAGGCTATTTTCTTCAGAAGTAATTATTGTAGTTATACAAGAGGGTTTGCTTCTCACTATGCTTTCTCTTGCAGTTTTGATTTTAGATATTCTAAGGAGCATGCTAAAAATGTTATTTTACAGCTCTGGCCATATCTTGCATGTGTACTGTCAAAAATGGACTAGATTGACATTTAGTAGCTTAGCTCCTGGCAAGAGTTGGATCTTTGTCAGCACCACTGGTCCATAACCTAAAAAGGTATTACTTGGAGAAAAAAAAGTCTTCCGAACAATTCAGGTTTCTGCTTCTGAGTGCAAAAAAGCAGGCAAAAGGTATTTTATATTGTGAGGGTGGAGATTTTCCTCCAGCAAAAGTATCTGTTAAGTTTTCTTCCATAGGGGTTGGTTTAAATTTAGGCTTTCGAAAGACACCAAGTTGGAGGACTGGTGGTGCTGAGTGTAAATTTGTGGTGCCACGAGCTGAGGCTGCCAACTAATGCATAGGAGAACTCGGAAACCAAGAGAGCGGAGCACTAAGGGGAGGCAGCAACAGGAAAGGGACTCGGGGAAAGGACTTAACTTTCAAACTGTATGCTTGACCTCTGTCAGTCGTTTCCTTTGCAGTAGGAAAAATACGAACTAAACCATTGGCCTCTCACAAACTTTGAGAACCTTGCTTTGCAGAAACTTGTCATTTTGAACCTTTGAAGGAAATGGGAGCTCAACTTTAAATTCCAGAGCAGTTTGAGGTAACATTTTTATGGACTACCACTACACTTTCTTTGGGGTCCTTTTTTCATATACAAAATGTATGCTGCTTCCTGCCCTATTATCTTTGATAAGCTTGTTTCCTTTATTTCTCGTTGTTAGCTTGTGTTTATCCTCATTATTCTTTTCCTCTTTTAGGCAGGAAATCATAATTCCAGAATACCACCTAAAAGCCAAGGTAATTCTTAATTCAACACTAGTAAGTATTTCTGTTGTCTCTTCTGGACATAGTATTATTCCCCTGAATATCTGACCTAGCAATCTCTTGCAGTATATGCTCTTCTCATAGCTATTGCCATGTATTACTACGTTTTTTCACTGCGATTTTTCACTTAGACATAACTATCTGCAAAAGCTAATATCAAGGAAGTCTAAGCAGTAGGGAAATGTACTCCTATATTGCTCAAAGGACCCACTTGTCTCAACTGAAAGCAGTACTTTCTCACACCCAGTTTCTTCCTAAATCTCTGGCTTTAGTGTAAAGTGCAATGGCTGTTATAAATTAAAATCAGGTGTTTGCTTGCTGATGAATACCTTTAGCAGTGCCAAACAAATTAAATCTACAGTCCAGGAAATACTCAGGATGCTTCCTTTTAAATCAAGAAAATCTCTCTCATTAAATCAATTAGGTAGCACTTAGAGGAAAATTGATCCAGGATATCCGAAGGCATTAGTAAAGTGTTGGGTTATTTCTACTCGATTAGGGTTTTATCCTGGTCAGTGGTTTGATCAGGATATTTGAAAAATCTGGAGTCATTCTACTGGAGGAACCATTGCCCTCTCTGCAGGTGTTCAGCAGGAGTCCTCGGCAGAGAGGGGAAGGAAGGGTTTGCTCACAGTCCTGTTCTCTCATGCTGTTACTTCTGGTTCCCTTTGATCCACAAACCAAGGCAGCAGCTGCTCAGTCTCTGGGAGGAAAGGAGCCTTGCTGCATCTCTGCCTGCTGTGGATCCTGAAAAATAACCAATGTCAGAGGGGACAAGGTGGGTCCCTGCCACGTGTGCAGCCCTAAGCACAAGCATGTCCTCAGCACGTTTGCAACTGTGCGATGCAGTGGCTGCTGTTAGAAAGCATTAATAGCTCAATATGGTATAAAGAAATCTGTAAAGGCTCCAACTTCTGTGATCATAACCCTTTCTGATTTAGGGAAACTGTTTATTTTAATAGTTCACTTAGTTCTACTGATGCACTCTAATTGAATTCAGCTGAATTATTTCCCTGTCTGCTGCCAGCCTTCTCCCTCTTGCAGCTGCCTGGCAACCAGGTCCAGGGTAGGCCTTTCAAAGAGGCACAGACTCTCTTTTGCAGCCTGTTGAAACATCACTCCCCTCATTATCAAGCAGAGCACTATCCAGACTATTGTCAAGGAGGAGCCTCCTGTCCCAGCTGGCCTCCAATTCCCAGCAGCAGGACCCTTGATCACCCCTCCCAAACAGCAACCTTGTAGGTCCCCACAATGAACAGCACTTTGGGACAATAGCAGCAGCAACAACAGTTTCACCCGCGCCTTTTTTTAACATGTGAGATCTACAAAATATATTTTTTAAAAATCCATTAAAATATCCAAATTCTATATTTTGTCTATCCACAGTCTACTGCAGTGGTAAATGATGGCTGTGCCTGTAGATGTCTCATCATCAAAGGTACCTCACAAAGCATCAGCAGTGCATGTCTGAGCTCTGCTATAAAGCCTGGGCTAGACTGTAAAGCATAGAGTCATCACTACTGGGTTTGCAGAAAACTGAGTGCTTGTGACACATCCATGAACCTTGTTTGGCCAGAACATTCCCAAATGGTCCAACATGAGCAAGTTGGATGTGAGGTGGAGAGGTCTTTAAAGCACTTTTCTTTTAAAACTTAGCTTTGAAGATTACAGTACATTCTAGATATATTCAGAAGAAAATTCAAATGCAGTTAGCCTCATGGAAATTCGAAATGTTCAGCATTTTCCTGTAAAATTCCTAGGAATGGGAGTTCAGATATATCAACAGTCTTGCCAAAATACAGTTGTGGTTTTGCTTTCCAAATGTGAAACTCCCACTGAAATCACTTGGTCACTTTCTATTAAGTTCAGCCTCAGTTGGAGCAATCTTAGGAGAAACACTCAGGGAAAAGTTTCATAGTGCTTCAAGCATGAGAGAAGAATAAAAAAAATGCTACTAGCACTTTGGGAAACTTTATATAAATGGCCAATATTGGACATGAACTTTCAAACCCAAAGCCACGTAGTAGTCTGAAATTTAAGGGAATGTGCCTTGACTACAAGGGACAAACGCAGCAAATTCCTTTACAGTATACGTACACTAAGGAGAAAGAAAATAAAAATCTTATCAAATTCTTTTGCTAGATTAGCAATATGCAAATACCTAGTGCTGAACTTGAAAAAAATTTGCATTTTTCCGTGTTTTGCATGGAACACTTGCTAAGCAGTCAGCATCCCTCACCCAGCTACTGCATCAGCTAGCCTGGACTTTTTCAATGCATATTCCTAAGATGAACACAAACCCTGTTAAAACTTTGCTTTATAAGACATAACCCCAGATTTTCCCCCTGAAGGACAAGATACTTTAGTGCTGCAGCACAAAGAGAAGCAGAACTGTAAGTGGCATGTTGAAGACATGATTTCATTTATAAAACTGTAAAAACTAAGATGAGGGCTGTGAGGAAAGGATGCTGAATCATAAATAGTGACAGAAGTTTTTCTGTCCTAACTTTACTCTTGCATCCATTATGACATTGCAGGGATAGCAATGCAGGGAGTAATACAATAATATTTACTTGCAGCATTTGCAGTTTCTACTGTGCACAGTATTAATGTTGTTTTATTGAAATAATTTTATAATTTTTAACAGTTTGACTGACAGTGTTGGGGTTTGGGAGAATTTCCCAGTAGCTGAAGTACATGGGCTGCAGTAGTAAAGTCCCATTATCTGTGCACAGCTCAGTAAGGCATCATTCCCAAGCTCGATGTCTGGTTTTGGCAGTCAGTGATCTGCCCTGGTGCGTGCGGGAGCTCACTGCCAGGCTAGACCTGACCAGAATAAAGTAAATTAAAATTTCCTTAAGAAAGGGGATTTCTGTCTTATCTATAGAACTGAAACTAGGGGAAAATGTTTTAGTATTTCCTGACCTTTTCCCCCTTCCCTTCAAAACACTACAGTATTAGGTTGACTTACAGCATTCTGAAAAACTTAATATTTTGCTCTTTAAAACTATCCTTATCATGCCCAAAACAGAAGATAATTTGGTTTGGTTTTATTAAAATCCCTTCTGAACTTTTTACACTGTAGCTATTCTTCCCAAATGAGTCATACAATAACCATTCCCAGTTTGTAGTCAGTTCTCCAAAGAAGCAGAAGAAAAAAGAAACAACTTCCTTTTAAGGGAATGAGACCTGTTTGTAAAGATAAACCTCTTTCTATTTCTATTTGAAGACATTCTCCATAACCCAAGAATTGATAGTTACAAAAACACTACCTACTTTATTTGGACTACAAAAACAGTCCTAGCTATAGAACATCGTTTAATGTTAGCCTAAAGCATCTGTATATACACTCACACGTAGGGGCATTGTTGAAACCACACATGCAACTTGTCAAACGAGCAGCAAGTTTACCAGAAATCTGTAAGAAACAGCTTGAAAATTGTTTGATTTCCTTTTATTTAATAGTTTTAAATAAATTAGTTTAAACAAAGGAGTATTTAATATTTATGTGAAACGAAAACAGGTCAAGATATCCAATGTAATTGTATAAGTAAGCTAACAGCAATTTCTATTAAAGTGCTCTATGATTCCCGAAAGGAATCATACTGCTTGAATGCTAGAGAATTCACGTGCCCTTAGGATTTGGGAAAATATCTGCATGCCATAATTTGCTGTGACAATCTCTGTAACCTCTGAAAGCCACTGTTTTTTTAATAGCAGCTTTGTTGTGCTACTCAATTTCTGTCCATAGAAACTGTAACAGGTATTTAAGTGTCCTCACTGGGCATTTTGTTGTCAGACTGTGGGCCTGCCAAGCTTATCCCATTAGCCCTGCAACCAGCAAATACCGGTTTCTCTAGTACCACATGAAAAAAGATTAAAACATTAAAAACTTGGGATTACTTGGGGTGTTTTCCTGCTTGGGGGCGGGATCACTTTGCAATCCAGGATATCCAGAAATGTATTCGAATTTTAATGAAAGCTGGAACTCAGATAAGAACCAGATTCCGGTAGCTGGTACCGCAAGGAAAGTTGCATTTCTCATGAGACTCACAATAGGTTTTTTTAAAGTTGGGCAGATAGTCACAGTTATTTTACATGGATTTTTTAAGATATCTAGC
Organism: Rhagologus leucostigma; assembly: GCA_013397725.1. NCBI lineage: Eukaryota > Metazoa > Chordata > Aves > Passeriformes > Rhagologus > Rhagologus leucostigma. The sequence goes on along the minus strand of VZTD01003635.1, from coordinate 73,269 downwards.
TATAGCTACATTCTTTTCAAGATATTAATTTTTAAAGTGTAAAATGTGTGATTGCATGCAAATTAAAATATCACTGGATCTGTTACTTACATAGGAAGGTAAGAATAGAGTTATAAATTAGTTAAAGGTTGAAGGGGAAAAAACCCTGATATTAATTCAGACACATAAGCAGAGATGAATGGTTCAAGTTGTATTGCCATCCATTTAGCTCTGAACCCCTGACACTATAGTTTATTAGAGAGGTGGAGACAACAGAATCCTTTGTAACAGGGATTTATATTACCAGAGGAGCTACAGCAGACTTTTTCTGTGTTGTTAAAATAAATTAATCAAAAGCAGCAGGGAAGCGTCCTTGAATTACAATGGTTGCATTATTCAGAAACTGTTAAGATTGAATTTTTAAGGAAATCCAGAAGGCATGGAGCTTGGGAAGGAGCCAGCTGGTTTTTTTTAATGCTGCCATTTTTGACAATTCTTAATAAAAGAAGCTGGAGTATTGTTTCAAGCAGACCTTTGGCATACATTTTCTATGATTTTATTTAATTTTCTTCCTCTGAATTATTATGTTTATGTACTAACACAAGCGTAATATGGCCTCTCTCATCCCAGATAGATCCTGAAGTACTTTCATGATCTTCTTCCAAGATCTGTGCCAGCTTTAAGACATTTGCTAAGTCAAGGATGCAGTTCCATACACAGGAGGCTGCAGCCCACACATTCATGAAAAGCATCAATCCTATAGCATGAGCAGCCCTGTGTATTCCTTCTGGGAGCTAAAGTAATGTTGTCTTAACAAACCTTTCACAGAGGAAAGGGATGCAGGGTAACTGATGCCATTAGATCATAGGTACGAGTTGGAAGTTTAGTTTAAAATATTTTCTAGAAGTGAAATTCCTGTAGAGGGTCAGAACCCCCAAGTGCACATTTCTTGCCAGGATCACTGAGGGATGGACTCAGCAGGGGGTGGCCACGTGCTGAACACACAGCATTGACTTTCTGCAATATTGGTTCTGTTAAGGAGGAAGGGCCTTGGAAAACATCACCATTTGCAGTGATATTATTTATGTTGAGGCACAGCTTTTATTTTTAGCATGGATGTAATTTTTATAAACCCATACTGCTAAATATGACAGATAAATATCACTGATATTGCTGATTCCCTCAAATGAGTGGGGACAAAACCTAGGACAAAATTCCTACTTGCTTAATCAGTTTAAATTAAATCCTGGTCTCTTTCAAAACTGTAAATAATAGAAATAAGAATTCAGAAAGATAATGGGAAAATGCTATGAGACTAAAATAAAAAATATTTTCAAATCTTAGATGTTAGAATAATAATGTTTTAAAGAATTTCCTAAAAATAACAACAAAGGAAACAAGCACATGCAAATGAACCGGATAATCTTGACTGTATCAAACATCTGGAAAATATAAGTGCACATGAAAGAGCTGCTCATTTTAAGGATTTAATTTAATAACTCATCCTGCTCAAGAAGATTAACATGTGGCTATAAAATACCTTCTTGCCATCAGATTTCACCCCAACATGGTCATAGAAAGATTTCAGATAGCCCTAGTTGTATTACTCTAGGATAGCAGCATTCCTTTTCATTTTGTGTGGCTACTGTTGCTCCAGCTTTGCTCCAAGATATGCTGCATATTAGACGCAACTATTAGATGCTGCATCTGACTTGGCTGCATTGTTGTGGAACCTCCAAGTAACCTTGGGAAGTATAAATCCTAAAACGTGCCCGATCCTCATGACTTGATTTTTAGAGTGAACACTGCATAGGAAGGCAAGAAACAACTTCATCTTGTACCAAGTTAGGAGGCACCTTCTGTCAGTACTTCTCAAAGAAAGACTCTGGCAGCTACAAACCCAAAATCCTCCATGTGGCATTTCCCTATGGAAAGTGCATCAACTCCCAACAAAGGTCAAATACTAACTTAAAAACAGGAGACAAAAGCAGAAGAGGAAATGGACGTCATTGCCTTCTCCTCTCATATGCACTGTGCTGCTTTCAGAGCTTATTTGTGAAAGAAAAAGCAGTCTGAAGAAACATCTGGCAATATGACAGCATGGTATTCATGGGTGATTTTTCGAAAGAGTGTCAGGAAGCCCCTGGTAATGTCAAAGTCAGCCCTGATCCGCGGCATTTTCCCGAATGCCAAGCACCAAACAAAGGGAGTAGAGGCCAGGAGGAGCTTGTGAAGGCACAGGTATAAACTGAAAAGACATTTATGTGAATTGGTTCCATAATTTTGTATTTGTTTCCTGAGCAAGTCCTTCCCTACAGTTCAAATTACTATAGACATTAAAAATTGGTAGGTTGTGTAGCTCCTTATCTCATAGCGCTGATTTTAGCAGTTTAAGAAACCCTTATAGTCAGGCACAGTTTTCAGCATACTGGTGATGTAAGGAGTCATTTAAAAAATGACTGAAGATCAGGAGTGACATTTTAAGCAACCGAATAGGAATGTAAACATGTACAGTACTCTTTTTCACCTAAAAGAAGATAAACTGACTCAGATTGCTTCAGAAGACTTTGCTGACACCTCTTACTAATATAATTTTGAGGGAAAGCTCCTATTATGTGTACTGCTAGTATCTCCTCAAGTTTCTCTGGGAAGCAGACTTTTTAAAGATTACGTAGTCTTTAAGAAGGTGTCACAGGTCAGCACCTCCATAAATTAAATTCAGTGTTAGAATCAGTGTCCAGTTTCCTTTTCTCTTTATTATTTTGCCCTGAAACTTACCTTTTTCTTACTAACTTTTACAATTAAATGAAAAAGCACAACAAAAGCACTTTAACGTCACTGCATCAGAGAGGATTGTACATTCTTTTAGCATGGAAGAAATGAGTCAAAACCAGCCAAGTGCCAGTGTGTCAGGATCTGTATTTGAGATACTGGTTTAGGGTGTGACTAAGTGTGTTAAAATGATGGACAAACTAGAGGTGCACAAGCCTGTTTGAGCCAAGTTAAATGGCCAAAATATCATCTGGCCTGAGAGCATATTGCAAATGTAAAACTGAGGAAATCCACAAAAGTCCAAGAAAACTTTTAAATGAAACTAAACTCACTTGGGCCTAAGTGTAATGTTTGCTATAAGGGACATACAGGTATAACATGAGATTACGTGAATCCCCGTGGGTGAACACTGCTTTCTGTCGTACTACAGACCTCTAAAAGCAGACAGGGCTTTGTAACATACCATTTCTTCTTATAATGATCTGATGGAAAGCTATTGGAAGAAGCTTTTTAGTTGGATATCAGAAGAGAGGGGCACTGCATAGGGCTGAGGCAATAGGTAACTCCTACAGCAGTCCATCACTGTCTGCATCTGGCACATTTGATCCAGTCACTGAAATAAATCGCGTTCCTTGCTCTTGATGGAACACACCTGCACACAAACATGGAACAATGAGTATTTTCCAACCTTTAAAAAAGTATTGGGGTCTAGAGCAGTAAAAGGTTTTGGGGAAAGATTTGGTTTGCCCCTCATTTTCGGTGAGCTCGATTGCCATGCCGTTGCCTACGGCAACACCCGAAAAGAAAGCATTTTCTGTAAGAGGAAAGGTTCCTTCCCACCCTTTTCAGTTTCAGCTGATTATGCTAAAACATGATCCTGTTTCTGCCTGTCTATTTTTATCCCAGGGCCCAGCAGCTGATGAACCGTGCCAGGGTTTAATTCTTCAGTGCTGGATGATGCAGGAATCCAGAGGCCTGGATTCAAGTCTGATTTGAACAGGTCAGTGCATCTTTAGTTTTTGCCTGAGTCAATTAGCAGCCAAGATTGATTTGTGCTTATTCCCAGTCTCTGCAACTTTTCCAGGCCTCTTATGCAAATCAGGCCTGGAAGCAAACAACCAGTGAGTGACCCAGAAGGCTGGTGGGGCTGGGCACTATTGTTCTCAGACCATGTATTTCAGTGCTCTGTTTGTTCATAGTGTAACTCTAAAAAATGGCAGGCCACAGCCATAACTACCTCCTCAGGCTTAATTATTGTAGCCTTTGTACTGTTCTTGCCAGTGCAGAAAAAGAGGCATTCATGGGCCTCTCACTACATTTAGATTCATTGGATTGTTTCTCACTGTTCCTGTAAATATAGAGGCAGAAGACTGAAACTAGAATGACAAGAGGATTTAAAGTCACACCTTTTCTATAGTCACAAATTGTGCCATGAAATCAGAAATACTTTGGTAACATTATCCTGGGGATCTGGAAAATTACTTAAATGTGTAGCACGTTTAGGAGCTGAATCAGGGTCCTTCAAATGAAGATTCAATCATGAAAAATTTAGTTAGATCACACCTGTACTGATCTGTTAATTTAAAACTATTTGAGTAAAAACGGGCTTAAGCTGCAAAACTTAGGTAGATTTCCAACACCATAGCTGGTGAATGATGCAGTCTTGGATTTGGTGTGCTTCATGGGAGTCCATTCTTCATCAAATTAGTAAAATGAAGATCTAGTGTTACAGACTGAAGTCATGACTAAAAGCAAGGGCAGAGAAAGGATAATGAGGAATTTATTAAAAACACCATTTTAATATAGTTCAAAATTTGATTTAAATTGGATACAAGACCTGGGAGATTTCTTACACCTCCAGGGCTCCCAGCCTTGTCTGCTCAGGCTGTCGTCATATTGGGCTGGAAGAAAGTGAGGTTTGAGATAATATTTTTTATACTCTTTTTAATTGTTATTTCACTGCATGTAATCAATAGTTGTGTGTAATATTACTATTTAATGTTCATAATATGGTGTCAAATAGGTGCAGAAATATTTTTGTTTTCTCTTTAAAGGATTACAACTGCCTCTTTCTTCTGAAATAGTACTGAAATATTTTGTAGTCAGGTTTTTCCTAAGATCAAAATTTGTCCTAACTATAGTGTTATGAAACCACAAGTCAAACCCTAGTACAAATTTATGGAGCCCTCCTTAAGGGGATTACATTCTATATGTGTGCAGGGAATAATAAGTAGAAGTGAAAGTGAGATTTGGAATTACTAATTTGATGTTATGATTTGGATTAATTTTATATTCTGTGATTCTTGACTCAGTTTATATACAAATCTTCCTGAGGGCATTAATTCTACACTTTAAAATTATGTGGTCTGAGAGGAACTGAGCTGAATGATACTTTCAGCTTCAGTAAGAAAACGTTGAACCTTTGAACCAAAATTTCTCCAAGGTAGAACTTGTCTTTACATTCACTTACCTGTGATTTTGGGGATTGTGAAGAGCACCATCTAGTGATAATCAATAATGTCAGTATTGTGAAAAGGTGATTATTTAGACTGGACATGAGGGCACACTGCTAATTCGTCTACCAAAGAGACTGGGGGGCTCCAAAGGAAACTGTCCTAGTTGTGATTTTCAAATGTCAAGTACCTTCCCTCAGATACCCTGAGGGAATGCACAATGCATCCAAAGACTGACTTGGACTAACAGTATGGATACCATGAGATAACAACTTTAATACTAAAATTTTGTTTCAAAAGCTAGTTATGTAATCTTTCTATGTATTCTATAATGAAACTCTCCACTTTTGTGAATGGCTTATTTTATATAGATCAGCATAATATACCTATTCCACTGACTGACAATTTAGGTGAAACACTTCTAATTTCCTAGGTACCCCTTTCTTTTTGGAAAGCCAACAATTCTGAAACTTTGATCTTTTTTTCTGTGAAGGATGTCTAACAGCTGCTCCTTCATAAAGATCCTAGGCATTAAATAGTATCATGTGTTGGAATTTGCTTAAAACATCCATGCTTAATGATAGTTTTTCCTAATTTGAAGGATTTTGCAAGCGAGTCTTACACTATCCATCCTGCAAGTATTATTTCAGCATGCAGAAAGCTCATTATGAATATATGATAATATAGAAAGCTATTTATCCCTTTCAGATTACTTCCATATGCATCCTCTGTAATTAAATCAGTGGCTTATGGCAGCTGGCCTTTGAAGTGATCTCTGCAAAATAGGAAAATGTAATTTGTGGAACAAAATGCTGATCACTCTATTCCAGCCACATCTGTTAAGCGCTAGTAGTTCAGAGATTTCTGTGCTGAGGGAGTTCATGAAAGCAGAAGGTTTCCTGTATTTCTTTCAGTCCAAAGAAAATCTAGTGGAAGGGATGGGCACTATTCTAACCCAATAACAAGGTTTGAAGTCGGAGGCATTTTTGTCCACAATATTCAGTGAATTCACTGAAACTGATGTTTAAGTAAGTAGCTGTACTTGTGTATTTAAATAAAAGTACTACAGAGAGAACAATAAGATAAAGCAGAGCAAGAATTTCTAGTAGAGAAGACAGGGATTTAGAGAGAAATAGAGAGATGACTGTTTCAGTGGTGGTGGATGAATAAAGCTGTTAGAACTCATGATATGATTCCCCTTGATAGCAGTACATCTTGGAAACACCTTCTGTTACACAGGTATAGACAACCATTGCAATTACTGTTGCACATTCCGCACAGAGATCCTTTTCTTGCAGATGAAAAGCAGGACCCTCAGAGCCTTTCCAAAGGGATGCCAGTTAAACCATTGGAGATACATCTACAAGGTGGGTGTGCCGAGGAGTTACTGGCTTGTCCAGCCACAGCTGTGCCTGCTGAAAAGTTTGTTACCCCCAGCTGCCTGGCAGTCCTCTCCCTTTCCTCCTTCTTCTTCTAATCTGGGGGTTTCTACACTTAAAATCTGACAGATAAACTGCTCATAGGACCGTTGACTGAGCTGTCAGGTAAAATGAGGTGAGTTAACAAAGCCCTGAAATCTAAATTGTTTAGAAAATACCATTCAGCCAGCACAGGTCTGTCTGTTTGCCGAGTTGAAGAAAGCAAGAGGGCAGTTACAAGGAGTGCCTTCAACCAGTAAACATTTGCAGCTGAGGGATATGCCCACTGTCTAAATTTCTTCCTTAGCTTACACTGATACATCATCAGTCCTTAAATAAATGACCTTGAGTTTCTCGTAGTGTCAGTCTACTCTGTACTATAAGCAATCATTTCTTTCTCTTACGAATAAGCAGATTGAAATGGCTTCACCTCAAGTGAGTATCTTTGTCCTAACACAGACTTCCAAGACAGCTTGGAAATGAAATGTACTGTTACCAAAAACACAACACCCCGAAGTCTAAGGTGGTTTTTTGTTCCTTAAAAGGGAATGACTTCTGCTAGACACAGAAATCTCTGCTAAATAGATCCATAGCAAAATCTGCTACACCCTTCCCAATGAGGATTTTTATTCATGATATCTGCTTCTAATTAAATAACTTCACTATATTATACATGCTAAGGCCCAATCCTTTGCCCTTTGAAGTCAATGGCAAAGCTCCCAATGAGTTCATGGGAAAAAAAGTAACTAACTCCTCTGTTAAGGCTTCCTTTAGTGCAATTTCAACTGGTAGGTTTTTAAAACCGCTTTTTTTTTTTTGCCACCTTGCCTTCAGACAACAAGGAGTTGCTGGTGTTCCTGTATTAGGTAGAGAGTACTAGGAAGGGCAAATTTAGTCTTATTAAATTATGTTCCCCTGTCATTCTGTTTGCTTTTCTTTCTGTTACTGTAAAGTGCCACAGTGGACATATGGTGTCTGACATTATTTTTTTTAAACTTTCTAGTAATTCAATATTGCAGCAATTTATGCCATACGTGGCATGTTTATGCTATAAAGAACATATCAAATGAAACTAGCAGTATAGAACACCACAGTTTATCTACTTTCTTCATAGTTTTGACCCATCACCAGTTCATCTGCTAATAAACGGTAATATAAAACATGCCTTCAAAACCCAAAGCATCCAGTTTCCTAAATAGGACCATATTTCTAAAATATACTTACAAAAAGGCAAGTTTATAAAATAATGATTCCACAGCTACTCAGTCCAGGATTACATAACTCTTTTGAAGCAAAAGGTTACCCATGCATTCAGTGCCCAGTCCCAGATGTAGGAAGGAGATGTAAAACAAAGAAGGAGACTTAAAGGATTCGAAATATATTTCTATGAAGTAGAACGACAACTTGCAGACAGAGTTTCCTTGCTAAACAAGACAGGGACAGTCTGTGCTGTGCCCAGGACTGCAGCATGGTAGAGAGCTCAGGGTCTAAACCTGTTGTCTCTGGTGAGCTTAGAGCCAGGTTTTTGTTAGAATTTACCTTCCACATAAACAGCAAACAATGTAGCCACCCTTCACTGTTCTTAGCTCTTCACTGAGAGCAAGGTGCTGAGGTGTTTTGAAGATTTTCTGCCTTCATGCCCAGCACCGGGTTGTATTGGCAGGTAACCAAAACATAGCACTTTGATTTTGGTGCACACTGAAGTGTTCCAGTGTAAATGTGCATTACTCTCATCCTGACATTCCCACTGACTATGGCCTACAGATTCTAATGAAATGGTGCAGATGGGAAAAATTACAGAAAAAGAAAAAAAATCCTCTGTGTAACTTGTGTACATTGGGTTTGAAATTTAAAACCTTCAAGCTGATATCCAGGGGGTTTTTTACTGCCAGTTTTGTTCCAGCCAATGAACAGTGCTTGTGAATACTGGTTGCAGTCTAAATGTTATCATTTTTGTCCATAGCTAATTCCGTGCACAGAATTATTCCTCCTAAAGCTGAAGCTATCTCTGCTAATCTGTCTCATTTTATAGAGTGCTAAGCATTTAACTTATGAAATATGGTCCCTTATAGTACTTTCTGCTCTAAATATTGCTGCTGCAAATAGGAAGAACACTGAGTTCTGCATTTGAAGGAAAACCCTTCCATGATATGCATAAATTGTTAGCTGTGTCCTCTCAAACAATCTGACACAGTCCTAGAAGACTCTGTAAATAACATTTCCTTTCGTGATATTTTTAATGTGAACTTGGCCAGAAGTCTTACTATTACGTTCACATTAACAATAAGAATGCAATGGCAGAAAATACAGAACAATGACAAGTAATAATGTCTTGCAGTGTATTTTAAATGTTTCCAGCAAAGAAACTACAAAATGAAGCAAAGCTCTATACAAAGCAGCTAATATAATTTAGTAGGAATAAACTGTTTGGTGTTTTTAGTTTGTTTAGTTTAAATCAGTGTGAATTATGGTGTTCATTCTATTCCGTTGAACACTCGCCTAGCGTGAGAGTTGGAAAAGCATCAATTGGAAATAAGCAGAAATGAATAATACCATGTATCCAAAACATGCTTGTGTTTGCCTAAATACTGTGGGAGGCATGCCGAAAGCAGCTTGGTATGTAGTGCTGTATATCCAAAACAGGGTATACACTCATGTGCTAGTTCAGCGGGCAGCTTTTAAACAGCTAGACGGGACTCCAGTACTAAACATTTCCACTGGCACAATGGCTGGAATGCAAAAGTTTGAAAGTAGGGAACACAGAGCCCTAACCTTTAGAAGAACATGTAAACCTCTGGTGGTTAAGGTGTATGAATATTTTTTCTTCATTATTTTTCTAGCTAGCACTGGCAGATTTTTCAGAACAGAGTTATTTACCAGTGGTATATTTTAGCTAGATTTGGGGAACCATACTTTGTTCCTCTGTTTTGCAAAATAAATTAACTTAACTTCCATAAAGCCCAATGTCTTCCAGTCTGTCAATGGAAGTTCTGTAATTTACTTAAATAAAAGCTGAACTATGTCATCTAAACACGTGCAAAAATGTATTGGTTATTAAACTGGGTCAAGGCTTGTAACACAGTCAAAATCCTATCTAGAAAAGATAGATAAACCCACAGTTTTCCACATAACTCCTTGTGTGAAAGAATATGTAAATATGCCTTACAGGGTTTTCTGAATATCAGCAAATACCAGCTGTGTCAGATGGTCTGAAGGGTGAATTTGAGAATAAGAGTCTGTCCGGGCTGCAAAAACAAACTATGTTTGGAAATGTATTAGCCAGCAAATTTAAACAAACAGTATTAAATACAGGCCAAGTAAGGCAAGTTGTGTTTAAAATCATGTAGGTTGACTCTAAACTCCCCTCCTTTGCTGCCCAAGTTCAACTAGCGTGTTTTAAACATGGCTTGTTCTGCTGATTGCTATTGCATAAAATTGTGTTCAAATCCTGCTTGAAATGTCAAGTGATACAAACAAGGCAGTATCAGCAGGGTCGTGTCAGCTCAGTGCTGAGCCTTCACCCAGCACGCTGAGAGCTGCAATTCCAAACAGCGGTGGAGAGGAAGATCTGCTTTTATTAACCTCATTTACCTGCCTGCAAGTGTGAGCATTGGCCAGGGTGAATGTAAGAGCATGACAACAACTTTAAAAGGTTTCCTTAAACCCAGCAGCTGTCATGTCTTTTGTGGATAGACCAACTGTTTGCTAATATATACATTACACATATAGATGTGACAGTGATGTGCTTTACCTTACCTCAGGATCCAAAGCATATCTGTGCTAACCTGTCTCACCCCTTATTTTTTTTCTGCTAGACAAAGTGTAGAGGTCAACTTGATGAAAACTTCTTGGGGTTGTTCTGTATGTGTCAAGTATTTTGGATAAATGCAGAGAAAAAGCCAAACCGCAACACAGCCCACCTCTGTTTAAATCCAGTATTAAGTAATCATATTCAGACATCACTTTTCACACTGTTGGTTCAGGTTGTTCCCAAGTCTTTGAGTTTCACTTTCTGTTTCAGGTTCCAATGAATCCAAAATGATGAAACTGAGACTTGAAATCTGAGCATGTTGATGGACAAGGGCACCAGTCTAAAATGACCAAGCAGCCAGTTGTCATGTCATTACTAAGCCAGAGGTAAAGCTACTATTTGGGAAGCAGTAGCAGAAGCCTCCTTGTAAGCATCTGTTCATTTTTCCTTTTAGGATAGTAATCTGAATTTCCTTTGAAGTGCTTATAGGTCTGAGTCATGCAACTTGCCTCCCTTAAATATTAGAACTATTTGGTTAAATTCCCAAACTTAAATTACCAAGACTTCGACGGATACAAACAATGAGTTCATCAAATTACTGTTCGGTGCAGGTAACAAATATGCTCAGAATCATGTACCTCTCTTGCAAAGATAATTTAATGGAGTCACATTGCAGTTGAATATGAATCTAAATCATCTATAGGACAACTCCATTAAATTACCAGTTGCAAAAGAGATGCTTCTTAAAGGATATAACTTCATTGTATATAACATAGCCAGTATTGTTAAGTATTAATAGAAAAAATCCCAGGACTTTCTTTCAAATGCTATTCAGAAAACCAGCCATTATTTTGTATATATTTTAAATTAAAAACTGCAAAGAAATTTTCAAGAAAAAACCCACAGTGATATTAATAAAAAAATATTCTTTCATATATCCCATGGTAAAATGGAAAGGATATCATGTATTGCTTTGCTTTTATATATCTTGAATTCTTATCCTTCTAGAGTCACTGTTACACTGAGATTTCCTATCTCCTGCTTTGGGACAGCCATCCTACAGCACAGCACTGACATGGTTTAGTGAGAGGCTGCACACAACCACTGTTTTCCTTAGCTTTGGACTCATGATTAAACATCTTTTTAAAAAATAACATCCATTTATTAGATAACCTTTCCAGCACAGTATGTCTTTGAACAGAGCATTTAAAATACTTCCTTTTAAAGCCCTTACATTATATTGGGACAGTATATAGAACAGGCAAAGTTTTTAAACTGAAAAACAGTTTTTATGAAGTATTTGCAACATTATCAGACTTCACAAAGTAAGTTGATGTACGCAGCCAGGGTTTAGAGGAGGAGAGTTGTTAAACACTTTTTATGTTTTTACAGAAAATGAGTCAAATTTATGTTTTGAATAAGGGTTTAAAATGGACAAACAGAATGATGCTTTCTCACACTTTAGAAAAATCCATTTGTTGCAACTTCACACTAAAAAATTACTGAAAAGTCTTGAATCTAATTAAGTGGTTGTAAAATTATTTGCTGATGAAAATTGCCTATTTTATCTGCAAAAGTGCTTGTGAAAAAGTACCGAGATATTTTTTGGAAAAAGGTTTGTCTTTATCTCTCCATTAACACTTTGCATGGTAATGGAAGACAATAATTTTTACTGCAGGCAAAACTCTCATTGATTTCGGTGGGAATGCTATTTGAATATATGCTTTAGGAGCTAGGCAGTAGGGAGATGGTTTACATATTCTTTATAAATGTAATAAAAGTATTTTAAAAGGCATAAAACAAACTGGTAAAAGCTGCTTCTGGCAGTGAGCTGCAGTGACTTATTCCATCAGCTTTAAAAACAATATGTTTCCTTTATCAAAGAGTAGGTAAGTGTGAATTTGTGAATTTTGTGTCCTGAGATATTGTAATGGATTATCTCATTTCCCTCCATTTCACATCCCTCTCCCCTTTACAGCTCTATCACAATCACTTCTCCACTCATGACCAGAGCCTGAGTGCCTTTCCCTCTGCTCTGACAAAGGTAAGCAACCCTGCTGGAGCCTTCACTTCCATTTACAGGAAAACAAACTTGTACCTGTGGGTTTTTTCTAAGAATACATATTATTGTATTTCTAAATGTGGATATATTTTCCTGGAGATTTTTCCATTAGAAGTAAGGCAGAACTGTTACTGTGTATCTCAAGTCCCAACTTTAGTCCTGAAACAGAACCTAGACTTAAATGCCCCAGTCTAGGATGTAAATATGACAAAAACCCACCACCCTTGACTAGGCCATTACCAGGAAAAGGAAAGTTTAGTCAGAATCTTGTGTTCAAACTGCTGTGCTTTTTACTTTTGGTTTTATGTAATCAGGGCCACTTGCCTTTTCCCGTTACTCACGATTTTTTAAGTTCTAGCTACAAGTTTTCACTAGATGGCAGGAGTCCACTGCCATCTGTTATCAGAGCCCTTACTTGCACAGCAACAGTTGCCCAACGGCAGGAAAAAAGTGAACATGTTCAAGTTTTGCAAAATATAGCAAAACAAATAAAAAACTCAACAGGAATGATAAAAATTATTCAGACCTTCAATAAATCATAGTTTTGTTACTGGATATGGTTAATATGATGGGCTGGAAATAAGTGAAAAGAATAGTGAAAGATGTTCTTTTCTTGGCAGAGAAGCTAAAAGGACCTTCTCTTATAAAATGAGGTAGATTTATTGTTTCTGCTGTTTGTGAAAATGTTAATGGATCCAGTACATTAAAGTAAACTAATTAATAGCTAGGTAATTGACAGCTTGAGAAAGTTACTGCTTAAGTACTAAATTACTGATCTAAAATACTATAGCAAAGTAAAACCAAACCACTCAGTGTACTGCATTACCAAGATACTGAAATGAGATAAGATACATTTTAAACTCTCTCCCTCAGTTTAACAAGGCAGAGTTCATGGGATGATAATCAGTCCCCGTACCGTTTCAGCCAGTGATGTTTTGCTGAGCTCAGAGCTCTGGACAAAATTTGTCTCTCTTGCCTAGGAGAACAGAATGCAGCTCCATACAGTTACATAAGCCTTAATAACCGAGACAAATCTTCATTGTTGCACCAGGGGAGAAGCTGTTGCCCTGGAGTGAACACTGATTTTTAACAGAACTACTTTTGAAATATTATTTCTGCAAGTTGGGCCTACCAGTTCCTGTTTTTAATTTATTGTCAACTTCTACTGTCTGTCTTGCCCTCCTTCTATAGGTGCAGTTAATTTATAAAGTGTCCAGTAATTCTCAGTGTTGCTCATGAAATATAAGAGGGAACGTTTGGCATCTATTAAAGCTGCTTCTAAGACTGAATAACTTTCCAAAACCAGAGATAAGTCAGTGTAATGCTTTGCAGGATTCCCAAAATAGTAAGAACATTTTCTCATGATAAAGCTGTATTTATTCTATGACCAGAGTAGAAAAACTATCATAAATAGATGACTGAAGCAGCATTTCCTAATATGAGATTGAGTTTTGCGATGTGCCAAGTGCACTCAAAGCCACAGAGCTGAGCAAACAGGAGCTGAAAACACATCATGTCACAAGTGAAACATTCAGCATTTAACAAAACTTTGGCAACACTTGCAAGCTACCAAAAAGTAGTAATCCCTTTCTATTGAAACCAACAGAATCAGCACCTGTAGAATCTCTGCAAAACACGTTAGCGAATTCAAACAAGCATCACAACAAGATCCACACCAACCATTTCCCTGATTTAAACAAAGTGGTCCTGTCACCCGTGTCCACAAAACTGCAGCAACATTTTTCTGTCATGCTCCTACCTTGGCGATTTGCAAAGGCTGCTTCTGCTCCTTGCCCCCTTGCAGCCTGAAGCCCCACGGCGCCCCTCCGCTCATAGCAATGCAGAGATAATCCCCGGTGCCCATTTTCCTGGTGCAGTTGGGCAGCATTCACATACAGGAGAACATGAAAAACTTGGCTTGCAGATGTTCAGCGAGCTGGAGATTCGTCTGCCGGGCAGAGCTGGAGACCCAGAGCACCACACTGTTGCTGCTGCTGTGTACTGCACGAGCAAATGTAGTCATTGAGGGGAATAGAAGAGCTCCCTCGGACCGAGGGCACAGCCCACTCTTTCGTCAGATTCCGATGCTCAGCCCACCTTCAAAGTAAAGTAAGTGAACTTGAGGGAATGCACACAAAGAGACTCGGCCGTGAGGCAGAGAAAGCTGGCTTTAAACACGGCTCTCCTGACAGCTAAATCAAAACAACGGCAAAAAGAAGTGTACATTTCCCTGTGACAATTTGGGAAATAAGTTTACTTTAGTAAATGGTGCCAGACGTTTTAAACTCTAATTTACCCATTTCTTGCATTTTTACTCCAAACAAAGCAAACAGAATCTCAAGTGAAACATCATGCACATCCTCTGAATAACTGATACGCTGAGATTGAACTGGCTTTAGGATTTTCACCTCTACTCTGCACACACTTTCTGCAGCACTGCAGGCATGTAAGCAAAAAAAAAAAGAAGCAAAGTTTTATAATTTCCCTGTCTTGGAATTGCTTCTTTTTCTAGTTCTCTCTAACCTCAGTATAGTTTAACATGCACTGCTATTTAGCAATTACCTGAATTACTATTACTATTACTAATAATACCTGTTCTTAAGCAGCCTGTTGCTTTTCCTACCAGAGAGGGGAAGAGGGTTAGGGAAATGAAGTATCAGATCCCTCTACAGATGCTATCAGTGGATGATTTGCATTGTGTCATTAAAGGGGAACCTTACTATAAGCACCAAGAAAAAAAAAATTCATTGGGGTGGTTTAAGAGGTGACTGTTCTTCAACAACGGGTGAAGATTCCTCTAGCTGAGTGTTGACAACTGGCAGCATAGGCTCCTACTCACCTCAGCCCAAAGTCAGGTAGCCTGCCTTAAATTACACTGCATTTTGAACTAAGCTGGTTCTAAAGGAGAGTGTTCAGCAGCTGGGCCAGAAACATCTTTAATGTCTGGACAAGTTTCTGAAAGAAACACATCTTTCTTTGAGACCCGGGGTACTGGGGCATCAGATTCTCACAGCATAAATTCACTGAGGTTCCCCTCTGAAGTGTTTCCACTTGGTTGGTTCTAAGCTGTCAGAGATGTCGGAGCAACAGGAAACACTCATCATTTAAATTACATTACTTTGCATCTAAGTAGCAGGTAACCACTGAGGCTTTAAACCTATCCAGTGCATCTGTCAATTAAGTGACCCCTGGAGTGATGCTTGAAAGGCAAAATATCAAGGTAGAGACAGGATCTTCTGTTAAACTGAAATATTCTGGCTGGAAAAAGTAGACAGGCTTTTAGGAGCTTGAGTCCTTCATTAGTCTTCTAAGACACTAAGGTAACACAAAGCCTGGGTGGAGACAAGATCCCTAATCAAACAGAGGAAAATGTCACTCTCTCAATAACAGGATTTAGTAGGAGGAAGAGTGCTTTCTTTATTGACTAGAAGTCAACAGCTCCGGAGAAGCAAAACAAGCACAGGTTGCCATATAATTAAATACTTATGGAAAACACCATCAGAGAAGCCATGCTATGAAAGGGAATGGCCTTCAGAGGGACTTTGCTAGACAACCTTTGAGTGCAGACACCTCATTTGAAATAGTTCAAGGTGGCTCACTGCTTATTATCTTCCGCAATGTTGATATGTTGCTGTAGCAGACAGATTTTTAATCTTTCCCTAGGCAGAATCTTGCTTTTGACAAAATTCTCTCCCTTTTACCTAATGATGCAAGTTTTTATAGATTTTATGGCAATAAAATTCTTCAGTATATAGCTGCAACAAATGCTCTATGACACTCTGTTAAATACAAAAATTAAACATTTGCTTTAGGAGAATGTATCATGAAATTACCAGCCCTTCAAATGTCACAAATTAATGATGAAATGCTTAATTACTGTTAGGGTGTTTTGAGCTTGTATTAGTCTCTTTTCATTTTGGTAAAAAGGAATAATCAAATCTGATCTCTGTTTCTGAACTCCTTCATATACTATTGCAGAAATCAAATTGAAGAGAATCACCCCTGCATTTGCCTGGTCATATATGTGATGGGAATTTGTACTGGATCAAGATGCTTCTATCAGTTTTGACCATATAACTCAACTGTGTAAAGTTTTAGAACAGAATAACCTTGATTAGTTACTGCTCAGCTGAAAAAATGACCAGTTAGAACACCAGGATCTGTTTGATTTTGGTGTATGACAAAGCTCTGGGGATATTTAAACCTGGTACATTTAAAGTGATATAGGACTCTTTGCTCGAACTGACAAGAGCTGTGATCCTGACAGGAAATAAAAACCAGGAGAAATAACTTTTATCTAGTCAGTTTGTTGAGGGACTTTTATAACAACAATTCCAAACAAATTGCTGCTTTCCTCTAAGGGATAGTTTCTTGTTTGCTCTGCAGTAAGGAAACCATTTGAAGTCTGCAACTAAACTATTCCCATGATGGGGAGACCCAAAGCCTCCTATGTCTTAATCTCACAAAGAATATTCCATAGGCCTTAACAATTCCCATTTGCCCTATATGAATTTCTTAAATGCTTATGCTGCAGCATGTTTTGCTTTGTAATACTACTCTTATCTTTTTGAACATTTTTGCATCCTTTGGGATTTCTAAATGCTGGTCACAAATTGGACATCAAGATAAAAGTGGAGTCAGTCACGGAGTTTATGACTTTTTGGTCTCTGTGATTTCTGGATCTTAAATAAATTGCATCAATTGTGAGATTATTTTCAAAATACACTGAAATATTTCAAGCTAATGGCAACTACAGCCATTTAACGACTGCCACCATCTCCGTTGTTTCACTAAAACCTAAAGATCCAGTTCTAGGCAACAAGCGATAAAACTTCTGTGCAAATAATAAATAAATAAATAAACTGGCCGAATGACAAACGGCAGAACTCACTCAACACCTATCTGTGCCCAAATACAGTGAAAGCTTTGGCTTTAATCTGATCTTGTATGACGAGATCTGTATTAAAAGATTGCCAGGTCAAACCTCCCCTTGCTCATCTCCTTTCAAGAACTGCCAGTCAAAAAACCCAGCACATTAGCCCTGATGAGCTGTGATAAGGTAGGAATAGCCATCCTTGTAGAAGAGCCAAAGTGAGACCATCTGTCCTGAAATGTTGTCTCTGGTAACAGATGGAAAATGGAACATGGAAAACGGTGCATTTCTTTCCTCAGACAGCTTCCTGTCAAAGATTTCCTCAGCTGGATGTGGCAGCTCTGTACTTTGCAACAGGAATTTCTCTTCCATGATCTTTCGTGTGTTGTTTCCTCTTGAGCCCACATAACTTTTAGTATCTTTAGCTTAGTGCAGGAAGTCATCCCTAACTAAATAGTGACATAAAGAATCACCTTCTCTGCCTTGAGTCTGGATCCTACAGATTCATTTGATGTCCCCTGGTTCATGGATCGGGGGAAACTGTGACCAAGCCATCCCCAGCCACACTTCCCAGTCACTGATTTTACAGACCTTTTGCATACCCACACTTTTTCAAACAGAAAATAGAATAATTAGTCATCTTTTATAGAAAAGCTATCTCACACCTTTCATTCTCCTCATTTTCTTTCTCTACATCCTCTGTAGTTCTAAGCCCTTTTGAAATGAGGGTCTGCAACACCACACAGCCTTCAGGCAGCAGACAAAGCTGGGATTTATGCAATAACATGACGTTATCTATTTTGTTCTCTAGTTGCTGAACCCAACACGGCTAACACTTAATTTGCTTTTTCAGACACTGCTGAGTTAATGTGTTCCTGGAATTATCTTTCAAAATTTTAAAATCTTGTCTGATGCTGCTTAGTTCAAAGCACACAGTTTTATATGTGAATTAATAGTTTTTTCCCCAATGTGTAGCACCTTATACTTCTAAGTCATGTTATGGTATGGCTGCTTAGTTTTCTTAAAAGCCTTTGGTGAAGGAATTTGTTGAAAGCCTTTTGTAAATCCAAGATCAATCAGATCACCCTTATCCACGTGTTTTTTGATCCCCTCAAAGAACTGCCTTATGTTTGTGAGGCAGGACTTCCTTTTATGAAAACCTTTTTAACTCTTCCCAGATAAGTCATATTTATCCAGATGTCCACTGTTCCATATTACAGTTTCCACCTCTTTGTTTTCGGTAGATATCAGGCTGACAGGCTTCTCGTTTTCTGAGTCTCTCTTGGAATACTTTAGTTAAAAAATGGCACTCTCTAATATCAGTAATGGTCAGCTATTTCAGCCTTGAATTCCTTTAAAGCTCTGTGTGGTCTTGGTGACCACTTCTTAGTTTTCTTTGCCTCATCTGCTGCCACTTGTCCATATATTTTCTTTTCATATTGTAATAATAATTTATGATACTGAACTGTTTTACTACAAGTGGATTTATCTAAAATCTAATTTAAATCAAGTATTTCTGCAGCTGAGTTCAGAAGACATTCTCCAAACGTGAGAAGAAATAAGACATATGTTTGTCTTTTCATCCAGCAATAAAAGAAAAGCTTTCATTTCACCTACAGTTTCCTACAGTAGTATCCTAGGTCTGTGGATTCTTTAAAAATGCAAACATTTCCACCCATTCCCTAGTAATGAGGAAGAGACAGAGGGAAAGGGGATATCGTGATCTCTAATTTATGGGCTGCATTTTACTGCTGTAAGTACCCAGATGATCTGACTTCCTTCTTTTTCTGCATTTTTTTTTCTTTTCTGATTCTTTTCCACATTAAAATCAACATAAGCTAGTCCCCTAATAATACCTATTTTAACAGCTTTCTAGTAGATTTAACTATCATCTGTATATGTATCATCTGTAAGCAATTTAATAAACTACCCAATTTATTGTAGAATATGATTTTAGCCAAATGGGAGAATCAGCAGGGGGGGAAGAAAGGAAAAAAAAAATGCTAGTGCTCATTTGTGTGGTGGGTTCTTCATGGGGTTTTGTTTGTTTGGTTTGTTTTGTTTTGTTAATTACATGGAAAAAACCCCTCACTCATAAATATATAGCTGGTTTGATGGAACAAAAGATAAAATCACAGCCATGCCACTACAGAAATCACGACACACAGTCTCTTCCAAGTGAAGGCAAGATGACCTCTTCCAATATAACCCTTCAAATGATTTTTTTTAAGTGGCTTCTGCAAACTGGGCAATGTCAGGCACCTCAGCACATGTTATTTTCCCAAATCATTGCCTAGTAACTTTCCTTGTTTCATAGTCCTACAATTCAGTAGTTACATAAGGTAAAAACAAATTTTGAAGGCAAATCTAAACATCATTTTCCCCAAACCTTACAGAAGCAGAAAAACACATTTCTGCTTAATTGCTACCCTTAAGTTTTGTTCCCCTGACTCAAGAAGCAACAAGGAACAGAGACACATGGAAAGGATTTAATTTTCAAAAGAGGTATAAAATGACAAATTGAATTAAATATATTGATGGAAGGTTCAAATGGATGACTCCAACTAACATCCATTAAAGCTGATTCTCTTCATCTTTTCCCATCAAAATACTCTTGTCCTACAAGACAAATTAATAAAATCCAGATGTTTTGATTGCATGAGGAACTTTGCAGTGCGCTGCCAGTTAAGAGGATTTGCTCACTGAAAGTACAGACATTGAGTGGCAAAGGTACCAAAACCAGTAATACCAAGTTCTTAGTGAAGAGAAAGAAAATATACAGGTCATATATAATTCTTAGCTACCTATAAGGCCAGACAAGAAAACTCTGCTCACACACATAGGAGGCATGAGCAGTTCCTCACCATTAAAGGTAAAAGCTTTTAATTTTAATCCCTAATGTGGATTACGAGGCAAGGTACTGTGTGATGGGTTGGAATTTTAGAACTAGTCCTGCTTTCTTGGTTTTTTCCCCAGCTTCAAGATTGGCAAATGAAATGTAATGGAAGAAGTAGAGAAATGTACAGGAGGGTATTTCTCAACATTTAGGTTACTGGGTGTCATCCTACGTTAGGAATTTTGGATTTATTGTGAGGAAAAAAAACCAAATAAACTGGCAAAAGATGCCACTTTCCTCCAAAACACAGAAACAATGTTGTTAGCATTGAGCATTGCTGAATTATATCAGAGTAAATAGAAATTTGTGTAGAGAATGTAACTCTAATTCAACATGTTAGAAGATAGATTAATGAGCAGCTCTCAAAGCATGTACATATCACAGGCCCTCTGCAGCCAAAGACCTGCACCATTAAATACAAGACATAAAAAATGTATGGATAACTCACAGGGACAAGAATTTGGGGAAGAGAACTCTCATGTTTCTTTGGTCTTTGTTCTACCTGTTCCTACTACAGCCAGTGTCAGATTATGAGGAAATACTTCCCTAAACTGGCTAAAGATGAGTAAACTTTTTTTTCTTCCTGGACTTCTTGGACAAAAATCTTTTGAGGTTTTCCTTTACAAAAAGACAAGGATTTCAGTTTGCATCCAAAAATCAATACATCAAATAGCTACAAGATTTTCTTGTGAGAAAAAGTAAAACACATTCACTGCAAGGTTTCTGAACATGGAAAAAAAATTTGTGACATTGGAATTACTACCTGTTTCTTGTTAATCTAGAAGTAAGGTTTTGGGCTAGAATTCATGTTTCCAGGTGTCGTTCCACTGCTGGTTTTACTTATCCCTGTGTTTTAGCAAGGAAGAACTAATTTACTCTTGGGACTTGGAAAGACTCTTAGGTGTCTATTTCCTTTTCATTTTGCTTCCCAGGAGATGGGATGACTACATTTTTGGCTTCAGTTGATGGAAAAAATTCTGATAAAAGCCTCTAAAGTAAAACAAAAACTATTTATGTGTAATTTTCTTTCTGTTTTTGGCAGGGGGATGCTGCATCATATTCTTCCCAACAGAGCCTATGGGAATCAAAATTGATCTTTGCCAAAGCTTGGAAGAGCCTTGAATGGAACATGCACGTAAGTAATGCAAGCAGGTGTTCCACTTTCCTCACCTCTGCCCTAATGCTTCCTCCTGCTCTTTGAACTGTCTTTTAAAGGTGGCAGTTAAGTAACACAACACCTTTTATCCATCTGTTCATCTTAGACAGTCAGAATTTATGATCTCCCCTCTCACTGTTGAAAGAACATTTCATGCCAACTTGTTGGGCTAAAGAAACACACCATGCTAAACTCTCCTCTG
Organism: Rhagologus leucostigma; assembly: GCA_013397725.1. Classification (NCBI taxonomy): domain Eukaryota; kingdom Metazoa; phylum Chordata; class Aves; order Passeriformes; genus Rhagologus; species Rhagologus leucostigma. The sequence continues at coordinate 51,707 of VZTD01003635.1, read as the reverse complement.
GTATACTGCAGAGAAGTTAATCAAGAGTAACCGTATCATATTCAGTTAGAAAATATATTTTAATCATAGCTGAGATATGGATGAGGCCCAAATAATGTACTAAATTTTGAAATGATGGCTTAATGTGGAACTTAAGATTGAACACGAAAATTTAAAATTAGTCTGATGAATACTCACCTGCATCAGATTTCATCTTTTAAATTTTGTTTCCTGTTAGCAAGTGTAGAGGTGATTAACTCCTCTTGACTTGTTGCTTTGAAAGAGCTCAATTACATGCATGGCCGCAGTCCAGCATAAAAATCAACTATTTTTGCATTGCCGTTTAAAGCAGGTATTGTTTGTTACTTGGAAGGTTCCCAAGAATGAATTTTTCCATACTGAAAACAAGAACAGGAGAAGCAGAGAACAACTGAGTTATAATGCACTATGGGTCTTGGCAAGTTTGGGTTCTGTTTTTACACTTGAAAACTCTCATTTTTCGGTCTGGGCCTGGAAAATAGGAGAAATAGCTGCTGTATATACAGTGAAACCCTGAGAAATATGAAAACTTCTGAAATGCTCTGCTTGTAGTTTGATAGTTTGAATCCTCCTGGAGTATCCTTTTCTTCCGTCTTTCCTCTGTATTACAAAATAAGCTGTAAGGTTTGTGAAGCAGTTTCTAACACTCACTTTACAACTACAGTGAAGTATTTTGCTCAGTGTCTGCCCCAGTGGGTCTGATGCCGGTGGTTCCAACTACAGCATCTGGCAAAAGGACAGGGCATAAAAAGTTGCCTTGGCATCAAGTTCTGCCTGCAAAAGGCAAACAGCATTGCTCGCTCAGCCTCCGAATGGTTCTGGTTAGGCTTTACCAGAGAAGCAGAGGTGACACAACCAGGACCTCCCTGCATGAAATCTTACCCCCATCCAAATAACTGCAATAGATTAAAAAGCAATCCAGCTATCTTCATTCCTGGCAACAGGAACAAAAATTCCAACTCTTTGATAACTAATTCCATTCCAAGTGGAGCAGATTATATTGGAAAAATGTGCCCTCCAAAAACACCTTGATATTTAACCCCTGCTGATCCTGCAGCCTTTGACTGTTGCTCTGCATCTTCTTGCCAGGAACTGGTTTCCAGACTCTCTCAGCTCCTTCTGCGTTTGGTACAGGCCTCTGCTTTTGGTGCTCGTGTACTGTGCAGCTGGCCTTGACATGGATCTGCCTGTTTTCCAGACAACTGCCCATGTCTGCAAACGTTGAACAAGTGTTTTACGTGCCTCCACAGTGCAAATCTACCATGCATGCTGTGACACCAGGCATGACGTAGAATTTTGCTCCTGCTCTTAATTTTAATGCCAGCTGCATCTCCTATCCCTTTGTTGCTTCTATGATGTAAAAATAACGAGATGGTTTTTTTAAAAACTTAATTCTGATTTTTATTTTTGTTGATCATGGGGAAGGCATCAATTGTTTTATACTAAAGGTATCCAAGTAGCAAAACCCAGTATTTTGAAAAATACTTTGTAATCAAGATTGATATTTTTACAAATAACAGAGATTCTTTCCTGGTATATGAATTTTTCCATGCCCAGGTAGAAGATTTTTTACTTCAATGTTAATGGTGGAGTAAAGCAGAAGCACAGTCAGTGTGAGTAAGAACACACATAGAAGTATTTGCATCTTAAGTAACTCAATTAAATAGCCAGTTTGTTACGAAGAATTAACTCAGTTACTCTTTTTAATGATAGTAAGTTTATTTGAGTACGGCTCTATAGCAAGACTCCACTAATACATCAGAAATTTTAAACACAAGCAGGAAATGTAAAATGAAAGCCAATGTAAATAAAGCTGCTTCAGATGCTTTTGAATGTAAAAGTGAAATATATCAATGTCTCAGAAATTCCATACATTCAGCAAGCAAACACAGAAAGGATCGTTTAACTTTCTGCTGTCCTTTCTCAGACTGGTGGCCTAATGTTTATTCACAGTGCTTTGTAAGTGATACATTATTCATCAGATTATAATTAGACCTCATCTTTGTTTTTATGTTACAGTTCATTATGTAGCAATTACAGCAGGATAATCAAGCCTTGGGGGTTTTTTTTGTTAAGAACAGGTAGTGCAATCTTCTATTCTCATGCATCTTAGGCAGTAGTAAATGAATTAAAAAGATAATTGAAATTCCCCAACTGAAACATCACAGCAGTTTTCCCAGAACACCACATCTATCTCCTGTAAATGTTCCGGATCGAGTTGCCAGAATGTTGATTTCATTAGAAAACCAAAATAGCAACAGTCAGTGAGAGTAAGCAGAGGAGTCTCACAATTTGCAGATATTGGGAAATCCAGAGGCTTGAAGTAGCCAGAAAGTATTCTTCTGGAGAAAGCAGCCACAGTAACTTTTCTAAAGCGCATTTGCTTTTGTAACGTGTGGCTTGCATAGAACTTACCACATGTGGACCATAAAGCATTTTATAAAAATTTCTGTTTTACTGAGTTGCAGGGAAAGAAAGTGGTTTTAGCTCGTAGGGACCAACTTAACAAAAGGTCAGGACCTTGGCTTTAAGGCAAGTGCCCTGTTCTCAAGACCCAGAGTGTCTCCTAAGCAAATAATAGCATTAAGTACTCTTTCACTTGCATATAGTTTTTCGTGCCTATATAGAATTTTTTGCTTTGCAAATATGCCAGTAAATTCTACCAACAGTCTCTGAGGTAGGCAGTGAATGCCCTCTGTGGTGGTTGGTTTTTGTCCTCTGTTTGGGGGAGTTAGGGAGCATGGAGACAACAGGGGCTGTCGCTGTGGACTTACCAGCTGCCAGTGATGTTTGAAAGGGTTGGGGCGGGGAAGGAGTGAAGCACTCCCAGTCCTTCCATCCTCTGCAGGGTATTACAAAATTCAGCCATTTCTAGAGTGAAACAGTGCAGCTGTTCTAAAGCTACCAGCAGCCAACAAAATATCCCAGTTCACAGCAGGGAATAGAGTGTATAATCAGTCTAAATGAATTTGTAGATGAATTCAGACAAACAGAATACAAGTTTATGAATTGGATTTACACTTCTTCTCATCTAAAAACACTTTGGAAACTTTAATGAGCACAAGGTGCCAGGACCTCTTTGTGCTGAAAGCAGCCCGAGAGGTAGCACAGCTTTACCATCTCAACAGAAGGAAAAAGGGAAATTCACTGGCATGATCCGTGTGCTCAGCAATCCCTAATGGCCTCCCAGTGGCCTCCCCAACTGGCCAGGACCCATTGTGGTTCTGGCTGCTGTGATTCACAGCATGAGTTACCTTAGTGAAAAAAACACAACAAACCAGTAAGGGATTAATTCTTCCTTTATTGTGGCCCCACGCCTGAGCTGAAATGGGTGGTAGTGGACAGGGGTAGGAAGTATCTATTAACATGGGGTACTTAAAAGGTATACAGCAATGAACGTACGCCCAGGATTTTAACACTACTGCACTGTTTTTCCTGAATAACAACACCTACGTCAGTCTGGTATTCTGAAAACCCTTTGCTCTTTTCATTCCCTGTAGGGCAGTGTTTAAAGGGTGCACTCCAATAACATTTTCTAATTGCCTTTGAGACTGTTTAATCAAAATATCAGTATTCACTTCTGCTGTACCCTCTTTCAGGTTTCTACTGTGCTTAGCTTTTTAGATTAGAAATGTAGCTGAGTCACAACACTGATGTGTTTCTCTTACAGTAGTGTTCTGATTCCTGAAATACTACATCTTTTCTTTTTCTTCTTGTAGCATTTTCTAACCTGGCACACGTTTATTTTTGAGAAGAACATAATTCCTTCAAAGTTTGATTGGTTTCTTTAATACCAAAGTTTTTGCTTTCATTTTAATCAAATACAATATTTTTAAATATAATTTCCATTTTTCTTGTAAAGCGCTTTACACTGAGCTGTAAGCTGTTTTTCACAGACCTTTAATATACAGTAGGCAAAACATTAAAGAAGATTCTGGGGATTATATGAAAGCAAGACAAGAAAAGAAAGTAATAATTTTTATGTAAATAGCTCTTAGGACCCTTCTGATGTGCAAAAGCAAACCTGAAGCTTTGTCTGAAGGACATAGAAATGAAATTAAAAGAAGAAAAACAGTTTCAACAAAAAGAAGCACCTTTTAAAATGTATAATCCTTGAGTATTGTGAACTATTCCTTGTGATGAAATAGTCTTTTCTTTAAAGAACATACCCAGTATTGACCACATCTTCCCCTAGAGAAAGGTTTATTCTGATTCTTCCTGGCAGCTTATAGCAAGGCCATATTTTAAGGACATCCTGTAACCGAAAAGGTTAGGATAGGATTTAGGTTTCCTGGAATCACACGTTGTCTTAATGTGATGTGCTATGAGATAGAGACAGGAGATCTGCACAGTTTGTTCAGCAGGGGCTTTTATAGACATCCAGTAGTAATTTCTGGGAATAGTCCAATCTCAAATTATTTGAAAATTAACAATAATTTAAAAATACATTTAATAATGGTCTCGGAAATATTTGACCTAGCCTTCTACAGGGCATGTGTTGGTTCTGTAGCCAATAATCTCCCAAGCTGATGGCTAAGTGTTTTCTTAGTTTCAGAACTAACAGAAAAAACTGTAGTGAGAACTTTAAAAGTGAAATTTTCGAGACAGGGAATTTATTGGGTTTTTCAATATAGATGAAAAAACCATATAGATTTAGACAAATTCTGTTTACTTCACCAAATTAGGTCTGAAATATATGAAATCACATTTGTTTTCAGCAGCATTGCACAGGTACCACTAGAGCACAAATTTTCCAACCTAATCGATTCTGTTAAGAAGGGTAATTTAACCTACAAGGTCATCATTACTGACAATGATAGAGAACAAACCAGTCTGATTCTCAGATTTTATGGTATAGTTTAATTAAAACCATTTAATAAAATTACTTACAATAGTTTAGCAATCCCACGTTCTCATTTTTGCGAAATTACTTTCCACACCAATAACACACTTAAATCTTTAATGATGTTTCCACGTTTCTGAAACTGAAAACCTTAAATTGCTTTTAATGTTATAGGTAAAAACTGTAGATAAATCCTACTTGTAACTTCCAAACATCCAGACCGTGTGTGACATGCTGCATGCCTTTTCTCTCAGTGTGCCAGGCTAAAAGACAACAGAAGCATCCTCAAAAAAGAAAGAGGCATCTTGATCCACTTCCAAAGTGGGCCTGAATTAAGAGAAGAACTGCCAATGCCATGGCTTCTCCTTGCTATCTTTTGCTGATCTCATGTTTCAGTTTCATTGGAGCTGATTTCGGGGAGGAGAAATCTGATAGTAAGTATTCAGTGGCCAAGTAAGCGCATGGTTCCTCAGTGCTGAGTTATCCACAGCTGCTTACTGTTAATAGCGCGGAGCGAGACACAGCAGGACTGGTGGGACAGTGGCTGCCAGTCTCCCTGGCAAAATAGGGAATGTCCAAACTTAAACCCGTTCTCTTCCTCAGTGGTGTGGTATTTCAGAAGAGTTTTGCATAACTTTAACGTGTCTGTATAACCAGGAAAAGAGATAGGGGCGAGGGCTGAAACTACAGCACAGCAATGATGAAAGGCATTGGTTTGCATCCTGCTTATGAAAGAGTCACTGATACCCTGCAGCCAAAACCACATCCAGTTTAACTGATGCTTGTCACCTCAGGGACGAAATTTTCCGTTCTGATTAGACGGTTGGGAGAGATTTGAAAGGTTTTAGACTTTCTCTGACATATCCAACAGTACTGACTCTGATAACATGCAGAAAAACAGCTTATATTGTTTAATGGTGAATCCAGCTCTGGATAGCAAGAATAAGATAGGTCAAGCCTTGTTCTTGCCTACTTTGTGTTGCTTGTTGAGGTTTCTATTGAGTCTTTCATGTAAGGGATGCCACTGTGTATCTTCATTTTGACATCTGTATCAAAGGCCCTGGGGTTTTTTTCTGAATTATTTTGTACAGTAATGAATGCTTTGGACAATTTGTTTTGACGTCACAGCCATTACTGAGCTATAGCTCTAGGTAAAACTGTTCAGTACTTTCAAAAGACTTATTAAGGTTGTAGAACAAGGATAAGAAAGCTTCTGGAGCCTGAATTCCAGATGCACGTGAGTTATGCAGCTGTTGTAGTGTGATTCTTGGGGCTGTCCTGTGCAGGGCCAGGAGATGGATTTTGATGATCCTTGTGGGTCCCTTCCAATTCAGAATATTCTATGATTCTGTGATTCTTTGAGTGATTGCTTTTTTTATCTGCCACTTTCCTTTCTTTTGTCTTTAACACAATTAATGTTTATTTGTGATTGGGAAGAAAAGTAACTTTACAAATACATCTTCCTCACGTTACTTCCAATCTCTCTCATGTTACTCCCATGTTTCTACTTTGTTAATTAGAAAAGCATTGCCTATCCTGTAACCAAGGCAGCATTTTTAAATGCATTTGAACAGTAACTAAAACCGGAGTATGCAAACAGGTAAAGTACCTGCATCATATTTCACTGTAGATTTTCAGGTGGCATAATTTTACATGCAGATATGCAAGATATATATGTGTAAAATGTAGTTGTTATACGTGTACGTCTTCGACCAGGCAGCTGGCGAAAGGATGAGAGGACAGAGTCTTAAGCTGCTCCAGGGGAGGTTTAGCTCGGACATCAGGAAGAATTTCTCACAGAATGGGTGATTAGGCATTGGAATGGGCTGCCCAGGGAGGTGGTGGAGTCGCCGTCCCTGGAGGCGTTTAAGGAAAGCCTGGACGTGGCACTGAGGAACATGGTTTAGTTGACGTGGTGGTGTTCGGTCGTAGGTCGGACTCGATGATCTCAGAGGTCTTTTCCAACCTATTTGATTCCGTAATTCTGTTTTTCAAGCACATACGAGAAAAAAAAAAAAAAGTATCCCGTTTGTAGGACTGCTCCGCGCTTGGAGCGGGACGCGGCGCCCAGCGCAGAAGGAAATACGGCCCCAGGCTGACCGCCCCGGGCTGCCCTTCGCCCCCGCCCGTGAGGGCACGGCCCGNCTCAGCAGCGGGGAGCCCGGGGGCTGCGCCCAGCCGCGAGCACCCGGCGGCGGAGCGCGGCCCCGGGCAGGCACAGGTACTGCCGCGGGGCGGGCGGTGGCTGCGAGCGCGGGGCCGGACCTGTTGCGAGCTTACGGCGGCTTGAAACTCGTAGGTGATGGGAATAGAAAAAGTTACGTGCGTAAAAAAATGTGGAAAAGCTTTGCAGGCTTGGCACTGAATGGGAAGAAATTAAGATTTTGCTTTCATAGCTTAGTTCGCAGTATGCTACCGAAATAGTCCCCTAAGATAGGTGTGTAGCTATATTGCATTCTATGCGTGTGTGCAGCGATATTCCATTCTGCGCGTGTGAGCCTGTGTAGATAAAGGTGCACACCCCCGAGATTGGTTGCCAAATTGAGATTGCAGCGTGCCGTGGGAAGGGGCAGCACCCCTGCCTAGATGATGTGTTGGGGAGCACAGTGTCTCTGAAGAAATACAAAGTTAATACTTCTCCTTCAAGGAGCCAAGGACGCGAGCCTGTTCTTGTTTCTGTTGTCCTACTTCAGCTTGCACATAGTTAAGTTTTACATCTTCACAGAGACACCAGAGTGTTGCATAGGTACAATCATCTGAAAAAGATGACAACCTATTCTGTAATAGAGATCAATTAAATTCTGCAGCTGTTCCTCACTACTGGTGTTCCCCAGGTTATGGGGTATAAGGTAAACAACTGTTTGAGACAGTGAGAAAAATGTTTTCATGACCTTCTGTATGAACTCTTTTCATGGTGTGGTGGTGCATCCACACCCTCCCCCACAGTATAATTTCTGAAATGCTCATAATTCTTCAGGTAGCCTTAAAACACTCATTTGTGACAGTTGGTACATATACCTATCCTGAGAAGAGATTAAATATCCTTGGTGCTAAATAGAATCTGGAACTGTCTTTGAAAAACTTGTATTATTTTGTCTATGGTTAGAGCTCCTGTCTCACTTTAGCACAACCTCTGTGTGTTTATACTGTCTGTGGGAAGCTTGACCATGCAAGATTTTTTTTTTTGTGTGTGTGAGTAAGCTGTGGAGGAAGTAATTTCCTCTGAATGCTCGTGCAGCTTAAGGTGTGGGTTGTTGCAGATGCCTCTAAGTGAAAATCTCTTCGTTTATATAGATACAAAAAATATATATGTCTGTGCCGGTGTGTAGGTAATTTAATGCTGTTTTAGTGTATTTTGGAACAACTGAAGCTCTCGCTGCCACGTCTTTGCTGATGGAGGTGGGGGAGGGAAGAAGGTACAGCTGGCAGTACCAAGCCTCTGATTAAACATTTTTCTTTCTTCTACCTGTGCCTACCTTGTTAACTAATAAATAGGAGAAAATTCCATAGGTTTAACTCCCAGAAGCAGTTAATTACTGCAACTGAGAAATCTTATGCTGCTTTGAAGAGTGTAGTTTAGAGGATTGCACGGGCAGTGTGTGGGGACGGCCAGGCCCTGTAGACAGCTCAGAGTGGTTTCTTATCTGATGTGGATAATCAGTAAAATTGTTGAGGTTTTTGTCTTCAGAAATATCTGTTTAATTTGAGAAGCCTAGGAATGGGCTTTCTGATGGGGATAACTTTTCTCTACTGACATGTGTCAGTGCAGCATAAATTTATCTCTGTGTTCTTGGAGCTGTAAATTCGAGGTGCCTTTGTGTGTGCTTCTGGAGCACAATTTGTGATTTATTTTCATCCAGTTTCTATGTTTAAAGATGACTTCATGGCTTGATCCTAAGAATGGGAAGTATAGGTGGTTGGGAAAGCTATTTCAAAGGAACGCTTAACACCTGAAATGCTAATTTATGTTGTGTGCCTTTAGTTCTTTGGGGATGCCTGGCCTGTGTGCTTGGAACTCTACAGGAGTAGTAAATGCTTGTTCAGGGTTTGGAGCCCCAGCATTTCTCGTAACAGTTTAATTTGGGCCTCAAGGAAGTGAAATTCTGGTATTGTTAAATTCAATCTCCTATCAAAATAGAAGTTCTCATGTGGAAAAGAGGAAGCTCAATATCAAGGCTGCAGAGTGTACAACCTTAATAACTTTTCAGATCCCTTGGTGGCAAGGGCACTATATCTGAAAACTAATCTGGTGAAATACAATCATATGGTTTGGCAATGCAGGATTCTTCAGATTTTCTGCTTCTAAAAATGGTGGCAATTATCAGGACTCTCTTTCCTGAAAGTTTTCTAAAATGTTACTCTATCCCATTTAACAAAATCTGACTACAAGGAAGAAATTACATATCTTGTGAATGCTCTCGTTAGAAAACCCTTTCTGAATTGCTTTTTTCCAAATTCTGCATTTTGCTTGTTTCATTTTCTTTAACAACAACAGGATCAAGATGTGAAAGCTTAGGGAAAAGATAGCTGATAACAGTAAGGGCATCATACAGTGCTGAGGCCATACTGCCTCAGCTCTCCCTTGTGGAATACCTGGTGCTCAGTTTCGTCACGCTGGAGTCCTGGAGTAAAAGGGCTGCTCAGGCATGGGCCAGTAACGCAGAAGACGACCAGAAATAGGAACTCTATCCTGTACTTTATGCTCTGTTTCACCAGCATCAAAAGCAAGGAATCTTCTATCACTTGCTTGGAGTGGGGCTGATGTTGATGGTTTGTAAAAGGTTTGGTGGAAAACTTGTGTCATGTTCCACACCTCCTCTAAAATAAGGTGTGCTAGTAGCACAGGAGAAGGATTTAGTAGGGGAGTTTTCTACTCTGGTTACTCTGCCTTTCCTGATTTTTCAGTGTGTTCTGTGTTCTTTGGGATGGCTGGTATTTGGGAAGCAGGATTCACAGTGTATTTTCCATGTGTAGTTGAAGTCAAGGTTCTCCTGGTAAAAAGAGTAGTTTAGGACTTTCCTTTGAGAGTTTTTTCCATCTGCACATCCATTGCTTACAGTTCTCTCCGTGGGCTTAGGAGAAGTGAATCCCATTTAAATGCAGCATGTGGTAATGCTGAGAAAACTAAGCTATCAAGCAAAAGCAGTTTTTGCCCCTGACTTCAGGTCATTTTTTGCCTTCAGTTGTGTCTTTTATCTTTTTTGGGGGGGAATACAATTCACAGCCTTTTAAAATGCACAGAGAGTGATGAATAATAGCAGGTGTCATTTTCCTTTTTGCAGATTCCTGAAGAGGACACAATACTTGGAATGAGAAAATTGCCATCATGAGTCAACAAGGTTATGTTGCAGCTCCTCCGTATTCCCAATCCCAGCCAGGAATAGGAGGTTTTGGACCACCTAATTCTTCAATTCATTATGGACATTATGGGGATCCTAACTCCTCATACTCAGCACCTCAACTAGGTATTATTTTGGCTTAAAATTTGTTTTCAGATTCTACTTTTCTGTGATGGTGGTTTGCATCTCTTTCTACCTTGTGTAAGTTCCACACTGGTACTGCAACAAGAAATAGAAAAAAAGTTTTACCCAGTTTCTCTAAAACTTTGTATTAAAGACAGCAGGAGTTGTGTTACTCTAATCAAATGCTGAATATAGTCAGAATTCTGATGGAAATGCTTCTGGTAATTGACTTATTAGAACACTTGGGGAAAATACTGGTTTCCATACCAGATAATTTTTTTATGTTAGAATAATTTAAAAGGAAAATAGTTCAAGAAATAGAGTTTGAAAGGCTGTTCATTCAACATTGCTGTTTACATAAATTACAGTTTCTTCACAGTCACTATACTAGATCTGAATTAAGAACCATTTTCAGCACAGGAGAGCAGGTTCTACACATGGAAGCTCTTTTTGTTTTTATTTTTAAAAGTTGTTTTAAGTTTTCATTCTTACCTTGGCCTCTGAAATCAAAGGGACCTCTTGTTTCTACCTTGAAATATAACTGGGTGACAGGGAACTGCCACTGTCCCAAACTGCAGTTGCAGGGTCTGCTCGTTCACTGCTTTTTCTTAGCTGTCTGTCTTGGGTTCTTTGCTGGAAAGTTATGAACTGCTTGTTTGTTTCCTTTTTACTCTCTCTTAGTTTTTCATATCTGCTTTTATAACTGACCAGAAATCTGTGCTTTCTAACAGAATCACTGAGATTGGAAGGAACCTCTGGTCCAACCCCTCTGCTTAAGCAGGATGACCCAAAGCTGTTACTCTTAATGGTAGAGCAGAGCTGCACACCTGCATTTCTTGCCCATCTTGTTGTTTCTTACGCGGTTTTAAATAAAAGTGTTTAATCTTTTGCAGGTGTGTCGAAATCAACTGTGCCTTTTGGATCTCCAGCTCCTGTTGGGCCTCCACCACCCGGTGCACATCAATTCAGCCAGACCAGTTTCCAAAATGGATCTGGTACACCAGGACAGCAGCCACACAGGTGACTGGAAAGGATTAATAACTGACATCTGAGCTATTTGACCTCTGTTACCTCTCTGTGAAAGAAACAGGAATGGGAAGGGGGGAAAACAGGGACGGGTGAAAGCTGTAAAAAGAAATCTTTGAAAAAAAGGTTGTGTGAGGGGATAGCCAAGCTTTATTACACAATATTTGTGTTGCAGGTAAAGTGAGTCAATATGCAGCTCTTTATTTAATTCTGTCAAATACTAATTATTTTGCACATCTCCGAGGAGTGGCAAAATTAGTTTGTGTACTCATAGTTATTTCGGTTTTAGTGAACTTGACACCATTTAACTACTCTTCTTGTCGTTGATGGAAGTCTTGATCTGCTTCTGTGCTCTTTAGTTGTTGTATAGTTATTTCGTGTCAGAATAGGGAAGCCTGTTTGTTATCACTGTGTGAAGGAGGACCCAAAAAGACTGATGATCAGTTGTTGAAGATGATATACTCATGCACAGGGAGAAGTGGTGGTGGTCCTGAAGATGAAAAAGCAAGGTGAACAGAGTTAGGTTGACATGACCCAGCAAAATACTGATTCTCTTCCTTCGCTTCCAGTCATTGCCCTGACAACTGCACATCTCCTGTTCTTTACCTGATTTGGGTTTGGTGGGGTTTTTTTTACAAAATTGCTCAGAGCTGCTGTTCTAGGCCAGGAAATTTCCAGATGAAAATTTCAAGTAAAGTGAATTCTACTTCTCTTGAAATAGTGGGGCCCATCCTCAGTTTTACAAGGGGTCCCAGGAAAATCCGTGTTGTCTCTGGGACATAGCCTGAGATGCTATTTTACCAGAGTGAAATAGTCTGGTAGAAAATAACTTTGTAAGCCACATGTGTGTTACTGCTTTCTTTTCTTTAGTTGTTTTTCTTGCGTTCATGTTTTCCGTATCTGATAATCATGAAGTTTTTCCCAACCCGCGTCTTCTTTTTTCCTGTACTACAGAGAGCTCCTCAACAGTTTCTCACTTCCTTTTCTTCTCTTCACAGATTTTTCTCCTAATCTTCACCCATCCCTGGTAGGGAATCTTTCTTTATAAGCTTGGAGAGGGGATGGAGTGCTGTGATATGTTCAGAAGCTTGTGTTTCTTAATCTTCAGGCTTACAGTTATTACTGCTCTCACTTGCCGTGACATACTCACTCTGCTTCGTTTCTAACAAGTGTGCAAACATGGACTGCCTGTTTTTATTAAACAAGTCTGCAATCTCTCTGTTCTTCGTGTGCTTCGTGTATTTTAATAGAAGTGTACGTTTTCTGAGCAGAATGTGGGCTTAGGGTTTTATCCTCATTAATTGTTTCAGCACCACCTTGAGGAAGTGTGAGATTTTCAAGAGTTGTGATTGGTTGATGTAATTTTTTTGCGTAACTGCACTAATTTTTCCCTTTAGGTTTCAGGGCCCTTCACCTCCAAGCAACACAGGACCTTCCTATCCTCCCTACAGTCATCAGTCACAAGCAGCCTTCCCAAATGCTGCATCTGCTTCCTCTACAGCACAACTTGCTGACCAGCTCAACAGCATGCAGATAAATAGCTATGGTAATTGGGTTTATCTGTTTGACTTCTTCTCAGTTAAAGCATTAGGACTATGATAATTAGAAACTTGTTGGACTTCTGTATAAAGAGAAAATGAGACCTTTGACCACCATCGTTGGCTTAAGTTCTTTGAATTTTTTTATCTCATCCAGTTCCTTAGATCAGTATTATTGGGTTAATTCTGAATTGATGTTTGACAAACCTTCCATAAAATTCGGATATCCCGTCAGTCATTTCTCACATTACTTAGTGAACCTGTCAGTAACAGCCAAGGCATGAGCAATAATATACAGACAGGGTTTAATTTTTCTCAGCTTTTTACAGTTTCTTTAGTTACAAAACTATTTTCTTTTTTTTGTCTAAACATTTTTGGGTTTTAATATAAATTTATCTGCATTTTTTTTTGATGTTATACCATCTCAAACCTAGGCCATGAAGATGTGATCATGTGATGCTTCCATGTAAATTAATTCCAGCCACGAATTTTGATACGTATGTAAATTATGCAAAATACATTATATAAACAATTTTAAAACAATTATGTAAAATACAGTATTCTCATGTGCTGGGAAGCTTGTGGTTTGCATGTAAAGTCTTTTTTTCAGTTAACGTATGTGACAGAAGATGTATTTCAGTGTTTGTATGTGAACACACTGGTCCTTTTGCTTCAAACCTAATTTTGGTTATTTTTTTTAGCTCTCTTTAAAATTATTTTGCCATAAGTCTTTGGGGAAAAAATGGACTAAAAAACGTAGGTTTTGTAAAGTAGTAAGTGTTTACAGATTGCAAGTCTCAAAAACCCGTTTCCAAGGTCCTCCTAATTCTAATTGGAATCTAGATCTTATAAACAACAAACAATTCCTTGCCAGTGTATACAAAATAATTCCCACGTTTCATCTTTTAGTATCAAGTGGATTTATTTTCCATCAGACCTGTAATGGTGAAACACAAATAGCAGACTAACAAAAACATGCCACATAAGAGAATTTCATTATTGAGCACAAAGAATGTTGTTTCACATTCTGAAATGAAGCATTATTTTGAAAGCAGAGTGATCCATGTGTGTTCTCGTGAAGAACTGTCCCGCTCTGGCTTCCCTCGCTCTCTTTCTCCATCTACCCCAGCTGCAGGGTTTTATTGCAAATAGAGCCAAAGAAATAAAATGTATGAATCAGCTGAGACTTAAACCGTGAGGTCGGATTTGTCATGTGAACAGACACGTAGAGTCCCCATAAGGCAGCGCTGTCAGTATGGGATACGATATTGTTTGTGTGTTAGAGCAATGTATTGAGCAAAACCAGAGCGCCTGTGACACAGGGTTGGTAGGTTATCGTTTCCCACTCATCTGACACAGTTTCTTGCTCAGGTCCTGGCACTGCTCCGAGCTCTTGCGTGTCTCCTGGGCATCCAGCAGCTTTCCAGGGCCCGCGACTGCCGCCACCAACCCAGCAGCAAATGGGTTTGCCACCTGCACCACAGCTTCCTCCTCCACCAGCAAATAGTGTTAATGGCCTTTGTGCTCAGCCAGCATTGTCTCCTATGGCCAGGCAGGGTGGAATCCCTGGACCTGTCCCTCCAAATCCTAATTTGCAACAGCTTCCAGGACAGCCTCCAGGGCCTGGATATCATCCTCAGCAAGGTAAGGAAGGATATTTGTTAGGTAATTGAAAACAAAGCATGCAGAGACAATCACTGGTGGAGCTGTGTCCATTCATGGCACAGTTCAGCTGACTGGGAAGAATGAAATTTGAATTCCCTTTCTGTAGAAGGGAAAGATGTGCATTGTCAATCAGTACACTTGAGACAGGCTCTGCTTTTGCTCACAAGTTTAGCACTCTGTTGAGACTGTAACAAGAAAAAGGAGATGAATTTGGATCAGAATCAGAATTATGTGGTTAGTAATTGGTGAAGGCACAACATCCTATGGGAAGGAGTTTTTCTTACATTCTGTAAAGGTATAGGCTGCTGTCTGCCTTGTAGTACTGTCATCAGCAGCTTTCAAAAATGCCTTGCTATAGCAATAATGGATTGTAACTGAATACAGAAAGCCAGCTAATGATATCAGTTTGCATTGACTGATGTTAGTGGAGAGATTCTCACTGAGATAATGGCCTGGCAGGAGTAGCTGTGGTAATCTCTACTAACTTGACATGATGTCCTACTTGACATAAACCTGAAAACTCTGGAGCCAAAGTTGTCACATCCAGTGTTGTTCTTACTTTTTAAAAACACAAACTAAAGCCAAACTGAGCCACAGAAATCAGTTTCTTTTAGTTGCTGGAAACAGAGGGGAAGGAGGAGTTGCATTTAGCTGTGTAAGAATAATTGCATGGCAGAAGTTGATGCTAACATTGATAATGGAACTTGAACACTTTAAATGAACTGTCATTTGTGACTCTGCAGCAAACTATGGTCCTCAGATGGCAGCATCTCAGCTGTCATATCCTGGTGCTTTTCCTGGTGGTCCAGCACAGCTCTCAGGCCCACAGCAGAAGAAGCTTGATCCTGACTCTATTCCAAGCCCAGTAAGTAATGTGGCATTAATTTTTTGTAGAAGTAACTTTCTGCTGCATTTAAGATAAAGGAATGACAGTGCTAACATTGTGTTTGTTTTAGCTAGTGAGGTTTCTCATAACATACATGGCTTGGTTCTCAACATATGTTCTAGTTTTTGCAGTTTCCTAATTCATGCAGCTTTGTACTCTATGCTGTCAGTTTTGGATCAATTAGTGTATTAAATTAGTTTGAGTACTGAAGATGCTTTATAACTTTGTCTAACGTGGGACATACTCATATATGAGTATGTCCCAAATACTTTATAGGAAATACTTTACTAGGAATTCTCAGCAGGATTCTTAATGTGACAGTGAGCAGTACTGTAGAACAACTTGTGTTCACTGGAGCTTATCACCTTTCCTTTTCACTCTGCAAAGTTTGAAGGCTTAAACGTAGTAACAGATAGCAGAAGTAGGATTTGTCCAGAATACTGGTACATGAACTCTAGAACTGCAGTCCTGGCAGTGCTGAGAAGTCACATGCTCAGAAGCCACCTCGCCTTTTGATTTCAAGAGTTTCCCAGGCAGCTAGAGTTATTTGCCTGAGCCATCCTTCCAGTTGCTGCAGCCTTTCAGTAGCTTGGAATATACCTGATGCTTAAGCTTCATGCAGGCTGAAGAGGCTCAGCTGTTGAACGTGCACTGGTGGGACAGTGTCTCTTCTTAGGATGGTGCTAGAGAAAACAAGGTCACGGTTGCATCCATCTTTCTGAAATAAAGCAGTCGAATTGGTATGCAGAGAAAGAGCTGGTCAGGTGCAGGCAGCATTTCACTTCTTTACTGGAAACAGCTAATAGAAATAAAAAGCAATAGTGTGCTAAACTCATGGAGAAAATGTTCTGGTGCCCACACTGAGAGTGGTTCTGGCAATCATCTGGGCAGGTCAAAAGGTCCTCAGAGAGTCAGAATTCTTGAAGCAGACTGTACCCTGCAGCTTCAACCTAGAACTTTCTACTTTAAAAAATGTTTTCACCACCACACAGCAAGCTGGTCTGGGTGAAGGAATCTCCCACTTCTTTCTAAGGCAGGTTTCCTGTACAGGAAAAAGACTTTTGCAAAAGCCTCACACTGTCTAGTATGAAACTGTCTTGCTTCTTTAAATTGGGGTATTCTTTTGTCCTTCTAGAAAAGATTTTTTTTACCCAGTGATGGATTTGATGTAAAACCCCCCCCAATAACTTTGGAAAAACACTTGTTGATAATCCCCTAGGGGTTAATGTAACAACTGCAATTGCCTTGTTAAGGGCAATTTTTAACTGGAAAGCATTGTATAAAAAAAAACCCTGAATCAAGTGCCTGTATAAATAACAAATGCCCTTAAGTCAATCATTCCTAGTGTTTCAGTGCAATGCTTTTTACGTTAGAGGGATAAAATGAACTTGTCTGATTTAAAAAAAAAAAAGGGCAGGGGAAGAAGGAGGTCTGGCACGAAAACACGGGCTGATGTCTTGTTTCAATTATGCACATAGCATAAACAGCCTTGACTACAACAGCCGTGTTAAAATAGGTTAAAAGGTTTGTTTAAGCAGCATAGAGAGGATCAGAATGAATGTTTAAAAGAAACATGATCTAGGTCAATGTCTGTAAAGGACAAAAAGCTAATTCAGAATGAGGAATAAGTATGACCATGTGTATTTCTGTTGTTATATTTACATTATATAATTATAGTAGTGTTGCCAGATAAATTTACTTCTTATCTGTAGCCATTGTTGATTTATATTTCTCTTACATATGTTAGAGGTTGATATGTACCGTGACAACATCTATGAAAACTCGCATCTGGACTTTGTCAACAATTATTTCCAAGAACAATGATATATTTAGGTCAGTTAGCTGCAGAATACCATGGCACATTGATCCTTTGCAGAGCTAAGTCTCAGAGTGGTTTGCTTTCTTCAGCTAGTGGACCTTTTTAGAGCAAAACCTTTTTCCTTCTAATGCAGGAGTTTGCTATAAGTATACAAGCCGAGAAGGCAGGGAAAAGTAATCAAGCAGAAGATCTAACAAGCTCTCAGAGGAATGTCTTGTATATTTAAATTGCTGTACAAAAAACTTTATTGATGAAAAAAGTTACAGGCCTCAGACTATTTTCAGTGTGTTAGGAAATACCTCTTGGACATTGATCAGTAGACTCTATGCAACTAATTTAGTTTTTCTTCTCTGTTTGCTTTCCAACAGAGGCTTCTGAAGTTCCCTAGTTATTATTAGAATAGTAAATAGTGCAAAGACAGTTCCATGAGGTACCAGCAGCAGTGGCAAAGCCAGTTTCAGAAATTCCCTGTCTCATTCTTCTTGCCTCCCACAGCTGTTTGGCTGCACTCTAAACCAGGTTGCTGAGGGAAGAGGAGGAATGATGGTATCCTGTCAGTGATTCAGTTTCTGGTGTGGAACAAAATACAGCTTTTATATAACTTTGGTTATATCCTAAAAAGTGTCAGACCTAAACCTGAGTGAGGGACTTTGCAGAAGTAACAAGGAGCAGTGTATGGGAAAGGAATTTGGGCAGTAAAGTCAGCTGCGAGAACGTTTCCTGACATTATATTGTAAATTGTTATAAACCAGGCTTCAACTGGAGTCTTACTTAGTGTAGGTCTTAGCCTGTTCATGAGTGTAGCTGAATGCATGACTTACCTTCCTCACACTGTTCTTGCTTCTTATTCATCAGATTCAAGTAATTGAAAATGATAAGGCTGCCAGGGGAGGGCAGGTCTATGCCACAAACACGAGAGGACAGGTTCCTCCCCTCGTCACCACCAACTGCGTGATCCAGGACCGAGGTAACTGTCCTTGTTACTGCTTTGGGAGTCTTCCTAGGGGAAATAAAATATAATAATAATTTTTAAAAAAGACTATGTTCTCAAATTTCTCCTCTGAAAATGATGGTATTTGCTCTACATTGGACATGAAATTGCAAACTTCCTTTGAACAGAAAAAAAGGGGGGAGGAGGGAGGTGGGAGTTGAATTGTTACACCTCGGCTTAACACCTCCTCTACCCTTCCTGGCTTTTGAAAGAATATGAATAGTTGAGACAACTTTCCTTTTTAACTTAAAATTTTTGAAGGCGTTACATTTCAAGTTGAAAATCCTTTTTGAATTATTCTGAAATTTTAAAAGATGGACACTAGAAGAAGCAGTGAGACCAGACTAGCACTGTTACCTTTTAAGATACGAATTTCTGTTCAAGTGATAGGGGCAGTGTGCAAGCTGTCTAGTTGATGTACGCTGGCCAAAGGAAAAATTTATCTGCCTTTGCTTCTGCCTGGAGCCTGAAAGTACAGTCTTCCACATGCTGCTCTTGACAGCAGGCTCAATGTTTTAATACAGGTTAAAGTGATGGTGTTATTCAGCCCAGCAGTAACTTATCAGTGCTTAGATAAACTGTCTAAAATGTACAAGCACACCAAGATTTTTTGGCATTATCTGAGAATAGGATAATGCCGTTCTGATGATCCAAGAAATTCCTTTCAAGAAACTGAGCAGAGCTGCAGTTTGTTGGTTACAAAAGGAGTATCGGGAAGCTGATTCCTGAACTCCTTTCAGTGCTCTTGTCTGCAGCACACAGCAGTTTCTTGTTGAGGGACCGGAACTAAATGTGCTCCTGGAAGTGGGGTGGTGACTTCCGCACCCTGTATTTTGCAATATAGGTGAGCATGGTGATGTTAAGACAGATACAGTGTTTTCTGGATCAGAGCTAACTCATTAGAGCAGTCTTAACAGTAGGTATCAGTCTGCCTCATTCTTTTAGGTACAGTGTTGACATGTCCACTGGGATATCATCCATGTTTTCTTATAAGATCTTAGATATGAAATGTTTGAAAGTAATCTCTACTGAGATTCTTTTGCAAATAATTGTGGAGTTATTCTCGATATGTTTAAATCTCTGCTTTACACTCAGGCAGTAAGAAGAGATTTAACCAGAGGGAGGGGCGATGGGCAGAAGCCTGCATGGGAAGAAGAGCAAGCATGTATTTAATGTTGCACATGCACTTGTTGCTTTGCGTTGTTCTGATTTTTCTGCTCTGTGTTGGGGTGGGCAGGTTCTTTCTGCCAGGCTTTCATTCTGCTCCGTTGTGTTTTGCAGGCCACGCCAGCCCCCGTTACATCCGCTGTACAACCTACTGCTTCCCGGTGACTTCAGACATGGCCAAGCAGGCCCGCATCCCCCTGGCAGCTGTCATCCAGCCCTTTGCTGCCGTTCCACCAAACGAGGTACGGCGTACTGAGTATCAGTCCTCCCTGCCTCCTAAATATTGCAGACTTGTTCTTCTGTGATTGGGTTGAAGGGGAGATTGTTTTATCTCAGACTATGAAGTGGTACGACCAAAAAGGGGTGGCAGAAGATTGAGGTTTACTTGGGTCACGGTGCAACTTCCAAGGATAAAAATTCTTGTTTGGAAAACGTACAGGAGTGATGATTCTCTAATCTGAACTGCTGGATTCCTGGTGTTCCTCCAACTGCCTCTAGTTTATGCCAGCTCTGTCAGTTGCTTGCGCTGCTGGAACGCTGTAGTTTTAGGCAAAGGTATTAAAAGAGGATGACCACAAACTGTATCAAGTTAATTTTAAGATGTGGAGAGTTAGATTTGAAGAAAGACATTTTTCCATTGAGGTTTTTACAAAATAATTTAATTTCACAACAGAGCAAGAAGATAATTGTGTTTTCTACTTGGACGAGCTGAGTCATAGAAAGAAGACAAACGTAACCAACCATTTTTAGCACTCATTTGAAGGCACTAGCCTTTTCTCACATAACCATCTCTAACGACCCTCCATATTCAAAACATATCCTTAGTTCTTCTGCCAAGTATTTCTGCAGTATTCTCTGGTCTTAAGACAATTACCCAGGTTTCCTGGCACCCCCAAAGGATTTTATCAGTGGCAGGGATAAATCCATTTTTCAAGTGCGGCATTTAGCTACATCATCTGTGGGATTATCTTTCTTGGTCTTCATCTGCTGTGTCCTTCATTGCTCCTAAATTCTTTAGCTTCTAAACTCTGCAAGGTCTGCAGAATGCATTTCCTTTTCATGGCTTACGCTGATTTACTCTCAGAGTGCTGTGTCATGGGGAAAAAGCAGGGATTTCATCAAAGTTGTAGTATGTGATTGTGTCTTCAAAAACTCCTCATAAACTGCCTGCACAGGAAAGCCTAATTAAAATTGCTAAGACGTTCAGTGCTTGGTTTTGCAGTCTGATTTTTCTTTAACTTTGTTTTATTGCTTATAAATTCTTAGTAGTCTTTTTTTTTTAAAATATATGTTGGAAAAAAGCAGATGTTGCTCTTTATCAGGATGGATAACTTCCAATCCAACAGACCTCTGTAGTTTGAATTGAGAGTATTATTTTAACAGGGTAGAATGTAGTTATCTTCTCTGTGGTCCACAGGGAAATAGGATGTATTACTGACGGCTCTGCAGATACGAAGTCTCACCATTTGTCTGGTAGACAGCAGCTTAGGGTTTCCTTCCAGTTCTTGAAGGAAATGTGCAGGCTTGGCTTGTTGCCCGCCCCTGCATTTTCTCCAAGGTGAAACTCCTGCTGTTGCTTCTTCACCCTTTCACTTTATCAGCCAGCCTTTGCTCTTTACCACCCTTGATCTCAGTTTCTGTGCCCAGGTGGCCCTTACAAATTCCACTTCCATGTTGGCTCTCCATTTGTGCATCTTTCACTAGGAGTCCGCCTCTAGGCCTTTATGTTTCCCACACATGGCTTCCTTGTCTCCTGCATTGTGCTTGGACAGGGTGATCAATGAGTTGCTAAAATCTAAATTTCTTCTGGGTACATAAATTTGCAGTATGTCCAAACATTTGTGCTTGGCCAAGTTCAGGGAGGTTTTCCTGGGGTTGGCAAAAAGATGTGCTCAGTGACCCATCCGCTGTGAAGTGTTAGCGCTCTCAAGCTGTTGGAAAGGTCAGTGGGGCTCATTAATCTGTAAAGAGCACTGTGGTTTTCCCTAGCCTCTCTTTTGGAGGAGCCTGAAAAATGTCTCTCAAAATTGGCAATATCCCAGCGTGGAAAATTTTAGTCAGAACAATTACAGCTTGGTAAAATTGTAAGAACTAAGGAGATAGTGTTAGAGTAGGAAGAGCTGGGCAGTCTTAGCTGAGGCAGTTTTTCCAAGGCTTGCCTGTGCCCTTTGTCTTCACTGCTGCTGCCAAAATAAGATCTTACTCTTAAGATCTCCTAATAAAAATGGTCTTCCATATGGGATTTATAACTTCTTTAATTTTGAAAAGCCACTTAATTTGAAAGCACTGGGCCTTTTTCTAGAGGTAAAATACATTCAGGGGCTTATTTGTGTTCCTGAACTTCTAGTATGGTACGTTCTGCCTAGAACTGGTGACTGCAAGGCACAGAAAGTTCTTTGTTTCAGAATATCCACCCTGTTTTAGAGAGTGCCTTTTAACAGTGTCTACAGGTGATGCTCATCATGTGCTATTGGGTTACAAAGTGAAAATCTGTCTAATTTCTTTACTGCTTGATAAGCAGCATATTATCTATAATAACTGCAGAAAAAAATTAGTTAAGAAAAAAGAGAAATAGCTAAGTCTTTTGGCACTGACAGAATTAGGTATGTGTATGAAAGGGAGAGCCCAGTTGTACAGACCTTACTCTCCTAACTGAACACAGTCGCCCTTTGGGTGGATGGATGACTTGTAAATATAATGAATTTTTTTAGAAAATAAACTGTCAATGGCATTCATGGAAACAGTAACTCAGCTGGAAATTGAGTTCTGGGGATTTGCTTCCTTTGACTAAGAATATAAGAGGAGATGGAGATAAAAGATCCTGGGAGCTTTCAACAAAAGGGTTTAGATCGAGTGACTTGACAGTATTCACAGACTTTCAGTTGTAAAGTTTTCCAAAGGGGAAAAGGTAATTTGGGGTTTCAGAAAGTCTGAAAGGCACATTTAAGTTCATTAGTCACTGTGGGTTCTTTTTGGCCAAGTGGCATGTCTACACAGGGGGGCTGGTGTCCTGCCTCCAAAAGTGAAGTGGGAATATTAACATGCAAAGTGAATTTTATTTTATTTCTTTAAACTTTTATTAGCTAAGATCTGAGAAACAATTGTCAGGAACAAAAAATTGTCACTTGAACAGGGACATCGTTTAAAGAGGTGTACACCAAGTATCTCCATTTCCAGTAAAGAAGAGGATAAAAATTATCTCTGTAGGAGAAAAGAACAGGAAGTGAAATCATAATGTTGGTAGATAGGACGGTAAATGAAAAGATCTTATGCACGTCTTTGAATAAGTGTGATGTGTTTCAAGTGAACCCCCAAACAAACAGGGTTTGCCGCTGCAGTGAGAAAGAAAAAAATGAAAAATGTAACCTGGTAAAGCTGCACAATGAAAATGTTGTAGAGAAGCCATAATTAAAATTGAGATAGTAACTGGTCACACTGAGGAAAAAGTCACAAATGAGGCTTTACTTCAGAAATGTTAAATCACACATGAGAGCGAATTCAAGACAATTCAAGACATTCAAGACACTCAGTGGAGATGGTTGGAGGGTTGTGTTTGATATCCCAGGAAGAGGTGAGTTTGCAGCACTTGGCATGCAGGCACTGAGCCTCAGAAGAGAGTGAAAGGGCTTTATTCAGAAAAGCCCTCAAGCTGAGAGTTAGTGGGGGAAAATCCATGGAGGGCACGCAGTCTTTTACAGGTTGCTACAAAAAACCTGCAGCCAATCTAGAAAATCATAAACTAGTGAACCTTGCATGTGCACTATTTATCGCTGGAAACAAAGGCTGTTATAACATTCATGCCTTCCGTCCTCTGCCAGTGTCTTAGAAGCACTACAAATTTCAGAATCTTATCTTTACCAAGTTCTTATTTATTATTTCTCAAAAACAACAGTTCATTTTCACTCTCCTGATTTGGATGATCTATGGAAAGTATTTGTTTGTTGTAGATTGAGAGTACAGTATCATTGTTTGACAGAACTTATTTTTAGTCCACCAGTGCTTTAGCAACAGTCTATAAAAATAAACTAGCTCTCACAGTTATCATCCTAAACCAAGCCGTACATGAATTTGTTTTGGAGATGGATGAATGTTTCCAGAGCCCGAATAAACCATGTGACCTTGATTTAGCATTAATACTACTTGCTATCAAAAGTTAGTTAAAAGAGTATTTCATGTTGTAAAATCCAGTATAAACAATTCAAAATAATTATCTCTAGCTTTAAATATTTAAATATCTAAATTGCTGCCTTCTTTGCTCCTTAGTAGTTTTGCGTCATTGTTCTCTGCCATGTTCTTGCCTATTTATTTGAATTTATTGGTTTTTTAGAAATATTTATTGGTGGGAATCTAATATTTCACTTCCATTTTCTCCTCAGTTAATTAACTAGTTAAGAGAATGGAATTGCTTCTCAGAAATGCTGGTGTTCATGAGCTAAAAGCCATTTTACCTTTTTAGAATAGTGAACTTTGATGAAGCGCAGTGCAGCTGAGCTGTTTGGAAAGCCATGACTTTTACAGGGATCATAGTATGGTTTCCTAGATGGAGTTGTAAGGCTGGCAGCAGCTAAAAATGGAGTGAGGTGGATAACTAATGATATGATCCAATCTTCCTGGTGTGGTTTTTGTTTTAGGGATGTCCTCATGCTCCTCCAGTCTACTTTGGACTCTGTGGGACCTGGCTTCTGTTGTCCCTAATTTACAGCTAGTGAGAAGGGCAAGCAGGCTGTGGCTTTAGTTAGAAGCACGTTTGGATAGACACACACATTCATTAGCAGTTATGTGCTTGTGCAGAACCTGAGTTTGAGAAGAGCAAGGAATGCTTAGTCTGCGAGATGAAATTATTCCGACTGAACCTCTTGCTGAGGGCTCCTTTGTATTAGGAATGTGTTAATAAGCTGGCTCTGAAGAATAGAGGTGCTTGCTGATAACATCTACCCACTGAAAAGCCATCATTTGAGTTTCACCCTTTGATTTTCTGTCTTTTATTTGGTTACTTATTCACAGGAGGCTGTTACCCCACAGAGCATGAGAGCTTGGCTAATTCAAGAGCTTTTAACAAGGGATTCTACTGACAGGTTCTTCCTCCAAAAGGATTACATTATATCAACTGGGCCATGCTTATCTGCCTGCTGGCTGACTCTCGACGGAATTGCGTAATCTCTGTCATGACACCCCTCCACAAGAGCAGGGTTAGACGCGAAAATTGTCCGTACAACTCGTAAGATAATAGTTTTAAGGAAATTGTTTGAAGAAAAGGCTCTGCAAGAGCTACTGTTGACACTTGTGCCCTGCTCTCTGTATTGATTATTTTGTGTGTTCTGGTGTCTGGGTTGTCCAAAATCCAGCAGAGAATTGTTTTGTCAATGTCTTTGGGTTGTTGTGTTTGTTCTAAAACATGATGGGAGTAGAAGCCCTGCGTATTTGATGTACCTTAATGCATGTTGCTGTATATCATGCTGGTGTGAGCCTAAACACACATTTTCCAGGTATTAAAATAAAACATTTCCGATGCATCCTTGTTGATGCTCTCGTTTGGGAGAGAACTGAGACTTCGGGCTCATAGTTTTGAGTCTGCTTGGAGCAGGACAATCTTTGTTGCTCTGTCAAAGCTCTTTTATTTTATTTTTTTTTACTAACTAGTGGCAGGTTAACATCTGGAGGTTTTGCTAAGCTCCTCTGAGGTGCCAGGCTCTGCCATGTGTGGTGCGGAGAGCCCAGAACTCTCAAGCATCTCCAGGTACTTCAGCCAGAAAGTGTTACACCACTCTGGCGGTCAGTGCCTGTAAGCTTGGTTTCACGATGCCTAATTTAGAGGTGCATAAATCCTGTATTAGATGAGGCTTCCTTTATGGAGCACACCCTGTGCTAGCCTGCACATGGTAGTATAAATCATTTGGAATTGGATTGCTTCCCAAGACTTCATCATCAAGGAGAAAGTTTTTTGTTAGCCTGTAACTACACTTTGTAACTAGAATGAGTATTCAGAGACGGGTTTAGCAGTGGCTTTTGCAGCACAGCTTCTTGTAATTGAACAGATTTTCTGATTTACTTTCCTCTGTCTTTTTGTTTTTAGTATACATTGAAAAACAGTCCTAAAATGTACCGTTTTAAATACTTCTGTGCTATGTTGGTCCCTGCACCACTGTTGTTATGGTAAGGATGTAATTCTGGTAGAGATGAGGACAGTGACTTGAAAATGTGACATTTATGTAAATCTTATTCATATTGTAATCAGAGTTCCTAACTAATTTTACGCAAATTTGAAATTTAAACTGACAAGAAGCCTTTATAAGGATGTTGTAATTAGTTTCTGGTAAGTTGGCGACTGTGACTGTCCTTCAGAATTGTAATGGCAGAAGAAAAATCTAACTAAGCAGCAGTGCATATAAAAGGGAAATAAAAAGTAATAGTTATATCCGTTTAATTAGCTGGCCAATAATACTGATAATTCGTTTTGCCAACAAAAATGACACTCAAGTTAAAAATCACTTGGGCTGTTGATCTATTCCTTGAAAACTTCAGAGTCAGAACATACTGGTATTGAGTAAGTTCCAGAGGAAAGGTTTGTATTTTGCTTTTTAAATTGGAGATTTTCTTGCATTTCCAGTTTACACATATTTTACTTACCTACTTATATTATGCAGTGTTGTATTTTGGATGCCACCATGTGAAGTGTGTCATTACATGGAAGTTGTGTGCTTGCTAAGGTGGAGGCACAGATCATCTCCTCAGCCCTAGAGGATTAGAGCAGATCTGAGCCCTAGATCGATCAAGCAGGTGTGTCCTTCACAGGATCGCTTTCCTCATGTCGTGGTTTAACCTCAGGCAGTTCACTCCCCCACCAGTGGGATCAGGGAGAGAATGGGAGGGGTAAAAGCTGGAAAACTCATGCCTTCGGACAAAGATTAATAGGGAAAGCAAAAGCCACGCACGCCAGAAAAGCAAAACAAGAGTTAGTTCACACTTCCCGTGGGCAGCCAGGTGTTCAGCCATCCCCAGGAGAGCAGGGCTGCATCACAGTAAGGTGACTTGGGAAGACAAACACCATCATTCCAAGTGTCCCCATTCCTCCTTGTTCCCCCCATTTCACATACTGACCATGAGGCCATAGGTCTGGAATATCGCTTTGGTCAGTTGGGGTCAGCTCTCCTGGCTGTGTCTCCTCGCAGCCTCCCATGCTCCCTCAGTCTCCTCACGGTGTGGCAGTGCGGAAAGCAGGAAAGGCCTTGGCCCTGGGTGACCCCTGCTCAGCAAGAACAGAAACGTCTGTGTTATCATCGCTGTGTTCAGCTCATACCCAAAACACAGCCCCGTTCCAGCCACTGTGAGGAAAACTAACTGTCCCCCAGCCGAAAGCAGCACACTGCCACAACTCAGTTCCACACAGTCGTGGCACTCAGCTGTGCTGATAAAAGAGAGGAGGGTAGTTGCAAGTCACATACAAATATTATTAATGTTTAAAGGTTCTGGAATCTGCTTGAAGCATCCCAGCTATCATAGTAGCAAAAGTATTCATGGAAGAGAGACTCAGAGTGGGAACAATCTGACCTGATGTGGTATTTGTGAAGTAACAGTTAGTTTTACTATTGACCTTCAAAACTACCATCCTAGAAAGGACTTGACTTTTATAAAGGACATTAAACTCATCCCAAATGTCCTTGCTACAGAGATGAAGTTGTTCAGTGCTGCTTTCTGTTCACATAGCAGAAATTCTCCCTGTACTTTCTAAGTTCTCCTGTGGCAATTGGCTAGCTCGAGTTGGCTTGGAAACGCAGCATGACACTTTAACTATGCCCAGTTCTTTCTGATTTCAGTGGAAATAAATTAATTAGCCTTAGAAGTATGTTTACTAATAAATATTGTCCAGGAAAGGCCCTACATAAGCAGAACTATTCTTTCCATCTCTAATTAAAATACTTCTAAATGTTTCTATGCTTTTTTTTCTAATTAAAGTTTCTTTCTTTAATATATTTGGCTGTGCAAAAGTAGGAACCAGACAATTCCTGTTGTGAAACTTCTCAGGAAAGCAAACATGAGTAGTCAGTTTAAAAAGTCACAGTAATACCTTCTAACAAAAGAGAAACAGCTCTGGTTTTGAGAAGGAAGGAAACCTTTCATTTATTAGATTTTCATGCATGATCTTAGGTCAGCAATTGCTTTTCTCTTATATGCTGATAAAATATATTATGTATATGTACACAGATCTGTCTATCCACTTATATGTGTATGTGTGTGCATAAAAAAAACAAAACCAACATCTAATTGGTCCCTAAAGTTGCTGATATCCCAGCAGGCCAAAATGGATCTGAAATCCAAAGTGGGGTTTTGGTTATTGCTGTGAAGACGTGAATAACATTGATAATGTTCTAATGCAGAATTTCATCTAGGAGAGTGTTGCTTCAGAGGTCACTATACCACACTTAAATTCATGTATAAACTGAAATAGTTGTTCTCTAAACCTAGAGCTGCATGTTCCCTGAGGACTGTCAGGGGTGTTGCTTTATTGCCTGTCCTAGGGATATAGAAATGGTTGCAGCTTTGTTTGCATTAAATGGTCTTGGACTTCTTAAAACAGAATTGATGTGCCAAGTAACCCATTATCTTTGTATTTTACAGGCTGTGCCTGTGTTTTAAATTGTGGTGTTAGGTTTATCATTTATTTAGCCATCTTAAAAAAATTTAGGAGAGGATAAACTTACCTTGATAAGACCATACAGCACCATACAGTAAGAGACTGGGCCTGACAGGAGATCAGTATTTAGTGCCCAAATTCAGTCTTACATTTTGAAGATCCTCTAGAAATCTCCTGCAGTGATTTGCGAAAAAACAGAAATCATACCGGAATGAGATGTCTTCAAGAGTTCTGTTTGGTTTTGTCAGGTAAGCCAGATGGAGATCATATCACTGAAAATCCAATTTCTAATTTTAATGTGAAAATCTTATGACCAGTAAAGCTAATCCCTTGTAATTATTACTTAACATTTCTGTAGAGAAGCTTTTTGATCCTTGCCTGTCTTACTTTTCAGTGGTGTTACAGCCAGTGTAACAATCTTGCATAAAAGTCTCAGACAAGGACTGACTGACTCAGACAAGGTGCTGGACCACCTGTACTACTGATAAGGTGGGAAGCGGAGCTGTGGATTGGTACAGCCATGAACCTCAGCCCTGGCATGTGATTTAACATGTGCTTATCACTCTCAGGGGTGCTAACAGCAACAGCAGTGCTGTCCTAGGGCAGTTATGCCTGGCCCTTGTTCTTCCCCTGTGTTTGTGTCCCTGCAGCAGCTCCCACTCCTGCTGGGTTGAGGGTAGACTGGGCTGAGGCAGGTCTGGTTTGGTTTCAAGAGCGAACATTGTGGAAGTGTGTTGTGCAGCACTGTTTCTTGATTAGCTAATTTCACGCTCCTGCTTCTATCATCAGTTAATCCTGGCTGCTGGCCTTCCCTCGAGATACAGCATGTCGCTGCATCCAAAGAGCAGTCAGCACTGCAAAGCTGAGAGGTGCTGCAGAGCTCTGCCCTGTTAACGCTTGGGACTCCCACCCTGGGATCATGACCAGCAGAACTTGGGCTGCCTCTCTCAAACAGGGGTAGTGAACTTTTTTCCTTTTTTTTCCTCTCCTTCTGCCACCTGTATGATACAGAAGTTCTAAAGAAGTAAGCCAGCTAATTTTGGTATTTCTTTACATCAACATTTTACCATTATTGCATGTATTTCCCCCCCATCTTCAAACTTCTAAGAATCCCTCTTCTCGCATTGAATAGAGTGTGGTCTGTATTTACACTCTTCATGCTGCCAACTCTATTCAGTTAATTGCAATGTTCCCCTTAAAAAGGGAGTGCTGAGTAAGGATTTCAGGAACAGGCTATGGTATGATACGCAGAAACTGATAACAAGTTTCTGTTTATTTTCCTACACACTGGGTCATAGCCCATGTGCAGTGTCCACTTGAAATTCAGCTACCGTGCCATGGTGTGTTTTGCAGAGCTGTGTATGCAGCAGAATGTGCAGCCTAGGCCTGGAGGGGCTTTGAGCAAGGAGGTTTGAACATGCTTTTGCCATCTTTATGTGGTCTGTGAAAACCAGAATAGAGCAAGGAGACCCTGCATCACGTGGATGATGCTTTAGCCTTGCTGCAGTCTTGCAAGCAAACAAGGAAATCGATGGAAAAGAAGGGTGGTACGGAAAATACTTGAACCTGCTGTGAACCTTGCGGAGGAGATAGTCCAAGTTGGCCTGAGTCATCAGCTGAGGAGGCTGAGCATGTTCAACATCTGAAAACCAAGAATAGGCAAAATGACTCCTGCCTTCAGAGGGAATGGCTTCTGATAAAAGACAGTGGGAACATCACAAAGGGAAATGCTTTCTTGACGTTTTAATGTGAATCAGTAAAGCAACTCAAAACCAAGGGATTATTTGTAGACTGGTTAATCTTTCTCAAAAGCAATCTATGATGATAGAATAAAAGAAAACAAACCCCTTCAGCAGTGCTAGGAAACAGAGACACTTTGGTTCATGACCCAGTTTTTTTTCAAAAACATCAGTGTTATATTTCAGAATTCTCTTTGATTATCCAGAGGAGTTTTTTGTCGTCTTTTTACTGTACTAATTAAACACAACATTTTCTTGGGGCAGCGGTGCCACACTTGGACAAAGCCTTCTCCTTTGTTCATTAGAAAGTTATGTTACATAGCATATCTTGAAATTCTCTTATGAATATTTTAGTGACTAGATTTGCATCAAAGTAACTGTCAGTACCAACTCTAGAAGCACTGCTGACACTGTAAGGGTGTGATAGAGACACTGATCTGTTTATTTTACTGTCTGAGAAATGGCTCATTTTCTTCAGTATCTGTATGTGCTTCTCTTGTTCTCCAGAGGATCTCTCACTTAGGATTTTTCTCTTTACAGTGCTTTCCCAGAGATGTGCCATGATGATCTGGAGCTTTAGCACAGTCCTTACTCCTACACTTCGAATTTGCAGCTGTGGTCCAGATCCTGCAATATGAATATGGTGATAGTTTGCAGGCATCACCCTCAGGAGCGTGTCAGGACTTCAGTTTTATAGCAAGCAATAGAAATTCAGCTTTCTCAGACTTTAGCGTGCAGGTTACAGTCCCTTTGGAAATTTTTATGGATGTGTTTTATCTTGGAGCTGTGCCACCAATGTCTGTCTGTTGCTTTGTGATATTTTTCTGACTCCTGAGAGATGGTCTTGCTGAAGTATTTCCAAAGTAAAAATCCTCTTATTGCAGCTATATTTGGGGTTAAGTTATGGTTTATCAGATCTACTTTCAGGGCTTGCACTTCAGTGGGGCCTCAGGGTTCCAGAGAAATTAAAGTTTGTGCAGGTCCCTTGCAGCATTTTCCATCTCCTGCCCAATCCTCCTTTGCTTTAACCTAAAATTACAATATTGTGCCTCCCAGCAAAACTGGTTCTTTCTGAGAGAGGAGAGGAAGAAAATGCTGATACTTTGTAAGCAGAAGGGCAAAAGAAACAGGAGTATTCCATTTACTTAAAAAAAACCAAACAAAACCCCCCCAAAATTTAAAAACTGTTTCTTAATTTTATCCCATTCCCTTCCTCCTATGAGAGTTTGCCACTGATTTCGATGGGAACATAAAGAGATGTCTCTGCTTTTTCTTCTGGTGTGCAGTGACATCTACAGAGAGTGGAGCACAGCAAACAAGACTTTCCCATTCAGTACCACATCTTTTTTTTTTACTGTTCTGCTTTTATGTATCCTTAATTTAAACTCAGGACTTTTTGCATGCACAGTAGTAGTTATCTTTGTACATTCCCACAGAAATCCACTTTTTTTTTAAAGTTATTTTATCCTGACAGAAATTACCTTGATGTTTGGAAGTGCAATAGCAGTTTACACACTGAAACAGAAATTCCTTTCTCTTGATGTGGTGGTGGGATATCTGGTTCTACAGTGCAGTGCACTGAAAGACTGCAGCTTTTTGGAGATAAAGTTTCTTTCACAACTGTGTTGTTCACATCAAGAAGTGGATTTTTGATGCTTTTGGTCTGAGTTCTTATTCTGAAATGATACATTTTTCATTCAGTGTGTTCATTATTGATGTAATGTTTTAAAATATTTAAAGAAAACTCTAAAAATGTAAATTCCATTTATTTTCAGTTACTTAAAAAATCAGAAATCAGTAAGGGTACAAATAGGGCTTTTTAAAGAAACTACTCTTTGTTAGACAAACTCCTTAATTCTGTCACATATGTTTTTGGTTGGCTTATTTCAAGGGTTTATTTTTTTCCGCCTTAATTTTTTTGTCTTCAAGAAGGTAATTTATTACATATGTGTGAGAATGCAGATACTGCAGCTCTGAACTTCATGGCATTTATTTTTTTATTGTTCTTGTTTATGCTTTTTATGTAAAAGTATTGATTTCGCTACATCAAAATGTGAACATTTTGGGGGTAATTTTTCTTGGATATCATTAAATGTATCAAACCAAGGTTTAAAGTTCCTGAATCGATGTGTATAAATGCGTGAGGAGTTGTTTTAGTCTTGGGTTTTTCCCCTAGCAGGTCAGATATTACGGTAATATTAACTGCAAACCAGATCCAGGTCTCATTAAACTAATACAGTAGAATGATAATCAGAAAATTGCCAAGTAATGAACAAAATCCAGAACTTTTAAACCTTATTAAGCCATTGTGGCTGATGAGCAAGTTTCGTAGCCAAGGCTTTCATGTCTGAAAAATGACCCTGGTATTTGCCAGCTGGCATTATTGGTTAATTTGGGTTAAACTCCATTTGCGTGGAGGAAAGAACACAAAGTAAAAGAATATCTCAGTGGAGCAGGAGAGAGCACTTAAAACCCATGTAGTAAAAATCTACTTGTATGTAGAAAATCCAAGGCAAGAAGCATCTTTATGCAGCAGTAAAAGATGAAGTGTATAATAGTTGAAATAGGCCCATTCCTTAAGAAAAGACAGAATAATTATTTTAAAAAAAGAAGAATGTACTAGTGTGATGTGTTAGCATTGAAAGGCATTGTCAGCATTTTTCTTCTTGTAGGGATCTGCTGTGTCCAAACTCTGGATATTTCTTATTCTTACCTTTTGAGATTTCTAGCTGGGGATGAAGGGAGTAAGAAAAAAAATAAAAATAAAAAAAAAATAGTGTTTCACAAATAATTGAGCAAACTTCCACTTCTCTAGTGGTTTCAAGTATGACTTTTCTAACTTTAAGAATAATCACAGGAATTCAATTGCTGCAGTTTTTATGGAAAGAGGCATCTGGAAAATGTCTTCCCTTGGCTGTGGGTTTTGGCAGGGGCTGTAAGCAAGTGTGGTCAGTGTAATTAAACTGACAGGTGCTTGAGGTACTGTACTTGTTTGCTGTATGTACTTTCCTTCAATAAATATTAGTATTTCTCCTAAATCTCCCCCTCTAGCTGGTGACCCTGACATCGTTTAAACTGGAGTGTAGCGTGTAACAAGGCAGCATGGGAGGCAGCATTTAGGACAAAATATTATAAGCTTTCTCAGTAAATACCCTTTTGCAGTTGATGAGCAGCAGTAGATTTCTTCAGGAAAAGCTCAATCTGACAGAGAAGGCAAAAGACCTGACTCCAGCAGATTTCTCTTAGTGAGCTGTAAAAATTACCCTTTGCTGGAGAAAATCAGCCTGGAGCCCTAAACTTCCAGTGCTTGCAAAATGTTGTAGGGTTTTGGTCTGGATCCTTATTCTTTTTCTGATAAACATCAGAATACAACCTGTGAACTGGTAAATTTAGCCCCTGAGGGGATCTCTGGGGCTCAACAGTTTTTGTGTGAGTGCTGAACAATAAATGATCTCTTAAGCAGGTGATCTCTAAGAAGAGTTAAATCTGAATTAACTCTTCCTAGCTCTCCTTGGTTTCATGTTTACATTGCTCTCTCTCTGTACCTCTTCCTCTGCAGACACCTCTTTATCTCGTAAACCATGGGGAGACTGGACCCATCCGGTGCAACCGCTGCAAAGCTTACATGTGTTCCTTCATGCAGTTCATTGAAGGTGGGAGGAGGTACCAGTGTGCATTTTGTAACTGTATAAATGATGGTAAGTGATGTTTCTCTAATCTGGGATTCATGTGAATTCTGTAAGACTAAAAAGAAACTGTATCCCTAAAATTATTTTCTTGACTTGATGGAAAAATAGTTTAGGGGGATACAGTAATTAGGCTTATTTCACAAATGAGAAAAAAATCACTTCCCAAAAATAGTAGAGGGAAACATTTGTTCAGTGCAGTTTAAAAAAAAAGTGTGAAAAATAATGCTGACTCATGAAGTTCAATCTGGTGTGATCAAAACTTTATTTTAAAAATTTTGTGACAACATAGGATACAGAACTGCTTGTGTTGCTAATTGAAAGCAATTTTTGTGCTGAAAGAAAACATTAATTTCTTTAAGAAATGCAAATATACAGCAAGAAGCAAATATTTAGACCCATGTTAGCTTCATCCTGTGCATGACTGTGGCTGCAATGGTTAAATAAGCTATTAATCTTACTGTGACAAGTGTTGGTTTTCACAGAAGATACCATGCCATATTTGTTCAAGTGTGCTGCATGTGACTCATAACTGTTCTTGTGCTCTTGGCGAAATCCCAAATCTTTGCCAGAACTAGCCTTTCTAGACATTTGTATCAAGCTGGATTTCCTCAGCTGGATCACAGGGGCATAGTGCTTTCCCTAATACAGTCATCTTTTCAACTCTGAAACGTGAACCTTGTCAGACTCAGCCCAACTGCTTTTCTGCCTGGAGCTCTAATGTTTGTGCAGGCATAGCAGATAATAAATTTCATAGTTTGTTAACAATTTAAACTCTCATAAAGGGAAATTTAAATGCACTGGGAACACTTTAAGAAAGACATTTAAGTTGCAGTAGCATTTTAAATCATACTGGTATTACTATGGTGTCTTTTATCCAAGTCAGAAAGCACTTAAAAAAAAAAATCTTTGATGAGGACTAAAAATGGCAAAGAAACTGGGTTGGTATTCCCCTCACTCACACACACGTGCACTTTCACAGGCAAAAATGTGAAAAATAAGCATTCTGAATATGTATTCATTGAGGAACCATAAGACTGGCTCTGTGTAAATTGTTGGTGCAAACCCACTTGATTTCTTATTGCTTTGGAGTATATCACATCTGCTAAAAGAATTTGATGTGTTGTTTCCCTCTTTCCCCAATTATAAATGTTTTTTCCTGTTCGTGTGTTGGCTTGTAGTCCCCCCATTCTTCTTTCAACACCTGGACCACATGGGCCGACGGATAGACCACTACGAAAGGCCGGAGCTGTCCCTGGGATCTTACGAATACGTGGCTACTTTGGATTATTGCCGAGTGAGTATTGCCAGCGTGCAAACCAGTGTACAGTGTCATGGCAAAACAAACAAGCTCCTTTAAATCCTTAGAGTAAATGCACTTGTAGGATGGGTATCAACTTCCAGGAACATTCTAGGAAATATGGATAGGTGTGGAGAATACAATGTTTTGTTCTTTTTTGTGTGAGACGAGCAAGTGAGAATAACAAGCAGTGCAGCAAAATCATGGATCACCAGTCTTTAAGCGAGGCATGTGTTTGGTCCTACCCAGCATGTTCCACTGTTCAGGGGATATCTTTGAAATTCTGGTGCTTTACTGCATTTTAGGTGTATGTCTTCTACTGATTTTGAAGACAGACACGTGCCTAAATTGCCTTCCCAATACCCAAAACCTTAGCAAGGGAATTTGACCTTGTAATCCATTCCTGGCAAGAGTCTTCTTAGTATTCTGACCAGTAAGTTACAGTGGAGTGGGTTCTCTCTCCTAATATCAACTCGCTGAAGAACTCAGTCCAGAGCCCACTCATGTTACTCTAAATATTTGTAGTTGGTTTTATTACAGAACTCTATTTGATACTTCTGAAAACATAAATTACTTAATCTTTTCAAACTTTAGCTCATTTTACAAAACTGCAAGTGTGACTTCATCTGACCACAGCACGGACATATTTTTCTGTTCTTGCTGGAATTGGGCAGAATTTTCTTCCTGTGAGTGGAGCCATGGTAAGGTTAGAAAAGGTAACTGGGTCCTACAAAATCTTGAAGTAGCTACCAGTAACTTCTTCAGACCATCAAATTATTGCTGGTATGAAAGAAATGAAAAGGTTTGGTTCTGCTTGCTTACTAGAGCACTGCTGCAAAATCCAGTGAGATCTCTGAGATAACCTATAAGATTTGATTGAAACCTGGGTTAAACCCCAAAACAGGAGAGAATTATGGTGAGGTGTTGCAGAAATACAGTGTGGGGCGCTCAGTGTACATCCAGTGTAGCGCCATCAAATTCTGAAGCCTGGACTTCTGCCACATAACTTGAATCGGGATTTCCTTGAGAAGTCATGGTGTGGTCTGCCTGCTTGCTACAAAGATGCATCCAGACTTACTGCAATGTTACAAAAAAGAATCTCTTACAAAATAACACTCTGCGCTGGAAATGCTAAGTCATTAAATGTTACAGAAGTTAGCATTATTTTGTAATTCACTTTTCATTTGGCTCCAAGTTGCAGAGGTTGCCTTCTTTTATAAATCCAGTTCAAGACCAGAACTGAGAAGTCGTTTCCTTATGTGCTTATCAAATGACAAGGATGAACAGCTACAAAAAATGTTAACAAATCCCAGCTGGTTTGCATTATTGCACTCCTGCTAAGCGGATGTGGTGAGAGCACAAGTCCTCGTTTCTGTCATATATTTGTCAGAACTTAGGCAGAGATTCTTTCTAAATGCTGATCTGATACAAGAGGTTAGAAGCAGTTTTTGGTGCAGTTTCTGAAACGAGAATCCAAGTACAGTAAACAGAACAGCTTTGAAAAATACTGCCTAGTTTTGGTTCCCTGGAATTAATCCTGATTTACATCAAGAGTGAGATCAAGGGTATAATGTTTAGTTTAGTTTAAAGTTTGCCAGGGACTAAGGATAAGTCATAATTCAAGGGTTAGATGAATTTTTCTTAAATGGAATTTTTCTAGGGTTTAGTTTAACAAGTATAATTTGTTTAAGAGGTCAGAACTCTATATGAAGGCAGTGGAACAGTATAATGAAAAAACTGTCCTGAATTTGACAGCAAATAATGACTACTACTCATTTAATGGGAATTAGGAAAACTCATTTTAGAGAGTGTGATGTTTACTCTTGCTCTGTTCATTTCATATTAACTTCCTAGGTACGTCTCTTGGCATTACTTTTTTTTAAACAAACCTTCCTCTTACTTTTTCTTACATACAGAAACTTGTGTCAGTAGTGTGTGCACGATTTGTATGCCACTTACACTGTGGATAAGAGGAACTCCCAAAGGAAAGCAGAGGTACAGAAAAAAGCCAAAAGGCAGATTTGTTTAAACACTTGAGTTCCAGCAGAAAAGTTTGTGCTTCATCTTATCTAATGAACTGTTACCCTTTAGATATTTTATTCCATTAGGATGCTGTTTTCCAGTGCAAATGTTTTATTCCAGGGCTGGACTTCACCCAATGCATGTCAGCTTTCTGTAGTAGTTACTATTTATGATTCACAGCATTTTTCAAACAACTGAACACTATCTTTACATTGCCTTATGGTACCACCTCGAAGTTTTTTCCTCGTAACAGGACACTGTCTAATTTTCCTTATGAATGGTCTTTTTTTTTCTGTGTAGGACAAGAAGCCTCCAAATCCACCAGCTTTTATCTTCATGATTGATGTATCGTACAGAAACATAAAGAGTGGCCTAGTGAAACTCATATGTGATGAACTGAAGACTCTGCTAGATAAACTTCCAAGGTAGAGACATGAGTGTGCTTGGCTTAACTCAGTACCCTGCACTTCTCATGCAGCTTTGCATGCTGAAAGGCAAAACCAAGCTATGGAAAAAATCAAAATTTCCAGTACAGGAATTTTTTGAGTGATAGCGACCAAATGTTAATTTTTAACGCCGCTGGCAATTCTTACACTTGAATGTCTGGGCTTACTGTATGAGCAGAAAGAATCTGCCAAGCTACTGCATGTGGAGCTTGCATTCTTTTCCTTTCTTACAGTGAACTCTAGTGGTGTTATCAGTTCAGTCACAGCTCGTAGCTTTGACTTCACTTGCTGTGATTGTGTTCACTGCAGTCCTGCTTTTCTCACTGAATTAAACAGGGAAATACCCAAAACAGAATACTCGGGAGTAGCCAGTCTCTCTAAAGCCGTAATGTTGGTGGCTTGTATCTTTAGTTCTTACTGTTAATTAGCAAAACTTTTAAAGCTTCTTGCTGCACTGTGAGACTTCTCTGTCCTGGTTTGTATCTGAGAGGAGAGCAAATCTTGTAGGCAACAACCATTTTATGAAACAGAGCACATGTGCTTTGTGAGCATGAAATACACAGCAGTGGTGTTACTACTGGTCAGTATTATTGATAGTGTATTATTTTAGCGTAGTTTAGTGTAGTTTTTAGTGTATTAGTGTAGTTTTCAGTAGAGTTTAAGTAACATGGACATGCAGTGAAGTGAGAGCAGTGAAAGACTGAAAAATGAAGTAGACAAGATGTTTCGTGACTACATATAAAGGTATATGAAAAAAGAACATCCAAAAAGAAAATGCATTCTAAATAACAATGCTTGCAGAGGGAGAACAGACTTAAAAAATGGAGAGAGAGCAGTGTGAGGAAGAGTGGGAGATGACATCCTTGGGACAATCTGGGATATGTTAAAAATCTTTCTTCTTACGGCCTTCTGGGATCCCTGTACTGGAAAGAAATTCCAGTCCACTGTGAGGCTTTAGTTTATCAGATGCCCATGTAAGGCCATCTCTCAAGTAGTTTTTCACTGAAGATTACACTGGAGACACAAGTGTTTGATATTATCCTGAACGTATCTCAGAGCTTTCCATCAGGATTGGTCATGACTCTGAAGAAAATAAGAGGCATGAGTGGAGTATTTGGCAGTTTGGAAACTTGACTAGGGCAAGCAGAGGAGGAATGAAAGCCAATATATCCATATCATAGAAGAGACACATTCATCCTTCTCACCAGCGCTCTGCTGAGATCTGCTGTGAAATAATTTGGGCCAAGGTTTCCATGTCCACTGAAAAAAGCAATAAAAGAAATAGAAAAAGCCAGGCCCTTCAGTTTCCTCAGACTTGTCTGTTGTCTTAAACAATATTAATTTAAAGCAAGACAAACATAAGGCATTCCACCAAAATTTGTGGTGAAAATTTTACTATGTTGCTTAGATGCAGAAGTCACTACATGTTCATTTTCTGTTGCTGGACAAAGACACCTGCAGAAATATTCTGCTATTCCCACATGAGGGAAAAGCTCTCTGCAGGGAATTCACCCTGAGCTCCTGTCTTTGAGAGGAAAGACTTTGGGTAGCAAAGAAATCTGTGCCACAAAAAGTCCTTGCTTGCTGAAATTTTAGAGCAGATGTTTTCAGATCTGTGTTCCAAACCAGAACCCCATCCCTGACTCTATTTTGAGAAATACTGAGAAATGTGTTTATAGAAATTGTGTTTATGAGCTCAGAAAATCAGATAATGAGTTGTGCAATTATGATTTTTAGGTACATAATTTTAAAAAACCCAAAACAACCAAAAAGCATTTGAATGCATTTCTGTGCATATGAGTCAGGTTTCTCCTTGTGAGACTTTAAAAAGAACTAAACAGTGTGTGAGCTACAGAGGCAACTGGCTGTTTAAAGCTAATCTTTAAAACAGTGATAGAACTTGGTTGAAGTGGGGCAGTGCAGACTGACACTGGTAAGAATGATATCTGGAATAAAGGTGCTAAACACTTGTTGGGTAACACCTGCAGGACTGGGATGATGTGAATGCTTCTTTTTGAAGCAGGAAAGTGCTGTATGTATAGAAATTGAATAGTACTTGGTTCTCATCAAGCTCCATAACTAATTATCCTGTTCTCTCTTCCCCATGTTATGATGTCAGCATGATTTATTGTTTATCTTTGGGATTTTTGACTGTTTGAATGGGATGCAGCATTGATAGAGTTGATGTAACTTTATAACTTTTTTTAAAAAATAAACAGTAGTGCAGTTGATTTTATCAGGGTGTTTGAATTTGACCTAAGGCAAAGATAGAGGCCATTACATCTGCTTGGTTATTGTTTGCTTTGGTGTTCCCCGTACAGATAATGATCAGAGAGCAGCCTTGCATCTCAAATGAATGCTTCTATTGCAAGGTCAGGATTTCAGAATTATAACCAGTTGGGTTTTGTTTTTCTTACAGAGAAGAGCAAGAAGAATCCTCAGCAATTCGAGTTGGTTTTGTCACTTATAACAAGGTCCTTCACTTCTTCAATGTAAAAAGCAGCTTAGCTCAGCCTCAGATGATGGTGGTCACGGATGTGGCAGAAGTTTTTGTTCCTTTGCTGGATGGTTTCCTTGTTGACTTTGAGGAATCCCGATCAGTTGTTACCAAGTAAAGTACAGTTATACGTCGTGAGAATAAGATGTGAATGCCTACGATGTGCGTTCTGCCTGTTAGTCAGTTGGGTTTTGGGGCATACAGGTATCCATTGAAATACTTTAGAAGCCAGCAGGTGCTTCAAGCCCTGTGTTTTCACCTACGAGGCAAAGAAAAAGCAGTAGCCACAGCCTCCCGGTGCTGAACTGGAAAGTTTATGTAGGCCAGGTGTAAACCACCTTCAGCTGTGCTGCCTCAGAACTGGGAGGGGGTGTGGCTCTGAGCCATGTTGTGTTTTCACTCTTGCAATGCACGTGATGTGCACCTGGATATCATCTTAGGACTCTGAAGTCCTTACAGCACACCAGAACTATTTACTGCTTAGCTTGTTTATTTATTGCATATTCTTTTAGGTTACAAGCTTCGAAATAATGCATCTCACAGAATTAAAAAATGCGTATTTACTTTTATTCTGTCTGGGATCCTAAGAAACTGAGCAAGGAAAATGTATATTATTTTTTGCACTGTAAATTTTCATGAAAAACATCTTCCTGTGTGAAGACTTGGTATGTTACAAGGTATGTTTGGGAATTACCCTACACTGACCAGTTGAGACACTGATCCTTTCTCTTTCGTAGCTTGTTGGACCAGATTCCAGAGTTGTTTGCAGACACTAATGAGAGTGAGACCATCTTCGCTCCTGTTATCCAGGCTGGCATGGAGGCACTAAAGGTTAGAACATTCCTCTCTGTCAGAGAAGCAGCTTGAAGTCGGGTTTGCTAAATGCCAGGCCCACCGCAATGGGAAATTAGGGGATAAAAGGTCGTTGATTGTTTCCAGCACTAATGTTCCGTTATTCTAACGGTACCTTCGAACTGCTGTAGTCAAAATAAGAACTGACAAGCATAACATCTGTTCCCAGATGTTCTTATTGAGGGAAACCAGTCCTTAGAGCCTATTCCATGTAAGAGGGACGTTTAGGAGAGGATGAGGAGGAGTCGTCAGTTTCTTGTTCAGCATTTAAGAGAAATAAAGACGTGTTTAGTTACAACGGAACAAATCAATACTCTTGTGTTCGCACAGATACCCAGCCCTCGCACGTGTGAAGGGCAGGACAGTCAGTATAGTAATAATAATATCAGACTTTGCTCTGGTTTTTCTCTTGCTTCTGCAAAACTTCTTGTGCAAAACAGGATATTTATGACTATCTGTCTGTGACCGAATCAGGCCGTGGCTGGAGGGTTTCCGTTTAACCGACAAGTTCTCCCAGCTGGGATACAGCTGGCAGGGAATCCACAGGCCGAGGTGCTGCCCAGTTGCTTTCTGTATGTCCAGGACATCCCCTGAAGTGCTGACATTCCCATGGAGCATTGCCAGTTAAATGCACACCACCTTGGTTCGCCACAAGATTTGTAGGGGCAGAACACAGCCGATGGTGCCTTAAAATGGTTGATTTATCTGTGAGCTTTGTACGAGTAAAGCTTGAACTTTGAGTACATAAGCTTGTCGAAACAAAAATTAACATTTCTCAAATCTGTTTCTTATATATTGATTTAATACCTGCT
Source organism: Rhagologus leucostigma (assembly GCA_013397725.1). NCBI lineage: Eukaryota > Metazoa > Chordata > Aves > Passeriformes > Rhagologus > Rhagologus leucostigma. The sequence continues at coordinate 10,306 of VZTD01003635.1, read as the reverse complement.
TTCTTTTTATTTATTCATACTGCCAGCAGGTATGTGTGCAAAGCACTTCTGAATGCTTTTTCCTAATGCTTGACTTCTACAAAACAAATTTAAGGGCCAAAATTGTAAATTTCCTTTGATGATGGCTATGAAAGAAAGCAGATCTTAATTAAACTTTTTATTTAGCTCAGTATTTTTAAGTTAAAATTTGTAAGGATTTTCACTGTGAATTATTCATCTGCATATACCTTTGCTCAAGAAAACAGTTCTTGTCTAAAAAGAATAAATGGATGGTGTTAATAATACGTGTATTTTAGAAATTTCGTCAAACCAGTATCAGTAATTCCTGATGCGTATCAGGACAAACAGGTGTTTGGGAACTCTTTCAGCCTTCAGCAGGCAGCTTCTTAAAAGGAACTGAAGAAATTGGCATTTGTGATCAAAAGTAACTGTTCTTGAGATATTAGGGGTGAAATTTCAGCCATTTTAAAAATCAGGTGCTGCCTTCAGTTGTGTTTCTGCCACAGCAGAGAGACTTCTGGTTTCCCCGAGGAATGCCACAGCTTATTTTGAAAGGTGAAATGTTTTGTGAACATGATGATTTCTGATTTGTGTCTGCAGTCTTGGCAGTGTAGATTTAAATGTAGAATCTTCTACAGGGATGGAATTGTCACCCATTTATAAAAATGTATGGAACACCAGTGTGCCTGAACTGAGAGAAGTAACTTTTCTGTTAAACTGCATTTCCTTTTAATTTGACCCAATTTGAGTATTTGTATTTTGATGCCTGTTGCATAATGCTTGTATCCAATTGGAAAGCCTCCAAGAGAGGCCTTCCTCGTTTTGCCTCTGGAGAAAGTGCTGTCAGAATGCCTCGGCCAGCAAACCTGCGTGCTGGACTGTTAGTGACTGACAGCAAAGCCCCCGTTTGTCTGGGGGCTTATTCCCTCAGCTCCTGAGCGTGGAAATGAATGGTTTACCTCCCAGGAGCCTGCAGAAAGCCTCCGCTGTTCTCCGAGACCCCCCGGCGTGTGAATGTGGGCTCGGTAACCTTGCAGTAATAAACGTGCCGATGTGGTGTCTTTGGAACAGGCTGCAGAATGTGCCGGGAAATTGTTCATCTTCCACTCTTCACTGCCAACTGCGGAAGCACCAGGGAAGCTGAGAAACAGAGATGACAAAAAACTGCTCAATACAGATAAAGAAAAGGTATTTTCTGCTCTGAGCTAAGAGGGGACTGCTGTTACACTGCATTTCTCTAGCAGGGCACACATCTTTTTTCATTTACTTTTACACAGACGTGTTTGGTTATACAATGCCTCTGTAGTGATGGGTTCTCCAAGTACATACTGAGGTGTTCCCTGCATCCAAGGACAGGGGAAAGCATGTTTTTGATGGTAGCCATGCCTTACTTCAAACTTCCACTTCATCCTTTTGTCTTCATCTGGCCCTTTGGGTTGTGATTAAGATATAATGTGACAGCACTTGTACTTTTTATTCCTGTGCAGACCCTCTTCCAGCCCCAGGGAAATTATGAGGCCTTAGCCAAGGATTGTGTGGCCAATGGCTGCTGTGTGAATTTGTTCCTCTTCCCAAATCAGTACGTGGATGTAGCCTCCATGGGCCTTGTCACAATGTACACTGGTGGAACACTGTACAAGTACAACAATTTCCAGGTAAGTGGTGCAGGTTTCCTGCCTTTGAGATGGTAACAGCTAGGGGGTGGTGGTTGTTGTTTTTCGTCTCATTTCAATGTGTGCTTGGACATTTAACTTAAAAGCAGAGTGAGTCTGGAAAACCTGGTTATCATTGCCGGGGGATAAAATTCAAACTTAGAAATGGCAGGTCAGGCTCAAGTTGGTATCTTGAAGTAGTAATAAGCTGGTTGGCATCCTAAAATTTTGCTGAAAGGTCAAGTGCAGGAATGTCCAGTTAACGTCCAGGCCTAGTGATGAATGGTGGACACTTGCGTATACCTGATTCTGATAACAACAATCCTCCTTTGAAATCCTTTTTAAAGGACTCGAGAGCTGTTAAATGTGAGCAGATTTGCTCGGGGGAGATGGGGACCATGGGAGGGGATGTTGGGTCACTGCTGTGCTGCTGCCCTTTGGTGCTGAACCTCTGAACCTTCTGCTTTGTGTTCACAGCTTGATGCTGACAGCCCCCAGTTCTTAAGTGATCTCAGGAAGGACATCCAAAAAAAGATGGGATTCGATGCAACAATGAGGGTTCGGACAAGTACAGGTAATAGGACCCATGGGAATGAATTTTAAATAATACAGTGCTGTGCAAATCACTTGTAAGATCAGGCTGGTTTAATTCCATTATGTACCTCTTGGAAATTAATTGAGTAGACTGATAAAATGCATGGCTGTGTGTATATATGTTGTTACTTATATACAGATAAATATATATACACACACACGCACATGTACTTCCTGTATATGCCTCCTTACCAACCGATTTTCATGTCTGGGGAGGGCTTCTGCTCACTCTGCACACAGCATGCACTGCAAGGAAGTGGTATAAAAAGATGTTGCTGCTAGACACTGATCTCTGCCTTCATTTTCATACTCAAATGACATTCCTGTGTCTATCCAGCTTCTTTCATTCTTTCATTCGTTCTTAGCTCAAATGCAAGTATTAGAGAAAGGGACACACCCAAAGAGGCCAAGCCAGCAGTGCAGAAGCTCTGGGTGTCTGAGTCACAGCTTTTCCCTTTCTCCAGCTCTCACAAACGCTGTTAGTAAGGACAGTTCTTGGGACTCCTGAGGCTGTAAAGTAAAGCCCTTAGGGTAAATGGCTCCTGCTTCAGTAAGTGATGTCAATTTAATTTGCCATTTTTAAATGAAACGCTCTGTTTTAATCTGGCTGCAGGCTTCAGGGCTACAGATTTCTTTGGGGCGATTTACATGAACAACACCACGGATGTGGAGATGGCAGCGGTTGACTGTGACAAAGCAGTGACAGTGGAGTTCAAACATGATGACAAACTGAATGAAGACACCGGTGCCTTAATTCAGGTAAAAACCCCTAATTCATGTAATACCATAAAATGGTGAGCAAGACCTGCTGCCAGAGCAGAGAAGAAGTGATGGTGTAGGAGTGATGGGAACAAGGCACAACTTGCACAGACTCTCGTGCCATAACACCACTAGTAAAAAGTGTGTTCCCCTACCTCTGTGCTGCATGTTCTATTCAGGGGTACCCAAATGCTTTCTAAACACTCACTGAGACCTCATCAGCTATTCATTTTTTCCATTTCACTGTAAATAAGTTTATTTGGAGTAAGAGATTAATTGCNCTTTTTTCATTTACTTTTACACAGCATGGACTGCAAGGAAGTTGTATAAAAAGGTGTTGCTGCTGGACACTGACCTGTGCCGTCATTTTCATACTCAAATGACGTTACTTATATGGCAGTTGTTATTGCTGTGGCATTCCTTGTAATCTCTCTGTTCAAGAGCAGTTCTCTGTTGCTAAACCTCTCTCCCAACTCTACGGACTGCAGGACTTTTTATAATGTTAATACGAATAACTTACTTTATAATGTCTGATCCGCGTCCCTGAGAAGCACAGGTATGCTGGTGCTACAGCTGCTGGCAGCGCTGCCAGGCTGCACTGGCTGCAGAAGGCATCATCTGCCTTTTGTGCACAGAGAGGGTGGCTCCGGTGGTGACACTTTGTGCCTCTGTTGCAGTGTGCTGTCCTGTACACATCGATGAGCGGGCAGAGGCGAATCCGTATACACAACATAGGTTTGAACTGCAGCTCCCAGTTAGCTGATGTCTACAGGACTTGTGAGACTGATGCACTTATCAACTTCTTTGCTAAATCAGGTACAGTTGCAACAGACCAGTTTTGTTTCCTTTTTGACTTCGATGTGGATGGAGGGGAAGGAAAGGGGGCTGAAGTGATTACCTAGTGGGAAATAATTTTTTATAACTTGCTGCTCCACGCGTGAGCAATTCCTGAAGTACTGTGAAATTGAAAAGACAAATAATTACCTATTTTAGACAAAGTGCCACAAAAGTAATACTTGTATGTAGGTAATGCACAGAACTGGGCAGGCATAGTAAGTGGCAGTGGACATCCTACCACAGTGTTGGGGGTTTGGTGGGGTTTTTGGCTGTCTGTAGAAGAGTAAAAAGCAACCCCAGCCCTCAAGTCTGTGAAATCAGAAACTAGCAGCAGACAAAGATATTTTGAGAGAGTGTCTTTTTTAACACACACTTTTATTCTGTGTTTGTAGCTTTTAAAGCCATTCTGAGCCAGCCCCTGAAGACAGTCAGGGACATCCTGATGAACCAGACTGCTCACATGCTGGCCTGCTACAAGAAGAACTGTGCCAGCCCAGCAGCTGTCAGCCAGGTAAAACCCACACCCAGTCCTACTGGCTTTGCCACAAGTGAACAACCTACCCTGCAACATCAGCAGAGCCCGTAGGAAAATTTCAGGACAGACTTGTCCTTTTCTTTCAAATACGATTAATGACAGGTGGGATTCAGTGGTGGCACTTAGAGCACACAGAAACTGTTGTTCTGGAACAAAAGGCAATGCCATTGATGAAACTGATGCCTATATTCACACAAAGGGGCTCAGCCAGCCTTTTTCTTCTTGCTGGAATTACACACTGACTCACAAAGCTTTCATTTTTAATTGTTATGTTGTAAAGATGGTTGTAGTATTCTAATTTTTGACAAAGCAGAGTGACTAATTTGTTTCTGTTTAATTTATTCAGTCACATTTTAGTGATTCAACTCGAAGAAAGACTCAGGCTTTTCCATCCCAGCAGTGCTGCCAGTAACCACAAGACTGGGCAGTGAATTGTTCATTGTTGGTGAGGCCCAAATATATCAAGCACAACCAGAGCCACTTACTGTGGACCACTGTTTCTCTCCTTAATTCTTCAGAGTGTGCCTCAAAAATTAACAGGGTTGTAGGGAGATGACAGCAGCCAAGACAGCAACCACAGCTTATAGAGCAAATAATTTCTCTTGGATTCTTATGAAATGTGTTGTTTTCTCAGCTTATCCTGCCAGACACAATGAAGGTGCTGCCCGTGTACATGAACTGCCTGTTGAAGAGCTGTGTGCTGGTCGGCAGGCCCGAAATCCCAACCGACGAGAGAGCTTTCCACCGCCAGCTGGTCATGGCCATGGGGGTGGCCGACACACAGCTCTTCTTCTACCCCCTGCTGCTGCCAATTGTGAGTCAGCAGTGGATTTTTTTCACTTGAATTTCTAACTCCTCTTACCTGGAAGGGAACCACTAAGATGTACCAAGCTTTTCAGTAGTTACTTTTCAAGTCAGTTCTACAGCTCTTGTGTCTTTTGCCCCACAGCACAGCCTGGATCTGAAGAGTGACGCTGTCCCAGCTGCCATCCGCTGCTCCGAGGAGCGTCTCGCCGAGGGAGGGGCCTTCCTGCTGGCCAACGGGCTGAGCATGTTCCTGTGGCTGGGAGCCAGCGTGTCCCCAGAGCTCATCCAAGGGCTTTTCAACGTGCCGTCCTTCGCACACATCAGCACCGAGGCCGTGAGTAGATGCAGACTAACAGTTGAGGATTTAGCAAGACCAGATGCTAATCAGAGAAACAAGTGAGGTCTTTTTTCATCCTTCAGCCTTAAAAGCAGGAACAGGTGACCAGCAGAAGGTGTTTAGACACCAGAAGTGCTTTAAGTTACATGAAACTTAACACTTTGACACTCTGGACACTAAGAGGACAGAAGCTTTCACAACTTCTTTAATCTTCTTAAACTTTGACTGTTGCAGATATTAAAGTCCTTTGAACTGTGTATTGCTAAAATTATAACAAAACACTTTGCAGTCATTGTTTCTCCTGATGATGCATTTTCGTATTGTGATTATTTTAAACTGAAAAATGAGTCTTCAAGATGAGACGTTTTAGTGAAGGAGATGGGGTTTCCTGGTTTAGCATGAAATCCACAGTACCTTATAACATAACTATCAGCAGCTAGTCTTGGTTAGAGATGTGACTGCACTGTAACAACCTGCTTTCCAATTCTGACAGACATCCCTGCCTGACCTGGACAATCCATTTTCTAAGAAACTGAAGCATATCCTGGAGCAAATCCAGAGCCAAAAGCCCCACACCATGAAGGTAACTGCTTTCTGCCTCGACTCATTCCTCATACTTGTTCAAAGGAACACTCCAGGCTTTGCCAAAACTTACCAGTGGCTGTAAAAGGTTTTTTAGGTATCAGGAGTCTTCCTGCACATGGATGAGTTCCAGCATGATTTGTAGGCACAGAGATCTCAAATGTGCTTAATTCCCAATCAAAACTGATTTTCAAAGGTAGTCAAGTTTAAAAGGTAACCATTTTATTCTGCAGTCCTCAATTCACATTAGTCTCTCCAGCTTCTGCACTGTGGGGATTTACTAGTTTTGGGGGTTTTCCCCACCTCAAGAGCATCCACTAAGAGACGTAGGACAACTGTGCTGCCATCTAGTCTGACTGTATCCTAAAACTATCTGTCCGTGTCTCTTGTCTTTCCAGCTGATGATAGTGAAGCAACGGGAGCAGCCAGAGATGCTTTTCCGCCAATTCCTAGTAGAAGACAAGAGTATTTATGGAGGAGTCTCATATGTGGATTTCCTGGTGTGCATTCACAAAGAGATCAGCCAGCTGCTCAGTTAAGGCAACTCAAGTAAAATGTTCAGTTCCTTTTTGCCTTCGCAGGAGGGACAGTTTTTGGTGCCTGAAGGCTGGCCCACAGCTCCACCAGACCCAGGCCTTCTGCTGTGCTTTACTGACCCTTTTCTGTGCTCTTTTTGTACAGTTTCATTTGATCCCACCTCTCCCTGAGTATTTTGCTTACTTCTCAAGCTGTAGAATAGGAAGTTCTGCACTCAGGTATTAATCTTCTGGGAGTCCTGACTCCTTCTCTACATGAATTGCCAGATTTCAGACTGCCAATGCTTAAGAGCATATATGGTATACGTTTCTTAAAAGACAATTTAGAAGACTCTTAATTATTCCTTTTGCTAGTCATAAGTTGTACCAGAGCTGGGAAAGATCATCAGAATCTGTACAGAGGAGAAAAAAAGACAAAACGCTTCTTTTTCTAAGTGAGGACATAGAGTTGAATCAGATTGGCAGTAACCATGTAGTTCAGTTTGAAGGATTTCAAAGTCCTTCCTGTGAAGCAAATCTCTGCAAAGTAAATCCTTCTTTTTCCTGGAGGGGACAGGTGTTACCTTCTACAGAAGCAGAGCTCTAGGGACCCTTCCACAGCCAGGGTTATCCAGGAGACAGAAATGCCTCAGTTTTATAACTGGACCTGAGTAAGTGTGAAAACAGCAGGGATCACAGGAAGAACAGTAATCAAACAATCCTTTTGCCACCTTTGGCAGATAATGCCACACTATTATGGTACAATTCTATCCTCTTGGGGGCATCAATTAGTTTAGCATACTATTTAATTACATTTTTTAAATTGCACACGTTAGGCTTTATTTAGTACCTTTACTAACTGGAATATTCCCAACACAACTCAGAAAAATCTGTCCCTCAAAATTTCAGTGGCAGATCAACTGTGAGACAGTTGACACATTAACCAAAGGTTATTTGTGGTGCTATAAAGCCTCTTGTTTAATACCAGTTCTATTACAGTGACCTCCTCTCCCGTGACTGATTTAATCAATGGTCACTGCTTTGAAAAACAAGCCTTTGCTAATACCAATAGTGAAGGTAGAATGTGGAAAGCCAGAGCCTTTGGAACAGCTGTTTACCTCAGATACTTCATCAGTCTCTCTGTCTCTTTAGGACCAATGCCTCTGAATGTGAGGTTTGAACTTTGCCAAACTTGAAAAGCTATTATTAAAAAAATTAGCGTTTCAAAGAAAGCCAAAAACACTCAAAAGTAAAGTTTAAGCCTCAGTAAAGAAAAAAGTGCCTTTAAACATGTTAGTGTTGCTACTTAGTATTAATTATTTAATATCCACTATAAGCAGTCAAAATGCATAATTTTTTGGTTTGACAGCTTATCTATACAGTCCTTTTCTTGTCATTGACCAAGAGCTCTCGAAATAAGTGGCTGGATTACAAAAGGGTCCTCGGCCTGAACTCGGCTGCCAAGACAAGCACTTTTTAGCTGTAGACATTACCCTGTAAAAAGTATTTGTTGCCATTTCATTTGTAAAATGACACCAGCAACATTTGTGTAAAGAAATAAGCAATTATTAAATATCATCTGTGTGTGTGTTTATTCTTTCATACATCCCAAGTTCTCCAAGGTTTTACGGCCGTGCATCCAGCAGTGAGTACACTGTAGGTCACCTTCTCCTACTGTGACTCAAGACAGGCAGCTTACATGGCCTCAGCATTTTCAGTGTGTTTCTGCTGTTGGCATCACCCATGGCTATGGTGAGAAAATACAATCCAAGTGGAGCAAAGTGTCCCAAAGAGGGGCAGTTCAGCACCAAGCTCAGGTAAGCCAAAGCTGTTCGTGGCAGAGCTACTGCGGCAGAGCTCTGGCCTGCCATGCGCAGTTTGTTACCTACAGTAAGGCATCACCGTGGAGAAAACAGCACAAGTTGACAGCAGTCACGACAGTGACAGGTATCACACAGACGTACTACAAAAGCAGTGCTTGGCTTCACTATAAACTGAAGGACTGTAGTATTTAACTCAGATTTACAGTAATTAGACCTTTTTTTCTCCTTTTTCATTGCTACAGTAATTATACTCAAAATTACTTTCCGTTGCACAGAACTTGCCCACTGCTTTCTTTTCAGGCCATGAGAATGACCCTGTTACAAAAAGGATTAGTGCAGCCCTCTTCCACATTAAGTTGACATTCAGCCCATTACACAATTGCCATTTCTGTTAAAGCAATAAAGTTGCCACCAACTTCAGCAATTCTGCAAGAACACCTTTTCTACTCTATACAGAAACAGTGCGTTCATTTATCTGTCACTTTCAAATTACTCAATGTATCTTTTATAAAGTCACAAGGCTTAGAGATGTTTTCAATGCAGTGGGCTTGAAATGTTCATGTATCCTTTTTTAGAGTGCTCTCTGGATTTTAAAATCTCTAGCAGGGCATAGAAAACCAGCTGAATATTATAAAATGAATTCCATGACTTAATGCCAGTTAACTTCCGTGATGATCTCGAAACTCCTCATTAGTTTGGAGCCTGAATTCCACTCCCCTGAACAAAGCATTCAGCACCTATGAACACACACAGTGTGCTGGTGCTGGTGAAGAGCCTCAACCCCCTGAGAGCACTGACTGCCAACCTGCCCAGCACAGCCAGTATTCCAGCCAGCTTCTTGTAACCACCACCGTCAGAGAGTGGAGGACAGAATTCTCCAGCTGGTGGCTGATTTACAATGATCTACAGGTGACTGGGGTCTTAAATTCCCTCTGAAGCCAAATGCTGGAACATCCTGAGTACCTTGTCAGTGCGGGTGTTGCATCCTTCACTTAATTCACAGGGTGCAGGATAGTCCAAGCACTCTGAGCCTCCTCCAGAATGGAAAGACAAGACAAGGTCTAGACAGGCACCCCAAATCAGACTGGAGGCGTTGTGCATTTAATAAAAGTGGAAAGGAAGAAACTCATCAGGCTCTCTGTCTTCCAGGAGAGCATGCTCAAATTAAATCTTCATTTACTTGTGCTAAGTGAAATACTCATCAGCTCAGCGCTTCAGAGCCTTATCCTCCCCTTCCTCTGGAAGTGTTACAAGTGAGAATTCAACTGACAACCACTAATGCGATTAAAAGCTTTTCATCTCTAGTCACCATTTCTATATGGTCCAAATCCCAGTGACTAAGAAAATGACCTGATGTTTTCACTGTATAATGGAGTGTGCGGTCAGTTTCTCGTTAACAACAAGGACCTCACACTTTACTGGCAAAGGCTGCCCATCCAGACAGCTCTAATGTAACTTAAACTCATTTCAGGGGCATAAAAAGAGCTGGTGCTGCTGTTTGAGGGCCTGGGCAGTTCTGAGGCCTGATGAGCGTCACTGAGGGCAGTAGGTGGAGAGGTGGATCTGTGACGCTGCTCATAATCCTGTATTTTCCACCTAAAACTTGGTAGTCTCAATGGAAGAATTTTTCAAACAAGCATCATATTTCAGTGCTGGTTGCTGAAAGCTGGGATTCTGAGGCGGTGGGAACTGGTGTGGCTAGAAGGAATTGCAACCCTCAGGCGGGGTCAGAGCCGCCTCAGCCTCGAGGGCAAAAGCGCCTCCTGGTGTCGCAAAGAAACTGGGATCGACCTGTGGGAGCTGCGGTCCCCGGCAGCTCTGCTCCCAGGCTGCCTTCCAGGAAAACCTAATTCCGATGGATCTGG
>VZTD01003633.1:198816-261466 GCA_013397725.1 Rhagologus leucostigma | reverse complement strand
CCGCGGCCGGCACCGCGGCGCGGGGGGCTCCCGCGTCCGCTTCGAGGAGGGCGCCGTGTTCCTGGCCGCCTGCTCCAGCGGCGACACCGAGGAGGTGAAGAGGCTGCTGGGCCGCGGCGCCCGCATCAACACCACCAACGTGGACGGGCTGACAGCCCTGCACCAGGTACCGGGGCCGGGGGGGCGGCCTGGCTGTGGGTGCCCTCGGTCAGCACCGGGCCGGGGGGCACAGCGGTACTGCAGCCCCGGTCGGGGGTGTTGGTAAACAAAGGATTCAGTACGCTTTGGTCCGAGCCCCGTCCGGCGCGTTCAGCCTGTGTCAGAGCACAGACCGAGGTGGTTCCAGTCGGGCAGCGGGATGTACCAACTTCTCAAAGGGTTATTAAGTAGGTTAATTAGCAAAATAAAGCGGGGGGCCGGCAGGGCTGCGGGCCTGGCCAGGTGGCCAATTTATTAATTTTTTGGAAACTTAGGATGCGATTGGGGTCTCCTGAAGTGGCAGCAGTGCCGGGAAAATTTCCCGGGAGGAGTGCGGATTTTGCAAGGTCGGGAGTGTCTGGTCAGCTCCTGTGTTGTGTTTTATCAGAGTTGCCTTGAAACTCCCCAAACTGCTCCTTGGCAGAGAGCAGAGAGTGCCTGCATGGCTGATAAGCAACGTAGATTCTATTAATACTCATCCAAATGTAAAGATGGTACAAAGTGGTCGCAGGACTTGACTGCAGAGTGGTAAAGCCTTGACTGTCAAGAAATATGTGCTGTGTTCCATCCGTAGCTTTTGCTGCTCTTGTATAAATGAGCAGGAATGCGAGGGAACATGCAAAATTGCCACCCCGCAATATTGGGAAACCTGTTGCTGTCCAAGACTGATTGAGAATTTAGCAAGGCGTGTGAAGTCAGTGTCCCAGATTGGTGCATCTGGTCAGTGAAATGAATCTGATTTGGATCCAGGCCAGCTTTGGGAAGAAAATTTTCTTAGCTCAAGATAGTGTAGATTAAGCATGTAGTGTAGCAACAGAGTGGGAAAAAAGCAGAGTTCAGGAGTAACATCTGGAAGTAATGTGTTTGAAAAGAAGAACATGTTAACAGCACAAATAGCAGGACAGTTCTTGAGTTAATCAGGATTTCTTCTTCACTGGGCTCATGTTACTGAAGCATTTGGGACATGTACAAGGTAGTTCAGGAGCTTGCTGGCTCCCGGCTGTCAGGGAACAAGGGGCAGGGAGATTTATTCATTTTGGTTTGGACTTCCAAAAATAAGTTATGAAGCAAAGAGCATGCAAACTTTCAGACTGTCAGGTTGAATAAGACCTCAGCTGGCAAAGCAGTGACCTTTGTAATGGCTGGGCCTTTTTCTTGGTTATTCGTGGCATTTGGTACAGCAACAGTAAATAAATTGCACTGCGTTAGTAACCTCCAGTACAGCACATGTACATTTATTATCAGATAAATAAGTCGTCCTGTAGACACTGGTAAGGACCAGCTGCTGAAAAGCTGGTTATTCAAAACATTTTGACAGCCAAGAAGGTTGAATTTAAGGTGGATACATGGTAGAGTTGGGATGACTTCATGAGGGCTTTCTAGCCAGGATCGATTGTGATCCCCTCAGAAGGGTCCGGGGCTCTTACTGATGTGGGTAATGTGAGGTATCTGGTGAAGTGCACTGGACTCTGATGACAGGCGATGAGCTCAGCAAGGTCACACTCCTGGAGACCGTGGCAAGCCATGTATTGACAGGCAGGCTGCAAATTGAATTCTAAATACGTAAAGGATACAGAATTGTATCATATGTGCCTTAGGAGCACAGTATCCAGTGACACTGACCGGTAACACCTAGGGCTTGATACTTGGAAGAGCATTTGGGTAAGTGAGCAGTGAAGCAGATGCTGGCAGTACCAGCCAGCTGCTTACGTGAAGTGTTTCTTCACAAACTTGACAGGAAGGGAGGGTGACCTTACTGTGATTGGAATAAAAACTTTGTTCCAATGTCCCATGGATGTAATAACATTTTTGCTGAAGAGTGACAAGATGTACTTGCACACCCAAATGGAACAAACGCTGTTTTGTTAAAGGTTTTGCTGTGCGCGTGTATCCTGAGTCTGTAAATCTCTATTAGATGAAAATGTTTATTAGCATGCTCGGGGAGGTTGTTATGAGTTCCTTTCACTGAACCTGTCCGAAGTAGATTTGTTTTCCATGTTGCTTGGAGAATAATGCTGCTTATGGTAAAGTGTCAGCCGAGGCCAGTTAGCTTGGGGGTCCCCAGAGGACTGATTGACAACTGGAATGATGTAGTACATGTGAGGATATTTAAATAACTTCTCTTAGTATTAGGAACACAACATTACGTTACAGGGCAGATGGTAGTGACAGTCTGTTCTTGTTTAATACCTGTGCAACCAAATGGCCACTCAGTGAGGAAGGAAATCCTACACACTGAAAAGAGCTGGCTTTGTTGACAGAAGGATCAGGTTGAAATATTTTTCTTTGGTTAAAGAATTTAGTATGTGAGACTTAAAGTGAGGCTTGCTCTGGATGAGCAATCAGGACTTTTTAGGTAATGGAAGGGTTAACCAAGTCAATTGACTTAATTTGTCAGAGTCGGCAGCTGCTCCCACAAAACCTAAGTCCAGTCTTACAAATCGGGTTAGTTTGTTTGAAGCACAGGGTGGCCCCAAATATCGTGTGTGTTCACAAAGGTAAAATTACGCTTTCTCTGGTATCTGGGCCACTGTGGCTAAGACCCATTGTGTACTTGCTGTGTGAGAAGCTGGCCTGGCTATTTATAGCCACAAAGCTGTATTTTGAAAATAACCTTTTAAATTATGAGTGGTGTTTCTGAGCCTGCAGCCTGTGTCATTGCCCTCTTTAGAGGCATCAGGTGCAGCACAGACCTGCACCACAGCCAGTGTCTGGAACCTGTAGGGTGGCTTCAGCTGTGCTTTGTCTACCTCAGTGCCTGCAGAATGTTGCTGGATGAACACCAGTCCTGTATTTTCAATGATTAACTTAGACTATATTCACTGAATTATTTTTGACAATGGTTTCGTGTCTAATGCAGAATGGAAAGGGAGATATTAGTTAAATGTGAGCGAACATTTAGAAATCATGAAAAAAACTGCTACCGGTTGGTGAAATGAACTAGTCGTGGCAGTTGAACTTCTCTAGTGTTTGCAGGTGGTGGGAAATGGGTAAGAACTGCTCCTCTGTCTCCTGGGTGACAGATAAAACCAAAAAGTAAACTTGTGTGAAAATTGAGTCTTAAGGGAAAAACATTCTGCTGCTTCTAGTTGGGAAAGCATCTCCCAATGTAATAATAGCAATGCTTGTTTGTCTTCAAGGACTGGTTCACAAAGGATGACAGCAAAGGTTGTTTATCCTCTGTCTGCCCTTTGATGATTTACTCTCTGTTTCCCTTTGGCCTGTTCCAAGGAGAAGTGAGTTGCTCATGAGATAACTCCTGTGTCATTTACAGTACTCTGCAGTACCTTGGCGCTCGTTGTTCACTTTGTTTTCAGGTGCTGGGTGCCTGTGCTAATTCAGGAGCTGCTTCCTGAATAGTCAGGTACTTTGTGCAGTGACTCTGGGTTAGGTGGAGGCTGTTTGTTGTTCCCAGTGTGTTATTCCTCCTTCTGAGCCAGAACTGTAAAACTGCAGGCATGTCTGGTTGCTCCTCAGAGCTTTATAAAGTAACATCCGTGTCAAAAGGTTTAGGCAATTTTCAGTTGCTGCACAGCAGATTTGCCCTTTCCTCATACAGGTTATGTGCAGCCGTAACAAAGCAGGAAACGGCAGAGTTTTTGGACAGTCCAGAAACCAGACAGAGGTAATAGAGAGTACTCTGCCCCATCACAGCAGTCTGGAGACTGTTGGGAGAGTCACTGAGGGGCTGACACTGGCACAAAATCTGGGGACTGAGGGGAATGAAGAAAGGATTCCCCCACCACTGCCATGTTCACCACTAAACCGTGTCCCCAGGTGCCACAACTATACAGTTTCTGAACACTTTTTTCGGGGATGGTGACTCCACCACATCACTGGGTGACCTGTGCCAGGGCCTGACCACCCTTTTGGGAAGAAATTTTCCATAATATTAAACCTAAACCTCCCCTGGCACAGCTTGAGGCCATTTCCTTTTGTCCTGTCCCTGTTCCCTGGGAGCAGAGCCTGACCTCCTCCCGGCTGCCCCCTCCTGTCAGGGAGTTGTGCAGAGCCACAAGGGCCCCCCTGAGCCTCCTTTTCTCCAGCCTGAGCCCCTTTCCCAGCTCCCTCAGCTGCTCCTGGTGCTCCAGCCCCTTCCCCAGCTCCATTCACCTCTCTGGACACAAAATTTCTTAATCACCGAAAGGTGACAGCCAGTCTGTGCCTTGAAAGGTGAGGAGATAACACAATTTACAGTGGCATGAAAACTCTGGAATGAATGTTCAGGTGCCCCATCTTTGGGGGCATCACAGCTGTGGTTTAAGGTAGTTCAGCTTCTGATCTTTTAAGTTGGTGATGATAGCATCATAAATCAGGCTGCATTTTTTAAGATTGGGTGGCTGCATTGCCTAAAAATACATTCATTCCTGGAATAGAAGGTTATCTAGGGAGAGTCATACCTTTCCCACCACCCTGTGCAGAGTTCCTTTCTGAAGGTCTTCTTCTGCCAGGAAAAATAGAAGTTACAAGCTTCTTGTGCTTCACGTAACACTGCTCATCAAAGTGAAATATGGCACTGTCAAAAATAGGGTTTATCACTAGGGTGAGTGAAGTGGGGTTTTTGGGTTTCAGTTATAAATGGGAATTCAGTAGCATGTACCATCCCACAGTGCTCTGAATAAAATGAGAGAGTTTGGAAGATGCCTACAATACACCAGGAATTTATTAGACAAAATAGTTAAAATCTGAAGTGCTGTTTTATCAACCTCATGCTTTTATCTTCTTCCTTTTGGCTTACTCAGTCCCTTTTTTGCCTTGATGTTTTGTACCTGTGGGTTCAATTGTCTGTCCCTTGCATCTCTATTTCCAAACAATCTCCTGAGTGGGCAGAATTAACTCTAGACTACACAAACTAACCTTGAGCTGCAGTTAGAGCCTGGGAGAGCTGCTACTCCTGGCAGCAGGGCAAGAAACCTTCCCCTGGTTTGGTTTGGGGCACTTTCGACTGGTTGGTTTGGCTTCTGGAAACCAAAGACAACCACATCATTTACTCAGTACTGGGTGCTTGGGAGGAAACTCTGCGTTTTAGTAAGTGAATGGGTATTTGAGAGGGGAAATGTGCATCTTCATTGCTTCCTTCCTCAACCTTTGTTATCCTACCCAGTGATTCCATGCGTCATGCTCCGCTGCTCCCCATAAACACTGAGCAAGGAGCTGGTGGGATTTTCAGCAACAGCTTCCTTCATGGCAGCAGCTGAAAGTGCTGACTCTGGTCCCTTAGTGCTGCCTGTGGAAAGGTTCTCATCTCCACTAGAGCTGCTGGGCAGTCTGGAGTTCTGGCCCCACATGGAAAGCTCGTTTGGAAAGCGAAGGTATTTATGGGAAAGCTTGTTGTGCCTAATGTATGCTGAAAGCTTTCTGACTTGTGCAAATGAAATTCTTGAGCCTGCATCAGAAGTGGAGACAAGTTTTCCATGCTGCATACTTGTCTGAATCAACATGGTTTGATAAGATTGAAAGCCAGCTCAGCAAAAATGCAGGAATGAGCAATGAATGCAGTGCCTGGACAGTCCCTGCTCCAGCAGCGCAGCGTCCTGCAGCTCCTGCTGGTGTGGCTGGAAATATTCAGTGTTTGTGCTCAAACATTCAGTACATTTATGTGCAGAACTCTCAGCTGTAACCTAGATGAAACTCCCGTCATCCTGGCATTATTTTTTGCAATTTATAATGCCTCTTGCTTATTTTAACGGGTAGTGTTAGGGCTGGGATCTGTTTCTGTTTCAAACAGTTTTAGAGATTTAGAATTCAGACTAGGTATTGTGGGGCTTGTGAGACATGGCAAGTGCTGTGTTTTGTAATATACTGAGATAATAACTGACTAATATTAAAATATAGGACTTCTGAGTTGGTATGCTGGCTCCCAGTTGAGGATTATTATATACCGTAAGTCAAAAAGGCCTGTCAGACTGTGCATATTAGAGCAATCAGTTTTAAGAAGGTTGGGAGAGGGGAATATTACGTAAGTGGTTGTATAAATTGATATTTTATTCTTTCTAACTTTTGAATACAAATGAGGGCAGGTGGAGCATTAAATATTCTGAAACATGGTTTTTAAAAAATTGTGTTTGTGCAGAGGGCTGGGGTAAAAAATGAAGGAAAGAGAAACCCAGAGCCTTTCAGAATGGCAGTCCCTGCTGTGCAGTGACAGGATCCCCAAGTGAGTGAGCCGTTTGACCTAGTGATAATGGTATGGCCCCAGCACAGTGAGGGTGCCCAGTATAAATCCTGGGATCTGAGTCTGCAGTTTATTTTCAGCTGTCCTTCTAAAGGGAGGTGCCACAGCTGTCCCTGCAATCTCCTTTCTTGGGCTGCAGCAAACTGATCTGCACAGGGAGGAAAGGTGCAGCTCCTGGGAGGAGCTGGGCCATGGGCCTTAACTTGCTAAAAATTTTGAGACCAGGTTGGACAGGGCTTTGAGCAGCCTGGTCTAGTGGAAGGTGTTCCTGTCCATGGCAGGGCATTTGATGAGATGAACTTTAAGGTCCCTTCCAACCCAAACCAGCTTGTGATTCTATGAAAGAATGATTTGGTGGGGATTTAGGTGCCTATTTTCATGGGGCTCACTTCAGCATGAATGGACTTAAGAACAAGCTCATGGTGAGTGTAGCCTGTCCAGGCCTGTGCAGAGATGTTTCAGGCTGCTGTGAACTTGAAATGGAGGCAGTGGGACCCAGAGTATGGCTGTGAGATGAAGCTCCAACTTGCACAGCTTCGGGGAGCCAAATTTTGTTTCCTCCCTCCACTCCAGAGATGTCCCACCTCTTACTGTGGTGAAACACGACCTTTCTTAAATATTTAGTTCTTAGAATGTTTTTCAGAGAAAATTTGCTTTTCTAGATTTCCAGGCTAGTGAGCACAATACTAACATTAGCACATTGCTAACAGCCAGATCCCGGGAGTCAGGCTTCTCTTTTCACATCAAGCTGTTGACAATCAAGGACATCAAGATTCCTGATTTAGACACCTACGTGATTTCTCATGACAGTTTTCATTCATAATAATTACAACGTGCAGTACTTACAAGTGATTAGTATTTTAGAAAATACATCCATGTGTTCTCTTGTTAAATATTTTCCTATTAAACAAATTTTGGAAAAATCGGTCTCCTTCCAGCTTTAAAGTCTAAGCTTAAATATAGGCTTTACTGATCTGAAAGCAACCAAAATAACTGAAAATTCACTCTTACAGAGTAAATGATATGATTCTTTTTTTCTTTAACGCTAGGTTGTTTGGGATTTTTGTAGGTTGTCTCCTGTGGCTGGACGAAATAGAACATTCAACTTGTAGGAGTCTCACTGAAAATGATTCTATAATACAATAAGCTGACCTTGCAGAGGGACACAAGCAGCTTCAGCGTTGCTTTTCCAGCATTCAGCCTTGTTCATAAATCTTTGTGAGATGTACAGAATGCAGAGTGACCACCTGCTATTAGCTTTTTATGTGTCACTGCCTTTTCGGGGTAAAACTAAACCTGGCCCCTGTCCGATCCCCTGAGCTGGAGCATTGATTTGCCACAGTGATTGCTCACCATCCATTTCTGGAATCTCTCTGAAGCTACCTCCTATTTATAATTTGTCATTCCCTGCTGCATCAGTTAATGCGATTTCATATCAAAGCCTGATGGTTTTTTACATCTGAAATGGTGCGATAGCAGCAAGTCCTAGTCCAGGCTTGTCTAAACACAAGTGCTGGCTTAGTGAGGGGACTCCAGCAGTGGTTCAGGGAAGTGAGGTGACTGTGTGTGGGCTCTGCCCAAACCTAGTTTCTGTCTGTTTAGTTTGGACCTGTAAATAAAATAGCATCACCCAGAGGAATGTAAACCAGCATGAAGCTGGTAGGGCCTGCACAGAGAGCTGCTCCCAGTTCGCCACACGGGCTTTGTGCTTGAATCGAAGCATCTGGAAGTGCTGCTGGTTTCCTTCTGTAGTCAAAGTATGAAACATGTTCATCTTCCAGGATTTCAATTCATATGGATTGTCAGCCTTACCCAAAACAACTATTAATTATGAATTATCTTGAGTGACAGTTATAAAGAGGGGGAACTTTTATAAAAAAGCAGCTTTTTACACAGGCAGATAGCAATAGGACAAGGGGGAGCAGTTTTAAGCTAAAAGTGAAGAGGTTTAGATTGGATATTAGGAAAAAAAATCTTCCCTGTGAGGGTGGCGAGGCTCTGGCACAGGTTGCCCAGAGCAGCTGTGGCTGCCCCATCCCTGGAAGTGTCCAAGGCCAGGCTGGATAGGGCTTGGATCAACCTGAGCTAGTGGAAGGTGTCCCTGCCCATGGCGGGGGATGGAAGTGGACGAGCTTGAAGTTCCCTTCCAACCCAAACCAGCCTGGGATTCTATGATCTCTGACAATTTGATACTTTATGTGAGACGTGTAAATAGGGATTTCCCCCTTGAAAGATTGGTGGGACAGGGGAACTCTGACCCAGTGGCTTGCTTTAATTGTTTTGGTACACCCAAATATATATATATATGTATATGTATATATTTATATCATTGCTCTGAGTTACATGATTAGCAGAAACCCTGCCTATGCCAACAGGAAACATCAGAATGTTTACCTTAAATATTGTTGTGGTACCGGAGGATAAAATGTTCCAAATTTTTATCTAACAAGCCATTCTTTCTACCCCATTTGCTCTGTGGTTTCTGTAAGTGAGATGACACACTCAGCATAGATAGGTTTGGTGTTTTTGTGGATAACAACTAAGTCTGAGTAACTGGTTGCATTAGCAGAACCAACGCATGTCCAGGAAGAGGTGCACATCCTGAGCCTGGGCAGGAGTCTGACTGCACCAGTGACAGCCACACAAACACTTCACACTTGCCAAGTGTCTGATTTAATTTTTTTTTCAAGTGCTGTGAACATGCCAGTAGTAGTTTCTGTGCTAGTGAACCCCAGGGCCTTATTTGAGCGTTTTAATGACTATAACGAGTGATGTTGGTATGACTGACACATTGCATTTTGGTGTTACCAAAAAATATTTCACTGGCCAGGATGGTTTCAAAGCAACTTGATGGCAGTGAAATGCTACATTCTAGGCTATTACCAGATCATCTTCCATTTTTTATGCAATATGTGGGTTTTAAGAATCTGCAGCAGGTATTTCAAGCGGAATTTTGAATTCTGGGCTGAAATAGCTCCCTAGAACAGAGGTAGAAAGAGCTGCTGACTTGCTTCCAAAGAAGACAGCATCTGAGTTAAACCTTCAAAGCTGGTTCCATCACTTGATGCTGGCTTTCAGTTCTTCCCTGGCTTCATGCTCCTTCTCTGTGTTCTCAGGAAGCTGACTGATCTGCTCCATGCTTCAGCCAGCTTGACTTAGTGTGGGCTGATGTTCTCATCATACTCTTTTAGGGGAATCTGTGTACCCTGCAAAGCTTTGAAAGGTAGAAGTTGTGTTCAAAGGGACTGTTTCAAAGACTTTTGAGAGGCAGAAAGTCACTGTTGAGTTGCAGAGTCTCTTCCAGACAGTTGTATGGATAGTCTGTAGAAGCAGTTTATTGTGACTGTCTGGCCTCTGTCCCCTTGCTCTCCCTGAGAGCTTGCCAGGTCATTTGCTGCAGAGCTGCTTTACAGCCAGGTGCCCCAGCGTGTGCCGGTGCAAGGCCTCATTCTGTCCCAGGGCAGGACACTGTTTGCCTCGGTTGTCCTTCATGAACCCTCCATCAGGCTCTTTGTGCAGCCTGTGTAGATCCCTCTGAGAAGGATCTCCTGCCCCAGCCATGCCAGCAATTTGATATCATCTGCAAACTTGGTGAGAGTGCTCTCTGTCCCATAACTGGTGTTAATTGAGTTTGTTAATGAAGACATGGATTTGTATTGACCCCGTATCAGCCCTGAGCGATGCTGCTGGTAATCAGCTGCTGGCTGGACTTTGTACAGCTGATCACATTTTGAGCCTGATACTCTCGCCAGTATCAGTTGTCTGCTTCTGCAGTCCAGCTCCTGCCTGTTGAAAACACTGCCAGAGATGGTGTCAAAGGTGTACCACACTTGCTCTCCTGTCCTCCACACAAGCAGCTTGGAGGGCAGTCAAGTTAAGCAAGATTTGCCCCTGGTAAATCCGTGCTGGCTGTTCCACTGCCACCTCCTGCTGGAAATGGCTGTCAGGAAGATTTACTACACAGCCTTTCCAGGGCCTATGGTGAGACTGAGAGGTCCAGTGTTCCCTGGATTCTTCTAACATGGTGGGGTGGTGTTTGCATGTCATCAGGCATCCCTTTGTCACCATAACCTTTGAAAGTTGACAGTGATTTGCAATGACATCAACCAGCTCCCTCTTCCATGTCTGCCTCCCACCTGGTCTCAAAAGTGGTCCATCGTCATTCCTTCCCCCCATTCCCTGGGTCGAGGCTCTGGTGCTGCACAGTGGAGCTAACAGGACGAGTCTGTGCTTCCTGGGCACTGCACTTAGTCCGTTCCCTCGAGCACGAGTCCATCTTGTTGGACCAGGACTGTCATCTGGAGCACTGCTGGAGTTGTGGGCCTGCAGGAAGCTTCAGCCATGCTTGCCTCTGATGCTTTGCAGTGACTGTCAGACATTCCTAGAATCACAGAACTATGGAATGGTTTGGGTTGGAGAGACCCTTAAAGATCATCTTGTTCCAGCCATGGCAGGGACATTTTCCAGTAAACCAGGTTGTTCAAAGCCCTGTCCAGCCTGGCCTTGGACACTTCCAGGCCTGGGACACTCCTGTGATCACAAACTAGCCATTCCTAGGGCATTTTCCTGATTTCCTTATCTCCCTGATTTTCCCCTCCCCTTTCCCCCCCTTCCTTCTAAAAAATGTAAGTTTCATGGTGAAATCCCTGCCGGGAGGGAAATAGAAGACGCTCTTTCCACTTGACTTGTCTCTTAGTTCTTCAGCATTCAGTCCTGCAGGAACACAGCCAGTGAGCAGTTGCTGTTGTCTCATACCTGTGGTGCCTTCCCTACTTTTTGGTGCAAACTTGCACAGCGACTTCACCAACAATTCCAGAAGGCTTGTCTATCAGCAGCGGTTCAGTTCTAAGGCATGTCGTGACCTCTTTTCTTCAGCAGCAGACACGCAATCAGAAGCGCCGCCAGGTCATGTCTCTCAAGAGGGATGATGACTGTGGATTTCTGTTTTCTACTACCACTTTGGTACATGCTTCTTCCCCATCCTGTAGCACAGACATCAGTGGCTCTTAAGGCTGGATGTATTCTTTTATCGAACTTGGCTGTCTTAATTTTATTAATGGGCTTAGCAATTCCTTCCAGTTGCTGAGGAATGCTTCTCGCTGCTCCAGTGTGCTGACACTAGGAAATGCTATAAAGCTGAACATACGTTTTTGGCTTGTGAGCCCACTTTAATGGAGCCCTTTCTACTTTCAGTCCAGCTACCAATTTAATCACTGCTGCACTTCAGATATTAACTGTTACTCAGTGCCATCTGAACATGGAAAGGGGGTGCAGGAGGCACCAGGTAGGGACTGGGCTCTGGGGAGGATGCGTAGCCTGTGAGTGATGGCTGCTCAAGACTGAACAGCCATGAGTCAGCAGGCTCAGCTTGGTCCTTGTAAAAAGAATGTCTTAGTCCCACTTTGCTTAACCTCAGCACTCCACGGGCTCGTGACAAGTCAGTCCCATGTGCCCAACTGACGCATGTGCCACCCCGGGGAGCTGGATTTGAGTAGCTTTGAGTGCCAAAGCTTGGTGCAGGCAAAGCCCTGCTCCTGCTAGCCGGTGAGGAAACTGGGCTGGTAGGTAGGAGTCAGCGGCGCCAGTGGTTTGGAGACCAGCAAGCAGGGCAGTGAGGGGAGAGCAGGACTTGGCAGCTGCAGTCCCTCCCTTGGACCAAGTGGAATAGCCTCTGGCTAGGAGGGGAAGGAACCAGTGAGGATAACAGCCCTGTTTGACAGCTTGTGGCTCTGTGTTCCTTTGGATAGTCCTGGGTGGGACTGTTTGTTTGCTGTTCCTGGGCAGTTCCACCATGTGCTGGCTGCTCTGCATCCCCAGGATGTGTGTGCTGCTTCAGGGCTGCCCAGATGCTTTCTCGACCAAAGTGCTGCTCTGGGGGTTCCAACTGCCCTGGAGCTGTTGACTCTGTCGCCAGGCCCTATGTCACTTGCCTACCCACTGCCATTTGTTTCCCAGACCCTCTGTCACTTCTCTTAATTTAATTAATTCAGTGGAAAGCTGAAAGGCAGTAGAGTTCCCACCTCAGGGGCTTCACTTTTCATCCAGGTGCCCTGGGGGCCAAGAAGGCCAGTGGTGTCCTGGGGTGCATTGGGAAGAGCATTCCCAGCAGGTCAGGGAGTGATCCTGCCCCTCTGCCCAGCCCTGGTGAGGCACACCTGGAGTGCTGTGTCCAGGTGTGGACTCCTCAGGACAGAAGGAACCTGGAGCTCCTGGAGCGAGGCTGTGGGGATGAGGAAGGGCCTGGAGCATCTCCCTGCCCAGGAAAGGCTGAGAGAGCTGGGACTGTTCAGCCTCGAGAGGAGACAGCTGAGATGGGATCTCATTCCTGTGTGTCAGTGTCTGCAGGGAGGGCTCAGAGCAGGGCCCAGGCTCTGCTCCCTGCGGCGCAGCACTGGCACACGAGGAATGGGCAGGAGCTGATGCCCAGGAAGTTCCACCTGGACATGAGGCAGAACTTTTTCCCTGGGCAGTGACTGAGCCCTGAACAGGCTGCCCAGAGAGGGTGTGGAGTCCCCCTCATTGAAGATATCTCAGACCCATCTAGACATAATCCTGTGCCATGTGCTCTGGGATGACCTTGCCTGAGCAGGGAGGTGGGACCAGATGAACTGCTGGGGTCCCTTCCAACCTGACCCATCTTGTAATTCTGTGATCCCCAGTGCGATCTGAGCTGCACCTGAGATACTGCTGTAGACAGAGGTACTCAGGTATTGGTGTGTCAGCCCTCTGTGCAAAGGCTCTGGGCATGAACCTTCCAAATTTCAGGTTAGATCACCCACACCTCTCCTGGGGTTTGTACCCCTTCCCTATTCCCACGCACATGGATCTGGAAGGTGGGGTGTACGGGGAGAGGTGGGCACATGAGGACGAGCGTATTTGCTGCACAAATAGTACTTCTGCAAACATCTGCATACTGGATCTGTGAAATGGGACTTCCAATAAAGAAAATTGAAAAGCGATGATTTAGTGGAATTTAAATCCTAATTATTTCAAAATGGAAAGAATGATATATTTTTCCTTGTGACATACCATCTTTTATATGTTGTGGCCTGTGTGTATTCTCTCTATCATAAATCACTGTAATAGGTACATGCTCTGTTCAGGGAGCACACTGTCCATTTTTGGGGGGGTTTTTTGGAGTGTATTGAGAGAATGTGAGTCTTGGATACAGCTCAACAAAATAGTTTCAAATGACAAATCTGTCCCAGTTCTGGCATTGTGTACTGAATAGTTTTGTAGTGTTTCTCAGTGATACCAGGGCTGCGTGCTGTCAGTCTTTCCTGTACAAAGATCTCTTAAGATAAAAAACTCAGCTTTCTGAGCTTTCCCAAGCTGTAGTATTGACAGAAGAGGTTCCAGAACTGCTCAGACAAATAAAAAGTGTCAGGTCTTCAGCATCAGCTGGAACTGGCACATGAAGTCACTGAGCTATTATGCATTGTGTATAATGTATCACGTAAAGCAGCTACCAGGGGATGTCAGCAGGAAGTGACAGTTTCCAACAGGGGCTCCCAGAAAAACCTGGGAATTGATAAACCCAAAGCAGGCAACAAGTATGTGGAGAGGAGAAGTCTGGTGGAGATGGTATGTTTGGATTTCCAAAACACTTTTGACACCATCCCTCTATGGAAGCTCTAAGAAACAAAGCTGTTGTGAAATAAAGAGATCTTATTGATTAATTACTGTCTGAAAGAGAGAAAACAAAGGCTGGCAGTAAAGGATCAGTTTGCAGGAGGAAGGAGAGTTGTCCTGTGCATCTCCTCTGGAGTCTGTGCTGCTCTGCGCACCTTTATGTGAGACAGGAAAGGGAATATAGAGTGAGGTCACAGTTTGCAAAGGTTCCTGCACAGTCAGGATAATGAAGTGTGAGCTGGCCCTGAAGGGTGTCAGTATTGGCCAATTTGCTGATAAAAAGACTGGCAAAATTTGGTCTGTAAATGTGGAGTAACGTTTATGGGGAAACAGTGGCTTCCAATCCGGCTGTCACAGGCTGGAAAAGCTTGTATTGTGCCCATGCGTAGATTAGTATGTGCAGTTCTCTTTCTACCATCTCAAAAAAAAAATACATAGTTAAGGGAAAGAGATGGGAAAATAACAGCAAGGGGATCAAAGTCATGGATTGGTTTCTATACCAGGAAAGAGCAAAACTTCTGCAATTCCTTCTGACTGACTGTCTTGGGGTGACTCTATCATGTGTATCCCCTATCATGCTCTATGCCCAAAAAGTAATATTGTGCCCTTTCTGTGCCTTTAAACTGAGCTTGAAAAAAACCCAGATGAACTTTCCAAAGCAGCTTCTCAAGGACACAGAGATATACTCCTCAGTGTTTTTCTGACTGCGGGAAGGCACAAAGGGAGCACCCTGCTTGCTTTTTCTTCAGCCAGCTGGTTTTTTTTCCCCTCTTGGTGTGAGACGGAGAGCTGAATTTTGTTTCCTGGGACTTTGGGTTTTTTTTCCCTTCTTCTCTTCTGAACTGTTTCAACAACATCAGAACACATCAGGAGAATTTTCTCCCCGAGGCCCGGGGGTGGGCCCACGCCCTCACCGACCAGCTCCGAGGAGGAGAGAGACCACACCTACAGAAGGACTCTGAAATCTTCCCAGGTTTCTCTCTATAGCGAGGGTTTTAATTCATTATTCAGCATCATTATCCTTTTCCTGTGTGTTTGTTAAAATAAATAGTTTTTATCTCTTTCACTTTCCTTCGAGGAAAAATTTCTTTTTTCCCGAACCCTGTGGGGGGGGAAGGGTGGTTGTAACGTGGTTTTCTCTCAGGGGCTATATTACTAGATTTTGGCCAAACCGGCACACTGACAGAAAGCCACAAGCACAGATACGATAAAGGTATCCAAAATTATATGTAAAATGGCATTAGAGATGTTCGGTTTTTCCCACGAGGAAGAATTTAAAGACATCAGAGTTTTAAAACAAATACTTTTTCTCATCCAGTGTAAAATTCAGCTGTGGAACTAATTGCTTTGGGACACAGCTCATGCCGAAAGCTTCGATGTGTTCAGAATCTGCATGGTGGGTAAAATTCTAACTGTGTAAATTAAGGTCCGGATTGCCAGGCTCTAGGATAGGTGGAAGATAATAAAGAGCAATTAAGAAAAAACATTACTTATTGCAGGTGAGAGTCAAGAAGAGAAAATAAGATAGGGGAAAACTAGTAAGGCCAAAAACCTTCACAAATGTTAAAGGAAAAGTTTTAAAATCCAGTGCTTTTTAGAGGGCTCATAATGCTATCCTGCAGAAATGGTGGCAGTTCTGCTTTGTGTTTAGTGGGCAATTTTATTGAGTTCTTGGGTAACTTGCTACAGTGGCATGAGGATTATATTTCATAGCGTCCTCTAAACTAGAAAGAATATGTATATGTGTGGGATTTCACCTTGCTAATCCAGGAGGTTTCGAGCATTTTTCTGTTTCTGGCTCTCAGTAGCCTGAACTGATATATCTGACTGAACACAGTGTCGAGGTGTTCATGCGAGGGATGGATTTCCTCTTTTCTTCGTCATTTGCACTGGCTTTTCTTTTCATTCTTGGATGATTGACAAACAGAATTTGACCTTCACAGCCCTAAGTGGTTTGTCTTTTAAATGGGTATCACTCGAGTCATTCTGAACAAGCATTCCCTCGTGCTGAAAAAGATAAGTGGTAAATGTGTCTGTCTCTCGATGAGAGATTTCGGGGCTGTGCCAGCCTGTACAGCAGCAGAACCAGAGTTTGAACTTCAGAGCATATTGCACAAGTTATTTTTGTTCCCTTATGTTAATAGCTGCTATAGAAGGAGCCCTGTGCTTATGGCCAAATCCTGTCTTACAGTTACTCCAAATATTGGCTTCTCTACAGTCTACAACTTGGTCCTCAAAATCCATTCTTTTACATTTAGTTTAGGTGCTGTTAATCTGTAAGAAAATTGTTCAGTGTTGCAGAAAGTGAACAAGGAACAAAGAATTGATTGTAGCCCTTGGGAGGGGATCCATGTGCTGACAGCACACCCAGCTTCCTGCAAATTGTGCTTGGGATTTCAATTCAAGCCCCAGCCTAAACAAGAACTGCTGCATCTTTTAATTTACAGTGTTGGGGTGATGAAACAAACCTTCAGAGTCTTGGAGATTTGGGGATACCTATTGCTGACAAAGCTACTAGCTTCTTTTTATAATTTACTTATTTTAAACATAGATTCGTGGAGCCATTAAGTTTGGGAAAGACATCCAAGATCATCATCTCCAACCTTTGACCACCCATCTCATCAGCCAGACCAGAGAAATGAGTGCCTTGTCCAGTTGGTCCTTAAACACCTCTGGGGACAGGGACTCCACCACCTCCCTGGGCAGCCCCTTCCAATGCCTGACCACCCTTTCTGTGGAGAAGTTCTTCCTGATGTCCAACCTGAACCTCCCCTGTACCTTGAGGCTGTTTCCTCTTGTCCTGTCTCTTGCTGCCTGGGAGAAGAGGCTGACCCCTGTCCTGGTAATGTGTTGCTCTGGCCTGGTCTCAGTCTCTAACCATTTACCCCTTCTCCAGTTTGTCTAAACTGGTTTCCTAATGCTTTGGCTTCTTGGAGCAGTGCTTGGATAGTTCTCCTTCTGTGGTAGGATGCTGAAAGCTGCACCTCTTCTGCTGCCGTGTGTTTGGCCTTTTGCTGTTTGCCCACAAACCAGACTGGGCCATCTCGATGGTGAGGGCAGATGGCTGCTGTTGGAGAGTTGCAGACGTGGCTGGAAGAGGTCACAGAAACCCTTCTAGTTCAGTCCTCTGCACTGAGACATGACCAGGTTTATCAGAGCTTTTTAGAAAAGACAGTTAATACATCATCACAAAGCGCTTGTCAGCACCTCCCCCAGAAGCCGAGCAGCCCCAGTGCCTGGCAGGCTCAGTTGGAACCATGGGTGATGTGCTTCCTGCTTCAGCAGAACCCCACTGAGTCATTCAGCCAGCCCTCAATTATGCGCTGGGGACGAAGAGGAGGGCGTGGAAATGCTGGATTAGAAGTAATGGTATCAGTCATTGATGCCGTAACAACATATTAGTGAGTGCTGCGTTGGAAGACAGAGACCCCAAGGAAGCAGCGTGGGAGCTGTCAGGGCCGGCGTGGAGCCAGCGTGTGCTGCAGCATAGCAGTGCTGGGGCTGCTCTCACCTTGTCAGTGCTGTGTCCTTTATGTTCTTGTTTTGCCTTTAGATACTGCCACCTAAATGTAGGAATATTCCTATTTTGCTTCCTTGTAAGAATGTTTATCAGAGACACTGTATGAGAGGCTGGGCTCTGCTCTGTGGAGCTCTCCACCTTCTCTGCTTTGTTTTCATCTCGCACCAGTAAAAACGTGATCTCTGATTCTCTTTTTGCTGAACAGGAGGGACAGAGCTGGGCCTTGTTAGTCTGTGCTGTTGGGACCTTTGGAGGAGTGTTCCCACAGGCTCAGGGAATTGCAGGCTGTGGATTCCCTACCCAGCCCCATCCCTGCTGTGTAGCTGCAGTGGGTCAGGGTAGCAGCTGTGGGGAGCAAATGTGGATCAAACATCCTGGTTTCCCCAAACATTTTACAGCTTGTTCTCTTTTTATCTTTCTGAAATCTTCTTCAGCCAGTTTATTTTTTCCCTAAGGAGTTTATTTCTGTGGTACCCTACGAATAGTATAAACCATATTTGTGATGCCACAAAAATCCGTAGGAAATGCTATTGGAAAATGGGGTAAGTTGTTTGGGTTTTTTTTGTTTTGGAGTGGGTTTTGTTTCTTGTTTTGTTTTGGTTTTTTTCATTTTTTAAGCTGAGCTTTTTCTCATTCATGTCCCATTCATGTCTCTCGTATCTTTTTCAGTTGCGGAGATGAGAATTTCTTATGCTAGTGAAAATCTGGTGCATTATATAGAGGCCTAATGATATTTTATAGGTTTTTTTGTTCCACTCCAAGTAATTTCTAGAATTTGCTTTGATTTCTTAGCTTGGAGCTGATATTTTCCTACAGCTATTTGTTATAATCCTAAGAGCTTTTCCCTGAACTCAGTAATAAGCTCAGAGCCTTTTATTTTGTTACATGATGTTAGGTGTATTTTGTGCCTGTGATTCACTCTACAGTGATCTGCACTGCATTTCATCTGCTCTTTTATCAGCAGTTGCCCAGTACTGTAAGATTCTTCAAGTTCGTCCTTTGCTTTACCTCTTGAGTAGTTTCACCAGCAAACTTCACCTCACTGATCACCTCCTCTTCCAGGTCCTTTATATAGCACATTTGGTAGCACAGACTTTGGGGGAGAGCTTTCTGCAGAGCTCTCCAGGAAGAAGATCTATCATATAGTCTGGTCTCCCCATCATGAAAATACATTTAATTGTGCAAGGATCTTCCCTCTTACCTGGGCAACTCAGTGGCTTCAGGAGCCACAGTGAGGGGCCTGGTGAGAATCCTTTAGAAAGTCTCTGCGCATAGACTCATAGAATCTCTGCAGTTGGAAGGGACTCACAAGGGTCATCAAGTCCATGTCCTGGCTCTGCACAGGACAACCCAAAAAATCACATAATGTATCTGAGGTGAATGTCATGTATCATCTGGATCTTCCTTGTCTTCATGCTTATTTACCTTTCAAAAGACTCCAGTGGCTTTCTGTCACATAACTTCCCTCTGTAGAAGCCTTGGTGGATCTTTTCCAAAATACCAGAATTTTTTATACGTCTGCTCTTCTGCATTGTACCATCCACTAATGTGACCCCAGCAGCTTGGTGGTTCTTGGGTTTGGTGAAATCTTTCCCTTTCTCCATTCCAGGAGTTTCCTCACTTCTCAGTGACTGCTTCTTTCCATCTTCTTAGCCATATAGTGACACACGTGCTGTTTGTCCATTTGTCTGGTGCTACACCAGAGGAGGCTCAGGCTGGAGATCAGGGAAAGGCTCTTCCCCCAGAGGGTGCTGGGGCCCTGCCTGGGCTCCCCAGGGAATGAACGGGCACGGCCTCAAGGCTGCCAGAGCTCCAGGAGTGTTTGGACAACACTCTCAGGGATGCCCACGGTGGGACTGTTGGGGTGTCTGTGCAGGGCCAGGAGTTGGACTGGATGATTCCTTTGGGTCCCTTCCCGCTCAGAAGGTTCCGTGATTCTGATACACGTAGCCTTGACGTGGTTTCCAGGAGTGCTGCCCAAGCAGTCCTGCTACCCAAGCAATCCTGCTGTCCAGCTCCTGTTCAAAGCCATTGAGTTTCTGGAGCCTCCCCTGGCTGTGTACCTGCCATGCCTGCAGCAGGGAACTCACCTGCATCTCATGGCCATCACCACCTGCCCAGCCTTGTGCCTGAAATCCACCTGCTCATCTGCCTTGCTTTTGCTTCAAGCTGAGAACTCAGCCTGCAACCAGGAGTGCATCCATGGTCTTGGGGATCTGCAGTCATGCTCCAGTGAGACAAACCCAGGATTGCTCTCCCAGGGATCATTTCAGTGCTTCCTCCTGTGAGTTCTTCCTTCATAGCTGGCACAGAGATGGGGCTGCATTGGGATCCCTCTGAAAGTCTTCCTGTGTGATGTTCTTTGTGTCTCTTTACTCTTCGGCAGAAACCACAGAATCATAGAATTATTTAGGTTGGAAGGAGACCTTGAAGACCCATCTAGTTCCAACCCCCCTGCCATGGGCAGGGGCACCTTCAACTAGAGTAGGTTGCACAGAGCCTCATGTAGCCTGGTGTTGAACACCCCCAGGGGTGGGACATCCACAGCTTCCCTGGGCTACCTGTGCCAGGGCTTCACCTCCCTCACAGTAAATAATTTTTTCTTAATATCTAATCTAAACCTGCCCTCTTTCAATTTGAACCCATTCCCCCTTGTCCTGTCACTATACGCTCTTGCAAATAGTCTTGCCCCATCTTTCCTGTAAATTCCCGTAAGGCACTGGAAGGCAACAATTAGGTCACTCTGAAGCCTTCTCTTTTCCAGGCTGAACAATCCAATTCTCTCAGCCTTTCCTCATAGGAGAGGTGCTCCATCCCTCTGATTAACTTGGTGGCTTTGTCTGGACTGGAGTGATCCACTCAGACGAGAGATTGTTCCATGCCTCTGGCAGCCGGGCTTTGTTGACAAACCTCGCCCTCTCCTGAATTCTCCTGTTCACCATCCAGGTTGTAGTACATTGTTCCTGAGGATTTCTTGTGCCACTCACCTGCAGGGCAGACTCATGCTCAGGAGACACAGTGCAATAAACAGAGAATTCACCATCCTCCAGCTGGACTTCCACCAGGTTTTGATTTACTTCAGGGATGAGTAAGTGCTGTAGTTCACCTGTAAGCTCAGACAGCTGCCTGGCTGGTGCTCCTGGTGGTTACAGAGGTGGGGAGTTTGCTCCTCTGCCAGCCCTCCCTTTGCTGGATGCATTCATTGCTGTCACCATTTCTGGCTGTGACCGTTTTTCAGCATCTGCCATCCGTGTCATACTGTGGAAGTCCTGTCAGGGCACTCAGTCAGAGTTCGCAGTGGGCTGCCGGGACCTCAGCCACACGGGGCGTGTGCGCAGCACTGAGGCAATAACTGGGCTTATGTTATTCTGAGGAAAACATAGAAGTTTATATCAGGTCTGTATTTCATTGATCACGGAGACCACAGTTCATGATTAGACTTGAAATGTGCCACTTGCGAAAGCTGACACCTTAGTTGTGTCCATCTTTCAAACTACCAAGATATCTGGTGTCGTGCTCTTACAAGGGGCAGTGCATGGCCACATCCTTAGCACACTCAGCTACCCTGTGAGAGTCTCACAGGGCAGTCAAGCAGTTCCTGTCCCTCTGCACTGACCTTATTCCACAGGTCATTTTCTTTAACAGCTCGGTGCTCTCTGTACCTCTCTTTTCCATGGACATCACCAGAATGCAGTCCCTGCCCTTTCTTTTTGGACTTCTGATGGCAGCAGGAGGGGAATGTGCTCAGAAACCAGCAGTGAAGGATTTTGTTACTGGTGGCTGTGCTGAGATCTGCTTTAGTTTGTTTCCCACAGGAATAAAAAAACCCAAAGACACTTTGCTATGACTGAGCAGCCCTAACAGTGTCAACTGATTTCTTTTTCTTTTTTTTCCTGTGAATAAAAGCAAGTGCAAATGAGCTCTGCCTGAAAGTGTGGTTGGCATTTGAAAACTCATACAAATTGGATCCTCAAACGTATGTATTTTTCCAGTATTGGGAGTTCTTGAGAAGTTTTTACCTCTTCTCTGGAGCCAGGCTGGGAGAGCTGGGGATGTTCAGCCTGGAGAAGAGAAGGCTAAGAGGCTTTAGAGCTCCTTCCAGTGCCTAAACTGTCTCAAAGAGAGCTGGAGAGGGACTTTGGGCAAGGGCCTGGAATGTCAGGACAAAGGGGAATGGCTTCCCACTGCCAGAAGGTAGGGTTAGATGGGATATTGGGAAGGAATTCTTGGCTGTGAGGGTGGTGGGGCCCTGGCACAGGGTGCCCAGAGAAGCTGTGGCTGCTCCATCCCTGGAATGTTCCAGGCCAGGTTGGATGGGGCTTGGAGCAACCTGGGCTAGTGGAAGGTGTCCCTGCCCATGCCTCTCCTGGAGCCCCTTTAGCTACTGGAAGGGGCTCGAAGGTCTCCCTGGAGCCTTCTCTTCTCTGGAGCTGAACACCCCCAGCTCTCCCAGTCTGGCTTCAGAGCAGAGGGGCTCCAGAGCTTTAAGTTCCCTTCAAACCCAAACCTGGGATTCTGTGAAGGGATATGCTGACTCTGTCATAGGACTATGAAGTCCTGTGTTCTCCTTTACCTGCTACACTAAAAATGCAGCTGTAGTCCAGGCTTAAATTGCTATGTTTAAATAGGTTTATTTGCTATGTTTTGGAAAAATATCTAGCTTAACTTCTGCTGTAATATCTAGTTATATCAAGGTTTCAGCAGCATTTAAAAGAAAACATTTCCTTAAAGCTGCACTGTGGTAAGTGATGCTGCAAATCCCAGTGATGGCACAAGAAATGGAAATGCTGCAAAATTGTAGCTGTGGGCCTGTCAGGAATAGTGTGGAATCACTTTATTTCTAGAAAGGTTTCTTTATCCAGCCCCCTCTTTGTCAGCTCCATCATTTTTTATGCTTCAAAAAAAAATTCTGTGTCCTCTGATCAGTGTGGAGCCTTGTCCTTCTGGGAATAGTGACTGGCGGTTGAGCTGTGGTGGATGCCAGGCTCTTGTTCAGATGTGGGCAGCAGGAGTGGCAAAACTCAGAAAAACCCCTTGTTTGCTTGACTGAGAGGGCTCTGAGTGGCACAGGACTGGAAAATGCCCAAGCAAGCTGCCACACATGTCTGGGGATGATTTTTGCCTCTAGGAGCACATGGACTGATCCTTAGAGAGGTTTTAGCCACTGAATATGTAACTGCAAAGTAGCAAATTTAAACTTTCCTTCACAATGCCAGACTGGAAAGGAAAATGAATAAATAGAATTACTGACTGTATGTTTTTCTTTTTATATACCAACTTATTTTTTCTGGCCACAAAGGTGAGATTCAGATCTTGAAACAAAACTTGATGTGGCTGCAAGACACCAAAACAGGGATGTGCATGGAAACCAAGGGCCTGGCAATCTGTTTGTGAATAAACTGACAATGAATCCCTCCAAGGACTCTCCTCCTGCTCTTCACCTGCAGTTGTGTTGAGGTGTTTCTGCTCACAGCCACTGGTTTCTAGTCACTTAGTGCTAATTGAGCATTTTTGGCATTTGTAGGAGCTCATGAAACTTCTCCTACATGAACTTTGGTGTCTATAAGGTAGAGCTGATTTCTGTGAAAGCAGTACTGGCCCTGGAGTGACTTGGATGCTTTCTGTGTTGAAAAATCCATTTTTCCCTGGGCTGTAGGCAGCATGAGCTGTCTGTCTTGACATAAGCAAGATATTATGTGGCAGCTTAAGACTATCTCAGTGCTGCCCTTCCTGCTGCTCCTGTCACGTGCAAGTGCTTGTCTGGTCCCACTGTGAGCCAGTTTAGCTCCTGGATCTGTTCAGTGGGATATCAAATGAGTGTCAGTGCCCTTGCTGGGGGAGAGGGTCTGCTGGCAGGGTACAAGGCAGGGTGAGGGCAGCCCTGGCTTCAGCAGAGCCTTCTGCAAAATCCTGCCATGGCAGAGACTAAAGAAAGCCTGGAGTGATCCACAGTGATCTCTCTGTCTGCCTTTGAGGTCTATAGTTAGGCAACACAAATCTCACCTTTACTTTGCCAAGCTGGAGCTAAAATCATTTGCAGCTGTTTTTCCATGTCTCTGCCAGGGTAGGAGAAGACCTGGAGAGGCTCTTCCCATAGAGGATTCTCTGCCGCAGCAGAGGGGCCCTGCCTAGCCTTCCCACCCCACGTTGCCCTTCTAGCAAATGTGGTGTGAGTAGAGCCACCTTTCCAAGTGGGCCACAAAGTGATTTTACATTTTCTTCCCCCATTATTGACCAGGAGAGTCCCCATTTGGCATTGGTCATACCGTGCTGCTCAGCCACCACCAGAAGCCCCTCAAGGCAATGGGGCGAGTGTCAGCCCTGGGCTGCAGGACGCCACATTGGTTTGGCTGAAGCTGATCTAAGGCTGCATCTTGGAAGTTTAGGATATGTTTGTGATATAGAGATGATGGCAGAACCATATCTATATTTTCTTGTGTTGTGAAAATGAAGTCTTTAGGAAATGCTTTAAATAGTGCAGTGTAGCCCCTGATGGAGCACCTGTCAGGACAAAGGATTGTTAGCAGGACATTTCTTTGCTAAGCAAATCTGCAGTACCTAAATTTCCATTTTCCACACAGGAGTGAAATGCTTGTGAGCTTTCTAATTATGAAACATAGAGTTATTTTGGGCAGGAACGAAAATTTCAGTAATTTAAGGGCAAGATTTTATATAGACTGTCTTGATCGAGTGCCAGGGAGTGCTGGCTGAGGGGGAGAGAAATTACATACTTGGTGGTCAGGATGACTAAACTGGTGAGACTTGAAAAGCCAGTGCTGCTCCACACCATTAGAAAACTGGCAGTCCTTGCTTTTTAGTGACAGAAAGACTTTATTTTTAGTGTTGGCAGTTGGTCATGTACTGAACTCATTTCAAACTCTTCTCAGATGGTACAAAGCATTAGCCTCCGACTGCTGTTGAAATAATGGGTATTAAAAATCATGCTGGAACTAGTGGGATGATGATGATGAAAAGGAAGGAAGTAAAATGATGATTTAGACTGAATTTTGAAGTCAGTCCCCCATGGTCTGGTGCTGGTTTAGAGCTGTGTTGTGGGCAGTGAACACAAATGGCAAACCAGTCCCTCGGCTGCAGAGGAGCACTGTGGAAGTGGAAAATCAATGTCTTGGGCCCTGTTTGGATGAGAGGTGAATTCAGTGCAAGTTGCTGGACACATGGGAGCACAAATACTGTGAGGCTGGAGGGGTTAATAGGACCATAAAACGTCCTGAGTTGGATCATGGAATCCAACTCCTGGCCCTGCATAGACACCCCAACAATCTCACTCTGTGCCTGAGAGCACTGTCCAAACACTCCCTGAGCTCTGGCAGCCTTGGGGCTGTGACCATCCTGGGGCTCTTTGCATAGTGAATCCATGTCTGTGTGGTCTGTGCTCATCTTCCTAGGTTTGCCAAAATGCTCTTTGATTCGAAATGTTGAATGAGGGGCAAAGAGCTGGCAATCCTGCATGCTTGTGCCTGGCATTCTAGCAAGAGTAAGCGCAGAGCAATTTAGCTTTCTTCCCATTTCCCTCACCTTTCAGTAACACAGAGTGTGAGCGTCCAGCTGACTTTCTCTTTCCTTCACGCAGTGGTTCCTGTTTCTTCACAGAAGCCGAGCTGGAAGCTTTGGCATTCTGAGGGCCGCCCCCGTGAGGGCAGGTCCCATCCAACTGGGGAGAAGCAAAGTGTGGTGCTTCAGCACTCACTGGCAGCACCATCACTGCAGCGCATGCAGGAGTCCTGGCAATTCTAAAGAATTCCACAGACATTTAGCCAAGCCATCTCTGCTTTAGTGCAGCAGGTATTTACATCTAACTCCCTGTAAATAAGTTGATGGCCCCAGTGCATATATGAAGGTGTGGGGAGTTTCAAAATGTGGCTTCTATTCAAAGCACTTCTCCACCTGACATTTTGTGCTGCTGTTTTGTCTTGGAAATGCTACGTTCATGGTATAATTATGCCTTTGCACGTATTTCTCTCTTCCCGTGTGCTCCGCTGGGTTTTTTGTTGTGCTAATCATTGTAAGAGATTTGTTGTCGGTTTCTTTTGATGACTGACATGGATACTGCTGAGTACTTCTCGTTTTGTGGGGGTTTTTTTCCAGTGGAAAAATCTGACATAATCCGTATCTCTCTTCCTGCTTACATGAGAAATATGACTCAACTGCTGTTAAAAAAATGAACCTCCATAGTTAATTAATCAGACTAGAAAATGAATCTTTTTATCTCATTTCATTCCCTTTCTCCCTGTTCTCGTTAAAACAGAATTTACCTCTTTCTGCTGGTTCTAATGTGGCTGTTTCAGAATTATATTTGCCAAGGATTTTAAAGCATAAAGATTTTAAAGCTGGGTTGGTGGTACAGAAGTGCCCATGCAGAGTGTCAAGGCAGGAGGACACGCAGAAGCCAGGGCTGAGGAGAGAGAAGAGAAGGTGCAAAAGCTCTGTGGTTTTGCAGGAGCAGCAGTGCAAGCTGTTTGTTATTCCCCAAATCACTGGGGAGTGTAATCTGTGCTGCCAGAGATATGGGGATCACTTGGAGGTGGAATTTTTGGGCAGTGCTGGTTCTGACAGAAGCCCCTTAAGAGCAGAGCTGTGATCATGGGACACCATGGCAAGGTCATACCTTCCAGTGCCGACAGTCCGAGTGCCGACAGTTGTCAGGCTATTTTGGGAGTGCTTTTCCCTTTGTTTTCTGTGAACTCCTCTCTCTGTGCTCCCAGATTTAACCCTGATGCTGTTCAGCTGTCATCGGCCCTGCCTTCGTTTGTGGGTTTGAGGTGTAATTTGACATCACGTATTTACTCTTGCCTTGCATTCGCTGGAAGATTGACTCCCTCCATCTCCTGGCTAACCTTGTTCCATGTATTTTAGACTTATGACAGGAGAACAGTTGAGAAGTGAGTCTTGTCATTTAATCCCTTTGGCTGTGCTGTGACAGCATGACTGAACTGCCCTGCCAGTGCTTCCAGCCCAGTGTGTAACAGTTACTGGTGCTGCTGGTTTCAGTGTTGGCCTCTGATTTGCAGGAACCCTTTAATCATTTCCAAAACTCCTCAAAGTGGTCTTGTTACACCAGTCCTATAGAAAAAAGTTGTTGTAAAGAAAACTCTCTCAAAGCTCAAGTTAAGGAGTGACCTGGTAGATCTTGGCTCCAGGAGAAGTGGTTGTCCTGTGGCTGCCGGTCAGTCCTGGAGGGTGGGGTTCAGCTCACCCTGATGTCGCTGGATCTGTGCTGGTCTGCAGGCAGTGGGAAAGGACAGGCACATGCCACCCAGCTTGGACAGGCAACACCCTCTGGACACATCTGTGTCTTTACATCTTGAAAATGTGAATGAAACTGATCCTGTGCAAGGCAAGGTGTGGGAGCACATGGCTGGGCAGGAGGAACCGTGGCAAGCTGGGCTTAAACCTGCTGGGGCTCTTGTGGTGGTGTTGGGCTGAATTCAGACTGCACTTACATGCACTCAGAAACCATTTTGCTTTTAGACTGCTGGTTTTGATGGCCTGTCTTCACTCTGACTCTTCACTTAGCACAAAGCAAACCTTTTAATAATTTGAGTGTGCTGTCTTTCCCTTGGTTTGTCTGAATAAAACCCACTTTTTTCACCCCATGTCTGATGCAGAATTTTTTGTAGCTCCTGGGTGGTGCAGCCTCTCTGTCACCCAAATAAGTCTACATCAGATTTTCAGCACAAGGACATAATTTAGGAGGCAAAAGCCAGAGGCTTGGGCACGTAAAGTGAGGTGAGTCAGATCTGGATCAGAATGGCTGCACAAATCTGTCTTCTTCCTCGCAATTATAGAGTTCCCTGAATTTTCAAGGAGTAAATGTGTCTTGTGTATGTCTATATGAACATATACACACATGCTGATGATAATCCACACAGAAATCCACAGCCTGGAAGGGCAAGGAGAATTCACTGCTGGCACTGAAGGCACTAGATTGGGAGTCTCCTGAGGTACTTTGCAACTGCAGTGATTCCATGGTGTATCTGTTGCTGTTCTGTACCCTACTGGCACTGGGGTGTGTTGAGAGCTGGGTGCTCTTCAAGCAATAGCAGATGGTCCCTGCTCTGAGGGTTTCTCCATCTGAATTGTAAGTTTCACCATATGGAAGGATGGAGTGGCTTTCTGGGCACACTGACGTATGGAGGAGGCTCCTGAAGATCAGTGCAAGAATGATGGATGTGCAGTTGTATGAAAGAATCTCAGAGGTGTTTGTCAATACTTTGACTCAAGAGTTAGAGAAATTTGGATCGGTGATGGAACAGAGGGAAGCAAACCATGTCAGGGAAGGGCTGGGTGCGTAAAGAGCTTTGAACATGGTTCAACACTTGATTTCTAGATTGGAGGAGAGTCTGGTAGAAAAATTGATAATGGGGGTTTCATGAGCAATCTGATTTAGCAGCAGCAGCATTTTGCACAGGGCAAGAGGTGCCACAGTGCTGGGAGGCTCTGGAGATGGGTATTTCCTGGAGTAATCAAGAATAGTTGAAGCGTAGCCTCTCCTGGCCCGGCGTCTCTCATACTCCATTTCAAAAGCCAGCATGTGCCTGAGCAGCCAGTTTATGTATTGCATTTATGTGTGACAAGTGGAACTGCCAAGTATGATTTCCATGAGGGAACCATGGGGATTGCTACGCGAGGATCCGACACGGTAGGATTACGAGATTTTCACTCTTGTGCACAGAGAAGTCACCGAGACTGGGTTCTGTCACAAGACTGGGGTATTCATAGTAGAAACACGTAGCACAGCAGCCAAGCACGCAGCCCTTTCTGCTTTCCCCTTCCTGCATCTTCCTTCTGCCTTGAGCAAATGCGTGGCTTCTCTCTCTCAAATCCCAACCAACCACATAGGGAGCACCAGGGAATTAAATACAGCCAAAGTTAGCCCACAGCAATTATTACAGGTTTCCTGGCTGGCTGATTCCAAGCTCCTACATGCTGCTTTATCCCGTGATCATATGACACTAGGGGATGTGACATATTATTTGTAAACTAAGTATTGGCTCAGAGGGGCTGCAGGGAGCAGCGCCGTGTGCTCCCAGCCAGGTTCCCCCTTGTTACGGGTGTTGCTGTTGGCAGGGCCAGCACCTTGTGTAGGCACAGGGCAGGACATGGCCCTGCTGCTGAGTGGCTCTCACTGACATCCTGGCCAGAACTGTTCTGCCTGCAAACAGCTGCACCGAATGTTGTTCATGTATTTATGTTAAACCACTGAGAATTGGGCGAGTTGTGGAGAAAACAATCACCTTCACGTGGGTGCCTGTGACAGCACTGCGGATGTGCAGTTACTGCCTGGCTTCTGTGTTCTTAGGGTTTGTAACCACTTTTCTCCTTGTGGAGGTGAAAAGGTATACTTTTTTTTCTCTCTCAGCTGATCCCAAGCAATTTCTTAGGAATTTGTCAGGTGGTTTAGTTGCTCTCCTCTCTGCTATCCTATGTGTATCTAATATGTAGTGGAATGTAACACCAGTCCTAGGCTGGGGCTT
Source organism: Rhagologus leucostigma (assembly GCA_013397725.1). Classification (NCBI taxonomy): domain Eukaryota; kingdom Metazoa; phylum Chordata; class Aves; order Passeriformes; genus Rhagologus; species Rhagologus leucostigma. Next base: position 232,446 of record VZTD01003633.1, on the reverse strand, counting down.
TACTAAATGTGACGCACCCCTAGAAAGTGAGCAGTGTCATACTGTTCACACCTTCTTAGAGCCCGATTCCCAGTCCTCTGAACCCTCAGTCTCAACCCATCTGTCTCCTTTTCCTCCCTGATCCTCCAATCTCTGTCGCAGGGGATGCCCAGGAGATATGCAAACCAAACCCTTGGCAGGCAGATACTCATCAGGGCTCAGTGGTGCTTGTGCGTTCTGGGTGTTCGGAGGAAAGAGCAAACACAACACCATTGTAATAATGAGGTTTCATTCAAGATAAGATCAGATTTTGTCTGGTTGCTGGACAAGCCTTGCCAGACGAGCCAAGTTGTTCTGTCCCATTTCCTGGTGTCCCCGTTTCGTTACTGTAATGTAAACTTCATGCTCTGAAGAAGAATGCCTTGGCAACAGCTCCTGGCAAAACTCAAATCTGCAGCGAGTGCCCCTGGCTGGAAAGGGCTCCACCTGTTAGCTGCAAAGGGGGGAAGCTAATACGCCGTATCTGCAAATTTTAGAAACTGAGCACTTCCTCCCTATGGAAAAACTGCTAAATGCTGGTCTCCTGCCAGGAGCTGGAGGAACACCATGAGCTGGGGATGGAGACTTGCCCAGCAATGCCTGGGATTTAAACCCTATGAGCCAATTTTCTTTGCGTGTTGAGTGGGTAATTCTGGGCACTGGATGCGGTTTGCATCAAGGACTGCTAAAACTGTAATACATTAGTGCCGTTCCAGAAGCCCTTGAAGTTTATCAACTGCCAAGAAAAATACAGGGATGGCAAGAGATTAGCCTACTGAAGATCCACGATGAGAGGGAAAGATGCTCACCCTGTACTCCCACCCTGTCACATCACCTTGAAGGTTGTGTTAGAGCTTGTACAGAGGCAGAGGATAAAGAAGGAATTAAAAATTTAAAGACAAAATTGCTATGCTCTGTAGTTAACCTTGCTTTTAGCCTCTCCTACGTGTGAACCAAGCAGCTGAGGGTTAGCAAGGTCTGAAATGGAAAGAATTAAGCCTATCCCTCTGTTTTTCTTCATGCTTGATTCCAAGGGCAGTTTAAGAGAGGGAGTGTTTCCTCACGTGAGGTAACTACCCACCAAAAAGGCAGCACTACTTCTCAACCCACTCGTTTTGACTATCTCCCCTCCCTTTGGGGGCTGAGGGCAGGTGTTTGCTTTGTGACTCTGCTCCCCAAGGTCGTGATCCTTACCGTGTTCCTAAGGAATGACGGATCAAATAAGAGAGGAGAACTCTGCATAGCAATAGATCCTCTCGGGTTACTAAACTTATCCACTCTCCTAAATTTAAGGTTGGAGGATTAGTAGTCCTTAAAGGAGGACATATCTACCCCTTTACTTCCTCTTTGTCCTCTTCTCCTTCCTCCAGTAACCTCAGGTAACCCAGTTAGCTCAGCCTGAAGGTGAGCTGTACCCCTGAACCCCAATGAAGGCGTTTTTCCTGCAGGCTGGCTCACAGGGCTTAATTTCGGTAGATTTGCACAAGAAAACACACAGCAGAGATATGCTGGAGGGGTATCAGCAGCCAGGGCTCTCAAAAATTTTAGGTGGACAAATGTGTGCCCTAAGTACTTTTAAACAGTGAGAATTTTGTTCTTTAGTGTGTATCTTGGTTAAATGATGTCATGTATGAAACTATTAATACCATTAATGTATGTGCAAGTATGAATTCCCTGATAACATCAGTGTTAATCAGTTGATAACTTAAAAGTACACACAGAAATAGATTGCAACCTCTAAAAGCTGCCGTTTAATCTGTCGTAACATTTTTAAAGGCTTTCTAAAGTTCTTAAAGTTCGGAAGATCTTTAGAAGTTACCAATTTTACTCATTATCCAAGTTGTTGACCTCAAAATTCTTGCTCTGAGTTGTGTTAAACATGTCATATCATGTTAAGATATGAGAAGTGTGTTCTTTTAGGGTGTCTGACTAAAAAATTATGTAAATAATCCCTTCCCTGATAGTTTCTTACATGATACCATGATGAGATTTTCAGAGCTGAGCAGGAGTTACTTAGTACTTTTTTGTCAAATGCCATTTTTGGAAACTCCTTTTCCACCTCACTTTTTCAAATCTCCACCAATGTAATTAGTAGCATGTAATGATACAACAATGCAAAAATGCTTGCATTTTGGTATTTGAGGTACGAAAGGTGATACCTGTCACTTAAAAAACTGTTTGTGTTACTCCGGTCTGTCTCAGTTCTATTCCTATGTGTCATCAGCTCATACTAAAATCAATATTTGCCAGGCAGTGTCCCATGGCTGGATCACAGAGGTGGAACAGCAGCTTTTCCTTGATCACATACCTTGAACAGCAGCTTTTCGTGAACTACGGAAGAGTGGAGGAGGGTTGTTTCTCTTACATATTAAAGAATACTCTGCTGCGCCATTAAGGGTACTCCACCTTTGCACTTGGCTTTCTCTTGGTGGTAAATGCAGACAGCAAGTGTTAAATGATCCTGGCTCCCTTGGGAGGTGAGTCCCTGCTGCTGTCAGCACCCACAGAGCCCTGACACCTCCTCATTGATTGCTCTCTGCAGGAGCTGGGAGAGGCAAATCACTGCAGATTTCAGTGTGGGAACAGGTGGGGATTGATCCCATTATCCTGCTGGTTCTAGCACGCATTCCGTCAGAACCAGGCGGGATTGGGGACCACCAGCACAACAGCAAGACCAGTAACAGGGAGAAATTTAAAAGAGTGACAGGGGCTCTTTTATGCATTTAAACAGGTGTTTAACTTTAGAGTTCAGTTTATCCAGTGGCTTGAGCAAGAACCATGCTTTTCCCTTGGCTGATTCCCAGGCTATGCAGATGTAGTGGGTGTATTTGATAAACTGTGTAAATATAATTCTCTATCAAATACATACAAAGCTCATGCTCTAGAGACATTCTTCAGTCTAAATTTAGATTCACACTCGAGCTGCAGGTAACACTTGAACAAACCCAGCAGAGCAGTGAGTGTGCACAGGCAGGAACCATCCATCCACCTCACTGCCTTGGCTGATAAAATTCCTCTGTGAGGCTCCGGTGTTGTGGGCAGCCAGAAGGGATTGTGCCCGAAAGAAAACCACTGCATGGGCGAACCTTTCCTGGCTATTTCCAGAGCAATATGCTTTTAGATGAAGTCAACACTGGTGGTGTTCCCAGGTGAAAATGTAAGTAGCTCACCAGGAAGATGTTAAGTGCAGTTTATTCGAAGTGTGTTGGGAGACAGCTTGAAGTAAATCACAATAAATATGAGTGGCAGTAAAACAGAGATTAGATCTGAGTTTTGCAGGCTCAGACTTGAATTCTCAAAGAATTTCTCCTTGAGCTGAAGAGGGATTATTATGGATCCATGTGTATCCACGCCCACCTCTGCATGCATCACATCCTTTACCTTCCTGCTGCATTTCAGTGTGTTGGTACAGGCAGAAGACATTAATAGATTTGTTTGTGCAGTTTGCAGGATTATGGAAATCAGGAGTTTATCCTTTTTACAGTATGTCTTAAAATTAATCACATGCATATTGGGCCCGCAGTAGTTCCCCTGGACAGTAGGAATATTTGGCTTGTGTTTCCTGCCCTCATCACCTGCTGACACTTGGAGGCTACGTCTGTGTTGCTGAAGCAGAAGGAACAAGTTGCAAGGGAAATCCTGATTAGATTGTGAGAAGAATTATCCACAGAGAGGATGGTGAAGCATGGGGATAGGGAGTCTCCATCCCAGCAGGCTGAACTGAAGCAGGCCCTGAGCAATGTGATCTAACAAGATGTAGCCCTGCTTTGAGCAGGAGGTCGGACCAGATAAACTAAAGGAAAACCGAACGCTTGCTCCTGAGGCTGGTGGTAGAACCTGGTTTGCATCCACATTGCTAAGATGTAACCATGTCTTGCCCCATCGTGCTTGGACCTGGGGCTCCTCCGATCTTATGGCCATGCTCTTCAGTCCGCAAGTTTTTTTGTTCGTGTTGGGCTTTTTTTTCCTGATTTTACTGCTTGAAATAATCTAAGAGAAGCCCCTCAGAGCAGAGTTTACAGGAAAAAACTGTTTTGGGCCTGAGGGTGGGAGAGTGTTGATGGACTGAGCAGGAGGGATGGAGCCAGTCCAGATCAGGTTCAACCATTCTGGGTTTGGAGCAGCCCCGGAAGTAAACAACTTCTAGACTTCTGCTTGTGCTTTTCTGGCCAAGGTTCAGGTAAATTACTCTAAATCAGGGCCAGGAAACACGCTGACACTTCAGCACAGGCTCAGCTAGGACTTGAGCCTGCTCCTGGGGCATCCTTTCCCAGTGCTGTGGATGTTCCCTGTGTTGTCTCATGTTTGCCTGGTACCTGCACTAGGAGTTAGTTGTCTGGAATGTGCTTCCTTGGAGATTTCAAAGCTGGGCTTGTGCATGGCTGCTTGTGAACCAAGCAAATGGAGGAGTAACTCGTGATTGTGTCCTAAGGGGACAGTTTGGGATTTGCACTGAGAATCAGAGAGTGTCCTGAGTTGGAAAAGCTCCACAAGGATCATCCAGTCCAACTCTCTTTGCAGTAAAAATAGCAAGAGCTGGTTGTCCTGGTCCAGGACATGCCTCTCCTTTGACATAAGCAATGCAGCACAGATGAACGTGTTGATAAACCAGGATTGTTTCTTTTTGGCGTGTCTGGATATTGGTTCAAGAGGATTTCCTCATTTTTGTTCCTTGCTGGGACAGGAATGGATGGATAGTCAGTGCTGCTCGTTTTAGATGGATCATCTGGGAGTCACCTGACTGCTGTAAACAATAGATGTGCCCACATCAAGCTATGCAAAAGGATCAAGTGTTGGGATTTTGGAGGAATTCTGGACAAGCTGTTTCCCTCTCTAGTAATGAGGAGCTGGGTTTCTGCTTGGGGATGGACATGCAGTAAAAAGCAGTCCTAGCACCTCCTGGTCATGCCCTGTGCTTCCCAGCAGAGGCACATGCATTTGGATATGTGTATTAAGTTGCCGGCTCATCCTTGAGTAGCAGCTTCCACTGAACTGTAAATGCAACACAGAACATGCTGGAGCCAGGAATTTGAGGAAGGAGGAATTCCACCCAACAGAACTGCTGAGACTTGAAAATCAAGCTAGGTTTTCTTCTGGCAACTTCAAAGCAGGGAGCTCTCTGTAAATGCAGGCTCAGGAATGACTACAGCAGCTAATCAAGGGCTGTCATTCTCTTCAGCAGCTCGTGGGGCTGTAGAACAAACAGGGAAAGTTTAATGTGTTAGACTCAGGAAAACAAAGAGATACTGCTGAATAAAGAAGTTATTAACTTCTCTAGAACTCTGCTTTTGCAATGATTACCTCTGTAACTGGGCTGCTTTAGTATGGCTCCTGGAGCTGCCGCTTTCCCTTCTCATCCCCGCCCCAAGTGAGGCCTCATTGTGTTCACTGTTACAACCTTTATTCACTGACATTTTGAGGACCAGTATAATCTAAGTAAATACACAGCTTGCCTTGCTTAGAGGGATTTGACGCCGTACCTAAAACTAACACAGATCCATAATTTCAGCGTCCCTGAGGACGATCACTGGTGAAAAGTGAAGTTTGAGCAAATTCAGAGGTCGTCCATCTGGGAACTCTGAGTTACAATTCGTTTTTGAAAGTTCTGAAGTTAATTTGTTTTAGATCACAAATTGAAGCTACCCAAAGCTTTGAGGTGTGCTTGCTCGCAGCTTGGGAAGTTCAACCCAGAAATTGGCAGCCTGCTGCCAGTAAGCTGCCAGCGAGGGTTGTATGTTTGATTTAACACCAACACTATTTTTTTTTCTCTCTTCCTTTTCTCTTCAATCCTTTCCCCCCTGGACATCCCCCTTCCTCCTCCCTCAGGCCTGTATTGATGAGAACCTGGACATGGTGAAGTTCCTGGTAGAAAATGGAGCCAATGTGAACCAGCAAGACAACGAGGGCTGGACCCCTCTTCATGCAGTGGCATCGTGTGGCTACCTGAACATAGCAGAGTGAGTGAGTTTGGGGCTATTCCGGGTGTTTATAAAACTTCCCTGTGCCTTTCTCTTCAGAGCAGGTACACAGGTGATGGATACTCTAAGCCTTGTACAGTGCTTTGGAAAGCAATGCTGAAAATAGATGCTTTTCTCTTGGTATTGAATTCTGAACTTCTGAGGATTAAGGTGAAGCCTTCAACTGGTTGCCTTTTGCTGCTGCCATTAGACTGTCTTATGATTCATTAGATACTTTAGCCTAAAGCGTCAAGCAAAAAGGAAATGGGACAGCTGGTACAGGGATGTGTAGTGAAGGAGCTCCTCCCTATGAAGGTTGAGAGGCCCTGGCACAGGTTGCCCAGAGAAGCTATGGCTGCCCCATCCCTGGGAGTGTCCAAGGCCAGGTTGGACAGGGCTTGGAGCAGCTTGGTCCAGTGGAAGATGTCCCTGCCCATGGCAAGGGTGGGACTGGATGGGCTTTACGGTCCCTTCCGACGCAAACCAGGCGTGGATTCTGTGACTACATTACCTTACCACAGACAGACTGGTGTGAGCAGTGCTGTGGTTAAGTGGGGACTTTCAAGTTCAGCTGTCAATCCAGCACCACCATTATGTTCACCACTAAACCTCAAGTGCCACATCCACTCATTTTTTGAATACTTCCAGGGATAGTGAGTCCACCACTGCCCTGGGCAGCTGTGCCAGTGCCTGACCACTATTTCCAGAAAGAAAGTTCCCCCAGTATCCAACCTGAACCTCTCCTGGAAGAACTTGAAGCTGTTTCCTCTTGTCCTGTCCCTGTTCCCTGGGAGCAGAGCCCGAACCCCCCCCGGCTGCCCCCTCCTGTCAGGGAGTTGTGCAGAGCCAGAAGGTCCCCCCTGAGCCTCCTTTTCTTCAGGCTGAACACCAACCCATTATTCTTTACCAGTCATACTGTGCTTATATATTTAGTCTACCACAGCTACCAGAAAGTGTCCAAAACTTGAATTAAGATGGCTATTTCTTAAATGCATTGAAAATAAATTATAAAACTAAGCAACCTCACCCTCCTATGTTTGTGTGCTTAAACAGATACTTCTTTTACTTCTCAGAATTTTACCGATTAAAAGATGTACAAGCCAAAGAAGACGTCTGTTGTTCTTGAATGAACTTTTGGTAAAGTTATAAAAGGACAAATTTAGAAATTGATGATACTTGATGAGGCTTTTTTTAAAATTAGTATAATTTCCTTTTCTTAAAAAAAAAAAAAAGGGATAATCAACCAGATTAATGCAAGAACGGGGATATTTAAGTAACTATGGAGAAAGAAAAACCGTGAGCCCCTGAGCAAAGACCTTGCATTTACAATGAGCGTTTTTTGTCTAGAAATTCTTATGGCTAAGAATAAGGTCCTCATTTGGTAATTGAACTTGCATGAGAAAGGCAAATACTTTGTTGTGCTTTTTGATTGCCTGTGTCATTGCTCTGAAGCCAAGCACGCGAGGTGTGACGTGCTGGCCTGGGTGTCCTTGCTGCAGGTACCTGATCAGCCATGGGGCCAACGTGGCTGCTGTGAACAGTGAGGGGGAGGTCCCGTCTGACATCGCTGAGGAGGCGGCCATGAAGGACCTGCTTCTGGAGCAAGTCAAGAAACAAGGTAAAGGAAGGGCTTAAATATGTGAGAGTTGGGACCCCTAAGAGTTTTTGTATGTGAATTCTGCAGCCTTGCTGTCTGTTGGTGAAGAGATCTGGCCCAGGAAGCAGCAGACAAATTTTGCTTTGCTCTCAGGACAGTAGAGCAGATGGAGGAGGTTTGTTGTCTTTGTCCTTGGGATTCTTCAAAGCAACACACCACAGTCCTGAAATCTGATTCATCAGATCTAGTTCTTTTTAAAATGAGATTTAATTCTGGACTCTGATATCAATGAAAGGTCTTGTTTCACTAAGACTTCATAAAACCGAGGTGAGATTTACGGGACTGCCAAAGGCAGGGACCAGGAAATGAATATTCCAGGCCTGGAGTGACATTCTTTATCCTGATCTTTCCCTAGATTTCTTCTGCCAATATCCCCTTTCTCATCAGGTGTGCCTGGCTGAGGGGCTGCTCTTCAGGCTGTCCCTGCACAGACATCCCTGGCTGAAGAATAGTTTTGGACTGATGTTAAGATTAAGAAATGCTTTATCAGTCTAAAACTTTCTTCGTACTCACGGAATTCATTTGGGAGTGGTTGAACGTCTGCATGTGTGTGTGAGAAGTTTAAATCGTGTCTATGAATTTCATCAAGAATGTTGGAAAAGGACGCCAAGGAATTCCTGGAACTTCCATCCTTGGATGTAGTCAAAGCTCAGCTGCATTCATGTCTGAGCTGGTTGATCTGGCTTTGAAGTTACCCTCCTTGGAGTGGGTGTTTGGGCTACAGACCCCCAAAGACTCTTTCCAGTCTGGATTATTTTATTCCTGCAGGTTTGGGGGGGGGGGGGTGCGCTAGCTGTNGGGGGGGGGTTGCTTGCATGCTGGATTGAATCCAGTCCTGCTATCAGATACATTCTGACACACGGTGGTTACTTTATTTTTTAAGATATAGTTAGGAAGAGGTCAGTCTCTCGCTGCTTTGTCACCTGTGTTAATGTTCCAGGGCCACCAAATTTGTCAGGCACAACTTGCCCTCAGAGAAGCCAGGTTGGCTGTCACCAATCACCTCCTTATTTCCCATGTGCCTTAGCATAGTTTCCAGGAGGAATCTGCTCCATGATCTTGCTGTGCGCAGAGGAGAGGGCAATTGGCATGTAGTGCCCCAGGTCTTCTTCTTTTCCCTGTTTAAAAATGGGGGTTACGTTTCCCATTTTCCAGTCCATGGGAACTTCACCAGACTGCCACAACTTCTCAAATAGGGGAGTGACTTAGGCACTTCCTCCAGCAGCTCCCTGGGGACCTATGGATACATCTCACCAGGTTCTGTGGACTTGTGCACCTTCAGGTTCCTTAAATGCTCTCAAACCTGGCAATAATGTGGTTGAAACCTTACAGGACACTGAGGCAGTAATTCTGCCTCACCTGCAGGTATTTTGCCTGACACTTTTTGGGATTCTGCTTGCATTGCCTCACCACATTACTGGCATCCTGTGAAGATGCCCTGAAACAACCATCTGTCTCCACCAAGAAGATTCCCATCACACAGTTTGAAGGATCATAACTGCTGGAGGAAATGGGGTTGAACTTTAAATAAGCATCTGTCCAGCTCCGCAGCCTGTCCTCAGCAGGGGCTGTGAGCAGATGCCTGCTGCAGACTGTAACAACAGTTCAAGTGTGTACAATTCCCCTCCCAGCCTCCAGCCACCGTGCCTCCAGAAATTCCTGAGCCAAACTGGCTTTCTGTGTACTTGTGAGTGCCCCATGGCTTTCTGTTTCCTGAGCTCGTGCAGCCCTCCTTGGGAACTCCAGCATGTTCAGCATTGTGTGTAATAGCTACAAACTTGTCTAGTCCTTGGTCTGAAGTCAGTTTATTTCTGATCTTTGCAAAATCCTGCAGTGATCGGTCTCACAGCTCAGACTCTGAGTTAAGTGTTTTCCTTGGTTCTGTTTTAAACCTAATGCCCCATAATTTAATTGGCAATCATGTCATTCTTATACTGAAAGTATTAACATCCATAGGGACACTTGCTTTTTGGGACCCTTCTTGATTTTTGAGATTTGTCATCTCGTTTGTATTTTTTTCCTGAGTGGGAGAGTTGTACTCTGGTTAATCTTGTTTGGATCAGTATCAATACTTGTGATTGATATATTGTCCTTCCATGATCTCATTACTGTGAAAACTCCGCTTAGGAAAACAAAGTCAAGGTTGGTTTTGCCTCTTGTTGGCTTAATGACAGTTGACACAGTCTGTCAGCCAGACACACCTCCCTCTCCACATCATCCCCCTGCCTCTCCACATCTCCACCTGCCCCTAAGTAGTCTCTTAGGCCATCAGAGTAGATTTCTTCTGGCCTTCTCATGCCAAAATGATTTCAGTTTGTGTTTTGTCAGAATCTGGGGGTTTGCTGCTCAGTGGAATAAGTCAGTACTTCTCTTAGCATGCCTGTCATGAATGCCTCTGGAGCAGTGCAAATCCCTGTGTGTGTCACGTGCAGAGTGTCCTGAATTTGGAGTGACCACAGAGCTGGGGTCACCATGCTCTTGCAGGAGACATCTGAGGATCCTCAGACCTTCTCTGTAGATTGTAACCTCACTACAGGTCAATTCAGTCAGTTAAGCTGTTGTTCACGACTCTGTTGTTTCAGTCTAGGACCCAGCCCGTCTAGAATTCAATCCTTCTACCCTTAATGCTCAGCTGAGCTTTTAGTTAATTGGGCTGGGTTGCAACCACTGGCCCAACTTTAAACATTTTTAACTCAGACAATTTTTTAAGTCTGTCAATGACACAGGAGCTCTCCCAGTTCACAGAAGTGGCTTTTGCTGATTGTTTTGTGGAAGTTCAGAAATGGTTTACTAATATTTTATAGCAAATGGAACGTAAGGTAAGTTTAACGAGTACTTCAGAGCTTTCACCTCTTGTTCGTCTCTTCTTCTGTGCTTCACCCCCTTAGGTGTAGACCTAGACCTGTCAAGGAAAGAAGAGGAGCAGCAGATGCTCCAGGATGCCCGGCAGTGGCTGAACAGCGGGAGAATTGAGGATATAAAGCAGCCTCGGACAGGAGCCACAGCTCTTCATGTTGCTGCAGCCAAGGGCTATTCTGAAGTCATGAGGTAGGAGCTCCTCCCAGGGCTGATGCGTGAAATGAAGGCTGAAGAAGACATTTTGCTTTACATTCAGAGAAATTTGTTCCATACTGAGATTTTCAGGCTGCTGTTTCTCAAAAGGCTTTGTGGTTTTTGTGTGTCCAGCCATAGTGGTTCACTCAGAAATACACAGGGACTGGAGGATTTCCTTTCATACCTCCAGGCCTTTTTGAAGTAATGAAAGCTTTTCCGAGAGTGAGGCATAAATTAGGAGGTCTCTAATTTTTCTAATCACGAGGTCTAATTTTCACTGTTAGAGTAATAGTTTTAGGACTAGCAAGTTAAACAGTATTAGGGGATAAAAGTATAATTTTGACATACAAAGTGACAACACACACTACATGACAGTCACAAACATGACCAGTCTAGTGAGAAAATGCAGTGTTCACCCCTGTCTCACTGTCCTCTGCCCCTTCATGCTACTGCTCCTGCAGTGACAGAGGGATTCCAGCACCTGACAGCTCTGCTGCCCTGGCACTAACAAGATTACTATGAACATAAACTTGCCCAGTGTTGGGTTTCCTGGTAAAAAAAAGTTAATATTGTTACAGGTAATGTCAAATTAAGGTTTCCAACAATAAAGCTTTCTTCTCTGCTCTTTATGTGTGGGTGGAGCTGCCCATAAACATAGAGATCATCAAATCCCAGACTGTGTTGGGAAGAACCTTAAAGCTCATCCAGTCCCACCCTCTGCCACGGGCAGGGACACCTTCCACTATCCCGGGTTGCTCCAAGCCCCGTCCAACCTGGCCTTAGACACTTCCAGGGATGGGGCAGCCACAGCTTCTCTGGGCAACCGTGTGCCAGGGCCTCACCACCCTCACAGCGAGGAATTTTTGCCTCATATCTAATCTAACCCCACCCTCTCTCCATGTGAATCTATTCCCCCTTGTCTTGTTACATGCTCTTGTAAATAGTCTTTACAAGGTTACTCTATTGCCCATGCTAAAATCCATTCTGGAAGTGTTCATCTATCTTGATCCTAAATTTCATAATTTTAACTGACATGACTTGATGTCTAAGAGCTGTTTCATATCAAGCTCAAGCATTTTATTGAACTCTGTGTTTCTGATTTGTCATCAATCATTAGAACTTGTAATTGAGTGATGAGCTGTCTATGCCTGTACCATGCCCAAGAACAGGAATCTAACACAGCTCATGTGAATAGAAACGTAGTATCTCTGAATCTGAGGTGTTGGTCCTGTGGCCTGTCAGGGGAGGGTTGTGTATCCTGTGCTCCTTGATGAAGTTCAGTGTGTGCAGGGTGACTTAGTTCTGGACAGCCTCTCCTTGGCATTAATTGTGGTAATGATAAACACATCTCACAGCAAGCTGACATTATTGCACTCTTGTGTATGTGATGGCCCTGCTGAAGTATAAATCCAGAGCTTTAGTGACTTAAACCAAAGGGGCTGAGAGCCAGGAGCCAGCTAACACTCAATGAGACATGGAATTTGTCTGTGACCTTGAGTCTCTTAGCAGCTCTGTTTCTCCCTTCTGACAGCTGGAAAATCAACAGAAACTCAGCACCTAATTTACAATTTCTTTCACAGAGAAGCCCACAGCTGCTCTGCTGTGACTGCGTTTTATTTAGCACAGTAGCACATTGGTGTAAAGCTGCAGGAGTTTCCAAGCTATTGGTGCCATGCTGGGGTCATGCTGGATTTCCCTCATGCTGTGCAATGGTGGCTCTGGATGGGGGAATTTCCCACAATGGAAATTTTCAGGAGCAGTTTTACGAGACTTGCAGAATTCCCCTGGGATGTTCTTCAATATTTAAGCAACTTGGATAATAGTTTTGATACAGGAGCTGCTCAGTGCTCTCACCTGATTACTGTCACACGAGTGTGCACATGGCTCTGGAGCTCCAGACTAACCTTGACCCTCTTGTGTTTGTTTTGGTGTTAAATATTCAAGCTCCAGGTGCTGTGAAACACCAGTGTTCTGCTCTGATGGAGAAGGGAGGGTGGAAGGGGCACAGCAGTGAGGGTAAGGAAAGGAGATCCCAGGCAGGTTCACTTGTGGAAGATTTGCTTGAACTGTGCAAGGGCTACTCTGAAAAAATGCATTTGGGGTTGTTTAATCCAAATGGGGGTTGTTTAGCATACAAATTTCACCTCTGTCAATGTCACTGGTGCTTCCCTGTCGGTCCTGTTGGTCTCCTTGTGGACCACCCCACACTGTGGCCTTGTGCTCTTGGAGAACCAAGCTCAAGCTCCAGTTCTCAAATGTCCTTCTTCTGGCAGGTGCTGTGCTTGGCTCCCTGGCACAGGGATGGCAGTTGCAGGAATGCTGTTTGTGTGCTGAGTGCCTGAGCCAGTCCAGGCTCTCTCCTCCACTGGAGCAGGAGTTCAGACTGGGTCACCAATGCCAGATGAGAAATCAAGGTGTTCTCCTAATTCAGGACATGCTGAAAGGGAACATTATCAGTTTGACATGTTCCAGCAGGTTTTACATCAAAGTCACTTTTTGTTCATTGCCCTTTCCATTTCAGTTTTGAGCATATCAAGTGGGATGTTGCTTTGGTTAATAAACAAGTCCAGAAGCTCCTGGCTGTTAGGGAGCCAGGCTGCCCACTTGGTGCCTAATAGGGGAAACTCTGCTCTGTCAGGAAGTCATTCCTGATGAGCAGAGATCAATCCTGCTGCTTTCCTCAGGCTCCTGATCCAGGCTGGGTTTAATTTGAACGTCCAGGACAATGATGGCTGGACTCCACTCCACGCTGCTGCTCACTGGGGAGTGAAGGAAGCGTGTTCCATCCTGGCTGAGGCTCTGTGTGACATGGACATCAGGAACAAGCTGGTCAGTACACAACTAATGCAGGGTATTCTATAGCCAGATTAATATCAGCTATTGCCTGCTGCATGATCATGGAATCATAGAACCCCAGACTGGTTTGGGTTCAGAGGAACCTTGAAGCTCATCTCATTCCAGCCCCTGCCATGGGCAGGGACACCTTCCACTGTCCCAGGTTGTTCCAAGCCCCATCCAACCTGGCCTTGGACACCAGAGGCAGCCTGGATGGGGCAGCCACAGATTCTCTGGGCACCCTGTGCCAGGGCATCACCACCCTCACAGGGAAGAATTTCTCCCCAGTATCCCATCTATCCCTGCCCTCTGCCAGTGGGAAGCCATCCCCCCTTGTCCTGGCACTCCAGGCCCTTGTCCAAAGCCCTTCTCCAGCTCTCTTGGAGCCCCTTTAGGCCCTGGAAGGGGCTGTGAGGTCTCCCTGGAGCCTTCTCTTCTCCAGATGAACACCCCCAGGTCTTCCATCCTGGCTCCAGAGCAGAGGTACTCCAGCCCTGTGATCAATTTAGTGGCCTCTTCTGGATTCTTTCCAGCAGGTCCAGGTCTGTCCTGAGATGGGAGCTCCAGAACTGGACACAGAGCTCCAGATGGGGTCTCGTAAGAGATCCAACATTGTGATCCAACATCATGACAAAGTCACAGCAGTTCTCCTTGGCCGTGCACTGGATAATTTAAAAACATCAGAAAATGAAGACTCTTGACTGGCGGAAGGCAGAAAAGATTTCAAATATTATGGGAAATGTGACCTGATTAAACTTTAGGACTGAGCTTGTAAGAAGGGATAGGGGCTGATCTGTGCCATCCTGAGTTACTGTAACCCTGAGAAATCATACAGCAACAAAGAAACAGTCTTGGAGTGCAAAATAATATACTAATATTAAGGTATAAGGCACTGAAAACAAGTGAACCCATGAGAAACTGGCAGCCTTAAATCCTCCGTGTTCTATGTATTGGTAATACAAAAAGGAAATTGAAGATTTGTGAGACATGAGTGAAGAAAAATAGGATGGAAGAAAAGGAGAAAAACATTTCTCTTCCTTTCTAATAGTTGCAGGTTTTTCCTTGAAGAGCCCTTGGATTTTCAAGAGCTTGTCCAGGGCTGTTCTTGGTGTTCCTGTCCCTGCTGGGATGTCCACACTGGTCTGTGAGCTGCTTCCCACTGGAGCAGGGTCAGGTGTGCCATAGCAGCCTCTGGGGGAGGAGAGAAGGTTGGATGTGCTTGGAGGAGCACCAGGGGATGAAGGCAGGCAGGAGGATGTGATAAGAGAGGGCCCTGTGTGTTCCAGATGTGCTGGAAACTGCTGGAACACAAATGCCTCCATGAGGAGCCCTTTCAGCCTGGTGAACTCTTTGGCACCCAAAATACGGGGAATCTTTTCTGTTTAAATGCCATCAGGTGCTTTTCCAAAGTGTTTGGGATGTGTATGGGGTCTTGTATCATGCCATACTTGAAAAGAAACAGCAACAGTTGTATTTGTTGCATTACCTGCTTCTTCCAGTGCAGAATTGTCTCCTTGTTGGGTCAGATGGACAAAACAGTACAGGTCAAAACTGTTTTGACCTGTAGCCATCGGGTTTCATGGTGTGTTGTTAATGAAATGGCATTTAGAGCTTTAGTTATGGTGAAAATGTAACCAATTTCTTGGTTTGTGCCCTAGAGGATTTTTTGTGGTTTGTTTTAGTTTATAAATGCCCGTGGATGTGGAAATGGATCCCAAAATTTTGGCTTGCTGGAAGCCTTTCAGAACCTTTAAATACATGATGATAAAGTAGCACAGAATCAGGAATGTCCTGAGCTGGAAGAGACCCACAGGGATCATCCAGTCCAACCCCTGGCCCTGCACAGACACCCCGACAATCCCACCCTGCGCATCCCTGAGAGCAGTGTCCAAACGCTCCTGGAGCTCTGGCAGCCTCGGGGCCGTGCCCATTCCCTGGGGAGCCTGGGCAGTGCCCAGCCCCCTCTGGGGGAAGAACCTTTCCCTGATATCCAGCGAAAGAGGTTGATCACATTCCCTCTCAGTACAAGAATGTCCTTTTTAGAAACTTGGAAGCTCAAACATAGTCCTGGCTGTTGGAATTTGAGCAGCAGCAACCAGGGAGCTGCACTACCCTGGGAAAAGTTGCTCACTGAACATAAACATGATCTTAGAGGTCTTCTCCAGCCAAAATGATTCTGTGATTCCATGATCACTGTCACATGGCTTTTCTTGCTCTGGAGTCAAACAAGAGTGTCACTCAGCATTTGGGGAGGGAGGATGAGGAGCATATGCACTGGTAACTAGGACTTTTTGGAATATTACCACTGTGCCGTCTCAGATATCCTCTTGTGTTCTTTCATTGCACCAGGGCCAGACGCCCTTTGACGTGGCTGATGAGGGACTCGTGGAGCATTTAGAAATGCTGCAGAAGAAACAGACTGTGGTGAGTTTCTGGAGATCATTTTCCACCTCTCCAATTACCTTTTCACACACGGGTGTTCTCCAAGACATGGTGCCAACAGATGCAGGAAGCTGAGGCCCAGCTATTTGCTTTAGTTACTCATTTGCAATCTTTAATCACAGCACTATTTTTAATAGCTAGAGATCGAGATAACTGGATGACTGCAGCAAGGAAGTCAGTAGTGTGATGGCATGCAGAATTATGGGAACTGGTAAGGAATTTATGTTCATCTTTAGAATTGTTACTATCCTGCAGTTGCTTTGTTGGCTGGCAGGCTCTCTAGCATCAAACTGCTCTGTTCCTAATGAGTGATTACCCAAGCCAGCTTTGTATTTGCATCCAGGGAAATTCACTGTCAGTGTTGAGAAAGAGATCTGTTACCATGTCTGCCTTTCTTACAATAGGGAGGCTTTGGATTGAGGAAAAAGAAATTATAAACTTCAGGGAATTCTGGACTGAAAAAATGGGTGGTTTCAAAACCATATTAAATTGCCATTTCATACTGCAGTGGAGATATTGGAAGGGATTATAAGCCAAAAGTTGACATAAAAAAAGGAAAGCAAAATATATCTTATTCAAAGTAAGGGCAGTTGTCGAGTCAGAAAGTTGGGTTTGGATTGAATTTTTTCCTGTTTCATCTGGTCTACTGAATTATCTCATTTGGGTGCTTCCGAAAAACAAGCTAACCTTCTTTCAGAAAGAATTAAAAACATGTAAGTATCACTAAAAACACTGGGTTCAGAAACAGACAGAATGGGAACACTGCTGATAAACCCCAGGAAAGGATTTTCAGGAACTGACAATGTGGGTGGTTAGAACTCCAGCTCTGATCACAACACAGCTGCTGCCATCCTCAAATAGCAGCCTTAGCATTGACAGGAACGTCTTAAAAATTAATCAGCTTCTCCCTAAATGAGGTGTTGATAAATACTATCAGGGTTGTATTTTGGATTCCCCTCTCTCTCACTACCCAGGATTTTGCAGATAATTGCTTTTCTTAAAAGAAAAGAAAAAGAAAAACAAGAGTTTTTTGGGTGACTGCTTACCCATTTCTAGGGCTGCTTTGCAAGGGCTACAACCCCCCTGTTCTCTATATAGAAGCACTATATAAAGGCCTTCTCCATTTATTCAGTCAGTGTAGAACTGGGCAGAAGAATCCAGATTTTATCACACTTTTTTTTTAGTGGACATGATTTTTTTTAGTGGAAAAGCCAATTTATCATGTGTTTATCATGTGCCACTTTTATCACTTAAAAATAGAAAACTTATATTTATTAAGGATAAAACAGGCAGTTCCATGACATTATTTCACTTCCAAAATGGCTCTCAAATCCGATATTTTTTTCAGTCTAAAGCAGAACACTGTGCCACCCTTGCTAAAAGATTTGCTGCCATTATTGGAAAGCAGGGGAGATTTTTGTTTGCTGGAAGCAATTAATTTGGTTTGGGTTTGGATTTTTTTCCCAGTTCCTGAATTATCTGTGAATGGAGCAGGCTGTTTCCTGCACTTCCCTTTGCTGTGTTCCAGCAGTTTGGTCAGTTTAACAATGTTGTACCCCAAATTTTGCTCTTCGCTGGAATCCATGTAGCTTTTCCCACTTCACAGGGTGCCCAGAACAGCTGTGTCTGCCCCATGCCTGGAAGTGTCCAAGGCCAGGTTGGACAGGGCTTGGAGCAACCTGGGTTAGTGGAAGGTGTCCCTGCCCATGGCAAGGAGTGGGACTGGATGAGCTTTGAGGTCCCTTCCAACCCAAATAGTTCTGGGATTCTGCGATTCAGAATTTACAGTGTTTTTACTTCCTTTGCCTGGTGTCAACTGCTGTCAAAAGAGAAAGAATAACGTGGTGAGCCATGACACAACAGAGTCAGCCTTAAATTAAGCCCCTGACTGCCATCCCTACTTCTGCCTCAGCTGTTTCTGTGCTTCTGGAAGGTACTAAAACAATTTTTGGGTACTGTTTTGTCCACCAGTGGTGGTAAAATTAATATTGCTGCTCTCTAGACGAAATCTTTCCGTTTCTGTGTGATCCCAGGTATTCCTGTGCAATGACTTCATGCATTTGAGAGATTTAAGAAGTGACCCATCCTCACAGGAGTTCCCTGGTTGCCTGAACAGGGCAGACTTGAATTCTTTCCTCTGACAGCAAGTAAATAATAGCCACAAAGGCAGCAGATTTTTAGCTGAATCTAGCCTGATTTCATGGGCACACGCACATGTGGACAGACCTCCAGCAGAATCCCAGAACGCTGTGGACTGGAAGCAACCTTAAAGCTCATCCAGTCCCACCCCCTGCCATGAGCAGGGACACCTTCCACTATCCCAGGTTGCTCCAAGCCCCGTCCAGCCTGACCTTGGACACTTCCAGGCATGGGGAGCCCACGACCTCTCTGGGCAGCAGTCAAGATTTGTCGCTGGTCTCGGCAGGGGCAGCTGCAGGTGCCTTTGAAGGTTTTATTAAATGGCAGCTCCAGTCCAAGGCTCACAGTGCTATTGCAGATGTGCTGCTGTTCAAGTGGCCTCTTACACAAATATACAGGCGTTTGGTCTAACAAGGCTGGGCTGACCTTGTGCTGTGGTGCTGACTGGGTTATGCTGACAAGGCTGGTTAACGTCTATCCTCATTCTCTCTCCCATCTTCCTGGACTTTTTGACAGCTACGAAGTGAGAAGGAGACAAGGAATAAGCTGATTGAAGCTGACATGAATGGGAAGCCTCAAAACAGACTCTTCACCAAGTAAGTCTCTCCCTCTTAGCTGAAAAGAAACTGCCCAGAGAGTAATGGGAGAGCGGCTTCATCTCTCGCAGCCAGCTGGCCTCAGCTGGGTCAAAAACAATTCACTGCTGTTTATTTAATGTATTTTTTTTTTTAAATCTGAATACTCTCAAATACAGTTTTAGCTGTATTAGTCTTAACATACCCAGTGAGTGGTGGAACAAGGGTTTGGGCTGGTGTTTGGTTCTCCAGCTCCTGCTCTGGCTGAGGATCAATCAGAGCTTTGGGCTGAGAACTGTACCTTTTTGTTGCACAGAGCCCTACAGCCCAACCGCTGCGTTGTGTGGCACTAGAAAAGGAGAGATCACATTTTTGTTTGCAGAATTAGAAAATGTGAGACTGGCAGTGGAATCTGTGGCAAACTGGCCATGATGGAAGTGCTGGAGTGTTCAGTCTGTAGATGGATTTTGTCCTTTGCTTGTGCTGTATGTAGTAAATCATGTCTGTGTGTTCCTGAGAAATACAACTCAGATAACTTGCTCGCCTAGTCCTTAAAATTTCCTATTTTGCAGCAAAGAGAAGATTCTTTATGAGGAAGACACGCTGAAGTCCATGGAAACTGAGGAAGAGAACAAGGACTCGAGCAGTTCTAGTTCTGAAGAGGAAGAAGCTGAAGATGAAGTTTCAGAATCAGACGCTGAAAAGGAGTCAGGTAAGACTTAGTACAGTCTTGGATTTAATAACTAGTCTAGCTATTATTATTATTCTTGTTGTTGTTGTTATTGTTAGTAATTGCATAATTAGTTGTTGAGGACATCCTGAAAGTTTTACTTCCAGTGTATACAGAATTTGGAGAAATCTGGAGCTACTGTGCTGAAAAAGCTGATTCGAATGCTGACTCCTAGGTCAGCATAATTATTAAAAAAAAAATCCTTCAGATCCTATTTTAATTCCTACTTCTAGCTCACGTGTATTGAAGGTAACGCACTGTCTATAGCTTGTTCTTAAACAGGGTTTTTTTCTTGTTGGCCCAGTTCAAGGAGAACCCTTCAGGTACTGCAGGATGGTAGGAAAGCAAGTGAAGGTGTAGGAAGGCAATAGCCTGTTGTGTTCAGATCAGTCTGAAACGAAGGGCTGAAGCTGTCCTGGGTGATTACAGAGGTGAGGAACTTCTGTTTTCCAGGCTGTGATGAATAATGGTTGCAAAAGATAGTGGAAAATAAGGTTAAGTACACAGAGTCACAGTAGCATTTACATTATAGTATATTGCTGGCATCTTACTCACATTCCTTTTCCATAATTTCTGTGGCTTCCTTAATTAGTTTTAAAAGTGTTTATGTGCAGCACAGAAAGTTTAAATACAGATACTTAATTTTACAGTAAGCCAAGACTTACTTGTACTTAATATTCTGCAAACACAGATGGATCTTGAACTATGATGTGTTTAATGGTTAAACTACTTTTAAAATCAACTTACTTGGTCTATATCCAATATACTAAGAAATAGGTCTTGAGGAGAAGTGTAGTTTAAAGTTTTGTTGTGCTTCTGCGCCAGTGAAATTGTCACCTGTGTTAGGATTGTATCAGTTAATGCTTTTGGGGCAGGGTGAGAGGGGTTGAAAATCCTGGCTGGGCTCTGCAGAGCTACTGCTGCACCAGCTGGGTGGGCATGGCAGTAACACAGGGAAATGGTCTTGGGGCTTTTAAAATCAAGCAAGTCTAGTGGACATGTCAGTGGTAGAACAGACACTCAGTACAAGCCACATATATTTTCTCCATAAATCGGGGGTTTACCCTGATTATATACATATTTATATAAATATAAATTATACCTATCTAGCTGGGGTGCCAATGCTTGTAATCCTTGTAAACACGGTGGTAGTTTGACCAAAACAAATGTTTGCACAGCTGTAAGAGCTGGAGCTGTGTGGGGTTTAACTGAATCAGGAACAGAAAGATCCTTCAGTAAGGAAAGATCTACAGCACTCAGCATTACATTTTGTGTAAAGCCAGAACAGGTCTTTTTATTGCATTAATCCACTGAGCAAAGCACATTATAGGAGTCTATGTCAAACCACTAAAGGTAATAGAAATGGGAGACAACAAGCATTCAGGTAATGATTAAGCTTCAGGCTTTGTTACCTGTACTCTCCTTTCCTGGAAAGATTATTGGGTCCTTTGAGAAATTTCCATCAGAATTGAAACCCCACCTTGTAAACTTCTGAAATCTCTGATAAAATGAGCGTGGACTTGCCCAGCTGGATGGAGACACAGCTATCACTTGTTGCATGTGTCAGTGGGGGTCACATCTTTGGTAATCTTTTTAAAGCAAGATTCTGTAAGGTGACAGCATCAGCCCACATTATAGGAGGACTCCAAAGAGAAGTAGGATTTTCATTTTGGTAATGAAAATGATAACTGTCACAGTATTACTGATTTCAAAGACAGACAGTGGTATTCCTGGGCCGATCCCCCAGCGTGGGCAGCAGGGCAGGGGGGGATTCTGCCCCTGTGCCCCGCTCAGCTGAGACCCCACCTGCAGAGCTGCCCCAGCCCTGGGGTTCCAGCACGGGAAGGACGTGGAGCTGCTGGAGAGAGTCCAGAGGAGGCACTGGGATGATCAGAGGGATGGAGCAGCTCTGCTGTGAGGAAAGGCTGGAAGAATTCGGATTGCTCAGCCTGGAGAACAGAAGCTTTGGGGTGACCATACTGTGGCCTCCCAGGACCTGAAGGGAGCCTGCAAGGAAGATGAAGAGAGACTGTTTACAAGGGCCTGGAGTGACAGAACAAAGGGGAATGGCTTCAAACTGGCAGAGAGTAGGTTTAGATGGGATATTAGGAAAAAATTCCTCCCTGTGAGAGTGGTGAGGCCCTGGCACAGGTTGCCCAGAGAAGCTGTGGCTGCCCCATCCCTGGAGGGGTCCAAGGCCAGGTTGGACAGGGCTTGGAGCACTCTGGGCTAGTGGAAGGGGTCCCTGCCTATGGCAGGGGCTGGAATGAGATGGGCTTTAAGGTTCCTTCCAGTCCAAACCAATCTGGGATTCTGTAGTTCTATGTTTATCTGCTCAACATTTTACATATTTGGATGGTACAGGAGGCATGGGTATGAAAACATGCAAGTTATTCCCTTATTCCTCTTCATTTTTTTTTAATATTCCCATACCTTTATCATTCTGAGCAGTGCTGGACACTTAGATTATGACTGTTGTTCTCAAGTGTTCAAAGTCCAGATGAAAAAAAAAATTCTGAGGGATCTTTTTAAACCTAAAAATTCCAACCCCTTTGGTAGCTGAGCATAAAGCAGGACATGTAGAAGCTGGCAGTGTAACACACAAGTTTATTTTGAGGTGTGTTTTGAAGAGTCTCAGGTTGCGATTAATTTGTTGAATTTGCAGAGACTGTGGGAGGAAGAAATTGGATGAGGGAAGCAGTGAAATTGTTGGAAGGCTTCAGAGTAGTATGTTTCTTATAATCTCTAAGAAATTTGTGTTCTTCAAACAAAGGAAGCTGAGGGCATTAATGTCACTATTCATTCTGAGGACAATTAATTTGGCATCGACCCCTTGTAAACAAGAGAAAGATCAGTATAAAATTCTGTGGTGATTATCTGTGCTGGAACTATTACAATATGTAATTATTGGGAATTAAAGCAGGCCATGGAAGCTTTTAGTGTTGTTTTGTTTAAAAACCAACTAAACAAAAACTCTTATCCAAAAACCTTTATGAAAAAGGAATTAGAAACCTAAACTTTTACTAAATTTGTTTTGAGGAGATTGAACTAATCCTCACCAGCTTCTCTTGTCTGGAATTCATAATGTTTATTGCTGAAATTTTAGTGGAATAAAATGTGGGATCCTGCCCGAAGCCAATGCTGCCAGTGGCCGTGCCATCCCTTGTGCTGCCAGCACAGAGTCCCTCAGCCTGTCCCTCTTCTGCAGTCAACTGCTCCCAGTCACATTGCTCACAGTTAGCCCTTCCCAACCTGTCATTACCACTTCAGCCTGTGCTCTTCTAATTAGGCTTGACCTTAAAAGCTGACCTGTGTGCTATAAACTTCCAGAACAGGCTCCCAGTGCCCATCCAGCCCTGGAGAGCTGCTGCAGCCTTCCCTTCCTGCAGTGCCCTGTGTTTTACAGGCCTCAGTTGCAAGAATGAGCAGCTGTCAGAAATGGCAGCGCATCTTTCCTTGTCTGTGGGCACTTCCATGGACTTGGATGCCAAGTATGGCAGGCCAGGCCTGCCAGGAAGAATGGGGGATCCGTTGCCCCTTCCCCAGGGGTGGGTGAGAGTGTACCTGAGGGTTCAGTTCCAGAACTGAAATCTGTTGCTTCACAGAGAGGGAAAAGTGGCTGAGAATCCATTCTCATGCAGACCCAAGGGAACGGCTGGAGCTGTGCCAAGGGAGGTTTAGATTGGATGTCAGGTAAAGGTTCTTCCCCTGGAGGGTGCTGGGGCACTGCCCAGGCTCCCCAGGGAATGAGCACTGCCTCGAGGCTGCCAGAGCTCCAGGAGCATTTGGACACCACTCCCAGGGATGGGGTGGGATTGTTGGCGTCTCTTTGCAGGACATGGGGTTGGACTGGATGATCCCTGTGGGTCCCTTTCAGCTCAGGAGATTCCATGATTCTGTCTTTGTCTCTTTAGTTCAGGCTCTGTCAGTCCTGCTAACCTCCTGGTTTTTTAAAATGTTTCTCTTGGCTTGCTCTTTTCTGTTTTCTGTGTCCTTTGAATCCTTTTTTTTCTAGGACTGAGAACATTTGTTACAGAAAGACTGATCTTCACCCTCCCAGGGTGCCATCCTCCCAGATGCTCCATCCCAAACTACTCCACATGTGTAACAGCAGATACTTATTCCCTGCACATACGTTATTTGCTGGGACTGTTTGGGTGCTTGTGCTTAAAAACTTCATTTTTTCCAAGCCATGACTGTGTGAGCACTCATAGCTATGAGGAAAACTTTGGTTGGTGAGTGTAGGTACGTCATTTCTCAGGCAAGTTCCATGTGCCTGGGTTTATAGTGAATAGTCTGTCTCCAGCCTGTGCTCTCCTGTCAAGTGAACCTGTTGCCTGAGTCACACTTCCTGCTTACTCTCCCCCGGTAACGTCTGGTGGATGTTCTTCTGTCAAGCATGTGCATAGATACAAAAAATAAATGTGATACTGGACAGCTGCACTTATCTAACAAGCAGGGAGCCAGCTGTGAGCAGGGACAAGGGTTGCTTAGTTTGCTTGGAGCCCAAGTAAGGGCTTTTGTTGGGCAGCAGTCCTGGCTTCCTGTAGAAAAATGGGTTTTGCTGCAGAACACCAGAAATTCTGCCCAGCAGCAGAAGCAAGTGCAGAGAACTGCGTAGTGAAACCTAGCACTGGGCACTCAGGGCTGTGGGCTGTACCACACTTGTGCTACAGCAGGAACACCATGTGCCCCTTTTCATCCTGAGATTTACCAGGGAAGAAATTCCCAGACAGGAAACAAAATTGTGAAAAACAAAAAATCCATGTGTCCTCTTTATGGTGCTTTCTGCAAAGATTTTGCTTGTCTGTGAGGATCAAGTTCAAAAGCTTTGCCTGGCAAATGTATCCATCCTATTCTTTAGGAAGTGGGAAGCTCCTTGCAGAAAGCCCTGACATCTGACAGTGCAGAAGGCGCTGACATCTCTGTGATCCGAGGAGACTGAGGTCACACAGCGCTGAACTGGAGTGCAGACCACACTCTGTGTAAAGAGGGGCCTTGGAAGTGCAATACTGAAACATTTGGTTTCTCTTCTTGTTTAAAATTGTAGAGAGAAAGGAAGAGCCCTTTGCCAACCACTCCAGCCGTGAATCCAGGCCCAGCATCACTGAGCAAATGCCACCACCCGAGCCCAACTCCTTCACTGCATCTGCCAGAAGAGTAAGTGAATTTGGAATCAATGGGGACTCCAGCAGTGCTCAGAAGCAGAAGGTGTTACTGGGAGATGGATGCTCTGAAACCAATCTTCAGAGGAGTTTAAGACTTGAATTTAGAAAAGCCTGGTAGTATGAAATTCTGATAAAGATGTGTGTTAGCAGCAGTGTAAGGCTGCCTCCAAGGAGGGTGTTGGTACAGTATGGTTCCTCTTGAATCTCTGACCCTCCAAAGCAAATTGTGGTGAAGAAACCCAGCCTACAGCACATGCTGTGTGCGCTGTCAGTTCTGAGGGGGCTGGTGCCAATGTCTTCCCAGCAGATCTGTCACCAGAGCTGATTCCTGCTCGTGTATCAGCAGTGAGTTCGGCACCATCATCCAAAGTGCCTCTGACTTGCCAAAGCCGGTTGAGTCAGTGGTGTGATGTCACAGCCCAGCAAGCAGAGGGTAGTTTGCATGTGGCTGGCCAGCGGGCTATACAAGCTTTGAAAGGTGAAGTGGTCACTGGAATCTTATGTGAATCCTCCAGCTCTCAGATCACTCAGCTAGATGGCACCAGGAGACTCTGCTCTGCACAGGACTCGTGTCGAGTGCTGCTGCTTTCTTTTTGCACCAGACTATGGAGAAAACACAGACACCTGGCCCAGGGCTGAAGCACTCGTGCTTGTCAGAGGGAAACGTTTCTTGCTTAGTCACAATTTTTTATTTTCCGCGTGCAACTGAGTGTATCCAAGATCAAATGATGCAGAGCTCCTCTGGGCGTTGTTCAGCTCAGGCTGGCTTAGCAGGGGAACTGTTAGAGGTAGAAGGATGCTGGGAAGTGTGAGCACTTCAGTTAACCTTTTCCCAGCTGCAGAGGTTTGGTGTCACTCCTTTGAGCTGTTTAACCCAGAATAAGGGTGTTAGGGTATAGAAACTGGCCTGTGAGCAGAGCAATTATTGATTTGACCTCAGTCACTTGAGATCAGCTTCTTTATCTTCTCTCACCTGTTTGAATTTTCTGTTACTCTCTTTGACAGGCTGGGCTTTAGACTGTGTTGCCCTCTCTTAGGGGAGTTATTAGTATGTGCTGTTCCTGTTGTTCAGAATTTACAGACAGCAGCTTTTGCTGTGGTTTTGAGCTTTCTCTGAGGAAAGCATCAAAACTACATGGAAATGTTAGAGCTGTGTAGCTCAGTAGACTGGAAGTGCTGGAAATGGTGGAGTACAGATTAACTCTTTGCATCTGCATTGAAATGACATGAGCTGAAACACATTGCTCAAATACTGCAGGGATAATTTTAGCTTGGCAGTCTTCAGACAGTGAGTGAGGGCAGAGCCCCCCAGTAGCTCCATTTATTTTGAATAGTGCCGGATGGTTTGTGTCAGATAGAATATGATATAATAATGCTTAGATCAGCTCTGATCAAAATCCTTGTCTGCCCAGTGTCCTGGCCGACAGTGACCATCAGAAGATACTAGAGAACACAGAATCTTGCAGGAATTCCCTCCCACCTTCCAGCAATTGGCATTTCAGGGACTTGCTGAACCTGGTGTAATTTTTGTCTTCAGTAGCCCCTGCTGGACTTTTCCTCTATGCAGTCACTTTTTGATTGGGATCCTCTAATGTCCAGTGGTAAAGAGTCCTTCAGCTTAGTTAAAAACTACAAAGCTCCCTGTCCCATTAACCTACCACATGCTGGGTTTGTTTGCTGTCCCTCATTCCTTTGTGGGAAGGACCAAGGAATAATTGTTCCTTATTCACCCTTCTGTGTGCCACAGGGGGTTTCTTGTAGCTTGTTCATATCTCAGCCTGGAGACTGCTGATATACTGAGTATCTCCTCATGCAAAACCTCTCTTGCTCTACTCATTCTTACTGCCTTTCCCTGAATCTCTTCCCTTCTTGTCAACTGCTGCTGAGCCCTGGAGCTGAGCTGTGTGTGGTACCAAAGGTGTGATTGTACCATGCAGTAACACAGAGCCACAGTGGTTGCGTGTTTTGTATTCTGTACTTTTCCAGTAATTCCTAGTAATTGGTTTGCTTTATTTCCTGTACAACTTGGTGCTTAGCCCTGTACAAGTATCTCTTGCTCGAGCTCCCTTCTTGAATGGTAGTGGGCAGCCTTTTGTAAGACTTGGTAACTGCAGCTAAAGTCGTACATGGAGGCAGTTGTACATGGAGGCAGTTGTGTATTTAAGGACTAATATATGCAGGTCAGAAGTGCCTCATGTAACAAAAAGCACAAAGGCCCATTCTGTGGTATGCACACTTACCTGCCCATGGAAGGGGCCTCTGTGAAGTCCAGTGTCCTGCTCAAAGCAGGATTAAGCTGATGTCATGTTGCTTTGACCTACCTGAGCTTAGCTGGGTATTAAAAGGTCTCTGAGGATGGAGATGCTCTACTCCCTTACTCCCTGTCCCAGCACAGCTTTGCTCCTGCCAGGAGTTATGTCTCCATGTCAGCTGGGATTTCCCATGTGGAAACGTGTCTGTTCTCCCCCTTTCACTGTAGACTGTAGAGAAGTCTGGTTCCATGTCCTCTGTAAACCCACCCCCAAGTAGCAGAACAACTGAATCCTGTCTTTGCCTTCTCTTTTCCACGCTAAACAATCCAGGTTTCCTCAGTCTCTTCCTTTACAGTGTTGTTGGCTACAGCTCCCTGATGATCTCAATGGCTTCTCCTGGACTCCACTGGTGTGAGGGGTTTATTTGCAGCTAGTTCCATAAGACCTGAGTACTTGTTTTTGGTTTTCTGCCTTTGCTGAATAATTCCCCCTTCCTAAATGGGTGATAATAAAAGCTTCATTGTTCCTTATATTCTTTCCTCAAAGCTGGAGGAGGGCATTGTGTAGGCAAAGACCTGCACAGTGACACAAGATTCCTTTCATCCCCGGTCCTTGGGGATGAGGCACTACAGCAGTTTGCATCCCTGTGAGTTCACCTTGAGCTCTGTCCTGTAATTAAAGTGAAGCAGGAAATAAAAAACACTCTATCTTACAAATGTAGCCCAGCAAAAACTGGGGCTTTTTGAAACACTTTCTGAACTTAGAGTGTGCCTTGCAGCGCTCTTCTTTTTTCCAAAGGTCCCTGTTTCTCCTCCACAGTTCAGTTGGCTCAGCAAGTCCGATGAGCAGAAGGATGAGTCACCCTCGTCGTGGCGGCTGGGCCTGAGGAAGACTGGCAGCCACAACATGTTGAGTGAAGTCGCTGCCACTCGTGAGGCACAGAGGGATAAAACTTCTTCTATCTATCGCTCCTCGTCCAGCCCTCGGATATCTGCGCTGTTGGACAACAAGGAAAAGGTTTGGCTTTCCGTGAGGATGTTTTAGTGTATCCACTTTACCCCACAGGTGTAAACCCCTTTCCCTTTGAGTTATTGCTGGGGTTTATATCCATAACAAACACAGGTCTTTTTCATTCTTACTTTGTTTTTCTTTTGAAAAATATTTCCGTCCTATCAGTTGTTTCTCCAGAACTGGAGTTTGGTGCCCCTTTGGCCTAATTCCTGCTCAGTCTGGACCGGGCTGCCCCTGAACAGGGGCTGCCAGTCTGGCACAGCCTGTTCTTTACCAGAAAATGTCCAGTACAGACAATAGCACATACCTGCAGTGGAGATTCTCCTTCCCTGTCATTTATAGGGATTCCTCCTGTATCCACCAGCTGCATTTGTAAATCCCATCCCACATACTCAATAACTGTAACTTTTCTGCCCATGGGTAGATGCTTCATCCCTGGAGGTGTTCAAGGCCACCTTGGATGGAGCTCTGGTCTAGTGGACTAAACATTCCTTCCAACCCAAGCCATTCTCTGATTCTGTGATTTACAAGTCATTCTCTAAGTTAGAACATGGTTTTATTCACTACCGTCCTCATCAGGAAATCCGTTTCAGAACTGGTATTTCTATGCTGTGGTATGTGTTGCCCAAGAAATTGCCTTAAACCAGCTGATAGGAGAATGCTTTCTTAGTTGAAGAAATTTGAACATGAATTTATTTCCACTGAGCATGCTGGAAGGGTAAGAGATGTGTAGCTGAAGTTCCTCTTTTGCTTCACCAGGACAGAGACAACAAGAGTTATCTTGCCACCATAGTCCCCAGAAGACTGAGCAGTACAAGTGATATAGAAGAAAAAGAAAACAGGTGAGACTGGCTGAAGTTAATGCTCAGCTTCCATCCTGTCAGTAGAACTTCTGGAATATAATTTTTCTGTAGTCATGCTTTGTATATTTTCTCAGCAGTCTCAAGTACACAGGAATTCACAACGTCAAGAGGCAGCTCTGTCTATAAAAGTTCTGGTACGTTGGTTTTCATTTAGGTGAGCAGGAACCAGCAGACTGGTTCCTCCACCCCTGTACTCACGCAGGCACAGGCTCCATCCAGGCAACCAGATTTATGGATCCTTGTTCCTTTTATATGCAAGTGCCTCATTTTGTAGCTGCACCTTGTACTTGTCACTTGCTCAGCAGTCACCTTCAGTCCCTTTGTTCACACCTCTGTCACTTGAGATTCACTTGAGCTTGTGAACTCTCCTACGTAGGAACTGTTTCACTTCAGGGCTGTTTTTACAGTCAGTGTGTGTAGATGCCCCTGGACAGAACCATGGTGTAAATGGGATATATATCCAGGATTTCCAGATGCATTTGAGGAGCTGATCTCTACAAGCAACTTCTTCAGGGGCCTTCCAGTGCCTAAGGGGGCTCCCAGAGAGCTGGAGAGGGACTTTGGACAAGGTCCTGATGTGACAGGACAAGAGGGAATGGCTTCCCACTGGCAGAGTTAGATGGGTTAGATGGGATAATGGGAAGAAATTCTTGGCTGTGAGGGTGGTGATGTCCTAGCACAGGGTGCCCAGAGAAGCTGTGGCTGCCGCATGCCTGGCGGTGTCCAAGGCCAGGTTGGATGGGGCTTGGAGCAGCCTGGGCGGGTGGAAAGTGTCCCTGCCATGGCAGGGGTGGAACAGGATGAGCTTTAAGGTCCCTTCCAACCCTGGCCATTCTATCATTCAGTTTGTACTAGAAGGAGTAAAATTTGACCTTAGCCTCATTTCCAGCTACTTCCCCAACAGAGGAGGAAAGGCACATGCAGAGCAGCGGCTGTGAACTGTAATTGCTGGGCAGGAGCTGTGGCAGATGACACCCTGAGAGAATTTCAGCACAGCTTGAGATTCTTTGCTGATCTTTTGCTGGAACCTCCCCACTGTGTTCTTGTTCACTCTCAGGCAGTCTCTGAGATCCAGAGTTTTGCAGACAATTTGTGTCTGTTGATCAGCTCAAGCAGGTTTGGCAGAGGTTGCTATCGAGCTGTGGTGCTGACAAGTGTCCTTTGGTGGGTGGAGTGGGGACCGGCTGAGGAGAACTGGCCTTCAGGAACAGATGGTGCCCAGGCGTGCTGTGTAGTACAGATTTTTCCCAATATTCTTTCCTTTCAAAACATCTGAGGTTTTTTTACTGGAACCCACAGGTGTCTTGAGAGAGCATCAGTGTGGGCACGACAACTGGAAATGAGAAATAATTGCAGGCTGATGGGGAAATGGATTAGTGCTGCATTACAAGCTCTGGGTCCTGTCCGGGACCAGAAGAGAGCAGGACACACTGCCAGAGTGTGCATTAGCATAGAGAAAGATCCCTGTTTTCAGATAACCAGGATAAATAGGACTACTAGGAATTTCTTGATAACTTGTCAAGTAGCTTTAGATACTGTAAATACTTTGGTTTTTGTTTTCTGCTTCATGATTTTGTGGTGGACCTGGCAGTGCTGGGTTAATTGTTGGACTCAATGTTCTTAAGAGGGCTTTTCCAAGCCTAATGATTCTATGAAAGGATTTGCTGTGCTGAATTGCTTTTGTTCTTGCCTGGATACCTCGAAGAATATCCCTGCAGTTCCAATATCTGCCCATTTATACCTTGTTGTTTGATACAGACAGCAGTGAGAATATTAAATGACACTATTTAATACATTAAATTACCTTTGTGGACAATCTGAATTTCATTTGCAAGTTTTCTGACTAAAAAGGATCTTGTTCCTCTTTATGCAAAACATTACATCATCTGTGGTTCTGAAGTGAGGTGGCAAGAGCAAGAGCTGATGTTAAGGCCCAGAGCAGGTGTTTCTCTGAGCTGTGTCATCTGAACAATGAAGCACATAGGTGTAAGGGAAGGATCTGTGTTGTGAAACTGTAAAGGAGCCAAAAGCAGACTCCAGAGGTTTTTCTAAGCAAAGCCTGTGCTCTGTCCTGCTTTAGAGAATCTGCTGTGAACCTGGTGCGGAGTGGCTCCTACACCCGGCAGCCCTGGAGGGACGAGCCAAAGGGAAACGAAGCTCCCCACTCTGGTGCACCCACTACCTATGTATCCACCTACTTGAAAAGGTATGTCCAGTTCTGTCTTACGTGGCTTCTCAGGCAGTCAGCACCACTCTTAGCATGCCTCCCAGACCTCAGCCTCCTGCTTGCTGCCTCCTGCATCTTGTAACTGGCCTTGGGACCCTCTTCTGCTGAGAGCAGGAAAGAAAAGTTAAGACTTCCTGATGTTTGTCATGCTAAATAATGTTTTTAAAGGCTATAATTTTTATTAATTTGCAAATTGCTGGACTGAATTTAAATACTCTTGTTCCCATAACTCAAATGCAATGTTTTCTCTGTTTAATGCTGGTGTTATGGTTAGAGAATAAAACAAAATTGATCATTAAAACCAGATTAATGTAATAAGAGTCTGAAAGCATTGTTCAGATAGCTTTGGTGAGTAAGTTATAGCTTATCTCTAATTTTGGTTTATATTAGTCCATATTTATGGTATTATCAGAAAGTGGCAGTGATCTTGTGCTTGATGTAGAGTACTTGCTAAGGAGTAAAACTGATGTTTCCACTGTTGTCTTGTGGCAGTAAGGAAGCAGTTTGTGCACAGGGTGTATGAAGTTGTCGAGGCTGATTGTTGGTAAAGGAGCCAGGCAAAGGCAGGAAGGCAGTTCCAGGCAGAACTCCTGTAACTGCAGTGTCCTGGACCCCTTGGGAGGCAGAGCCTCGGTGTCCTTGAGGTACCAGCTAATGGCTCTCTGAGTGAGTTGAAGCAGTGCCCTGCTCTGGTGAGGCAAATAGGGCATTGCTGGGTTTTCATCTCAGCTGTGAGCAGGAGGATCAGCAGTGCCAGCGCCTCGGCTTTATTTCAGCTGATACTGGAGACCATCAAAACAACCTGTAATAAACATGTCACACTGCAAAGCCATTGTGTTTCTGCTTAAGGGAAACACCAGCAATAGCTCAAGGTTTTAGATTGAGTTTCACCAGATTCTAGATCCTGAACTAAATAACTGTCCTGAAGATGGAACAATTGCTTGAGATACTTGGGAAGAGGCAATTTGTTCCAGTGTTTATACTATAGAGGTAAGTGGTGCTCAAGGATGTTTGTGGCCAGTTGCTGAGCACGTACATTGCCACAAAAGATGAAGCAGCCCCTTCAAGCAGAAGCCTTCTGCTCTCCTGATCCATTCCAGTGACTTCATAGCTATCCTGGGACGTGATGACAGCCTAGCCTCCCTAGTTTGTCTCTCTCCAAAGCTGGTCTGACAAGCTGCAGCTGATTACCTTGGAAAATTTTTGCCCCTTGCAGCTGGCACACCTTTGCTGCTCCCTGCTCTGAGGGACAGCCCAGTCACCCCCAGGCAATCTTATAAACATCGCTGGTTTATCCCAGCTAATCCAGCACCAGATTTAGTGTTGCACTCACACAGTTGTACTGTATTTCCTTGGTTAAACTGTACAGAGAGTGGGGAAGGTTTAGGCTGCAGTGGGATGTCACTAATACTGAGTTATTGTCACAAAGGCTGAATTCTGGCCCTTTATCGAGTGACTGGTTCACAAGCAGGTACAGAGAATAGCTTTGTCAGGTAGGAGTAAATTTGCTTTTAAAGGAGAGATCATTGGGTTTGCATTTCATATACAAACAGTAAAATCTTGATCAATTAGACCTTTATCCCATACAGTTTCCTGTAGGAGAGCACAGAGAAATGGAATACGATCGTATTGAACTTCTGTTTTCTCCAGCCTTGTGCATCCGCCCCTAAGAGGAGGAAAGGAACCTGCTTAGACATAAGCTTTTTGTCATTTCCAAGTATTAGCAAAACTCTGAACACAACTCCAAAGGGTAAAAAGCTTTTACTTAGAGAGGAAGAATTCAAGGGAATATGACATGCTTGGATGTCACTGAGGGGATGACTGTGTACATCTGCAGCTCTGCTTTGCCTCAGCATTTGACTAATCTCCATAAAGATCACAGACTGGTTTGGGTTGGAAGGTGTTGCAGTGTGGTTTCCTGTGGTGGCACGGCACGCCACAGCTTTCCCAGAGAGCGCAGAGGGGGTCTCTTGGGGATAGCAGCTTAGGCTGCATCCCGTAGCCTCTTCCAGGCTCCCCTCGCTTGCTCCGGCTGGCTGCAGGCCCGCAACACGGTGACGGTAAAGGAGGCGAGAAGGCTCCCCACATGGGGACTTGCAGAGGTTCTTTATTACTTGGTTCCCAAAGGCAGAGAGCGGCTCCCAAAGGCAGAGAGCATCCAGAGCCCCAAAGCAGAGCAGAGAGCGAGACAGAGACCAGGTGGTGTGGGGCCTCGGGTTTATCTGCAGAAGAGGGGGATGGAGAGAGCACACGGACCAATGGTCTCAGGGCACAGGGGCGGTACATGGGCGGAGTTGGGGTAACAGAACCAAGGGCAGAAACCCGAGGGAGTGGTTAGGGCTAGGGGCGGGGAAGGGAGAGCCAGGTGGAAAGGGCAGGCAATTTAGTAAGAAAAGGAAGGGGGAAATACACCACCACAGGAGGGGATCTTAAATCCCATCTCCTTCCACCCCTGCTATGGGCAGGAACACCTTCCACAAAACCGGCCTTGGACACTTCCAGGGATTCAGGGGCAGCCACAGCTTCTCTGGGCAACCTGTGCCAGGGCCTCACCACCCTCACAGCCAAAAATTCCTTCCCAATATCCCATCTAACCCTTATGTTCTTTATGTGCTTCATATGACCCCCCAAACACAGAATGGACAACAGCAGCAGATCATCTTAAGATGTGGGAAAAGGCTTCTTTTTTTTGTCCTTTTTTT